>JAYEVD010000561.1:0-144185 GCA_036346405.1 Phyllostachys edulis | reverse complement strand
TTTTGGGATTGCAGGTTTCTCATCCACAAAGCAAAGCATTTCATGCAATTCTTTCTGTGCATCTCGCTGATCGATAGTTGACCATATTATATTTTTGCAAGGCCATTTGTTTGTCTGACACGCAAAGGTACATTTTTTTTGGAGTGAGGAAAAAGTAAATTGATATGAAGCTTCATACATCTTTTTAAAAATCCATGTGCCAGTTGATGTACCAAACACTGGCAGAGCAGTAGGATCATATATTAGAACAAAGTAGTTGCATTTACATTGGCATTTCCTACGCAATCAACAACCAACCATAGCGTGTCACTGTGGTTATTCATATGGGCTATTCTGTGCACATATCAGATCCGAGCCGCCCATCGCTGAACCGGCGGTGGATGGCCAGCCGCCCACTTCCGAATTTTTTAAATAATCTATTTTTATTAGAAATTACAAAAATATTTAGCGTTCTTTTTTTTACAAATATCCGTGCATGCGCCGAGCGATTGGTATTTGGATCGATCGCTCCACCATTAGGCGATCGAGGTCTATCACCCAACCGTTACGGCATTTATGGCGCGGCTAGAGCAGATAGTAGCGTCATTATTACGATCGTTGAACAGTAGGCGACCCGCAGTTCGATCGCCCCGGTTGGTTGGGCGTGGATCTCTCTAAAAACCGCGTGGTCCTGGTGACCGAAAGAGAGAGAAACATTTGGATCCACCGCTCGTGGGAGAGGGAGAAAAGAGGAGAGGAGAGAAAATAGAGGAGAGAGAAAGCGACATCTGCGAGGTAAGTTTGTTTTATTTTGTAGTAGGTAAATAGTTTATTTAGTACAAATTGTAGTGTAAGTAGTACTCGTATGAAATTTTAGTCGAGAGAAAAAAAGTAGAAAATCGAAATGTTGTTGATTTGTATGTAAGTAGCGCGATAAGAAACTTTAGTTAGAGAAAAATAGTCTGCGAGGTATTAGTCTTTGTTTGTGAGAAGTATTGTAGTTATGTGGTTGCATCGTGGCCGACTATTATTAGGTGAATAATGCGTGACGGCGGCATAAGGAGGATGAATTATTTGTATAAACTAATTAGTAGAAGTTAATTAGTATGAACTAATTGACTTAGGTAATATGTATAGCTACGTAGAAAATGGAACACCACCTATAGCATTTGAGTTGCAAGTTAAGCGTCCAAATAAGATAATACGCTATGGAATAGCTCAATTTTGATGTTGAATGTAAATGTCGTCTTGCCGTTCATTGTGGCCTCTAGTAGGTAATGAATGATCATCTTTGTCGTGTAGTTATCGACGATAGGCGAAGGGCCTTAGAAATGTAAATCACAATGTAGCGAGAACTTGCATATCGTGCGTTCTTGATCGACTAGTTGCAATGTTGGAAATATTTGCGACCATACAATAAGTCATGCATGTACCCACTACATTGAAAGTGCATTACGGTGTTGGCACCGTTAAGTGAAGGTCCGTCGCGGTGTTGACTTGGCGCAAGTTTTTGACAAGCCACTTGTTGTACACCGGACGGCGAGAATGCACGAATCGAAGATGTGAAGCATTGGCTCACCATGCGGCTTCTCTTTGAACCACGAGGTGTGCGTCGTCGACAGACAAAAGCTTTGGAGCGGTCTCCCACGACATCGAGATGGGAGTTGAGAAGGCTGACAGCGCCGCGGCGGTGTGGAAGGCCTTTATAGAAGGATGTTGGCCTAGTGGATATGAGTGTGTGATACTTGTGCAACCATGCCCAAAGAAAGCAGGGCCCCATGGGATATCATCGGGTGGTGCGGCGATTCGGTGCTTGACATGTTGGTGAAGAAGAGGACGGAGGGTGTGTTCTGAAGAGTTCAGAGAATGTTGCTTGTGATCATTTCGGCCTTGGTAGATAGAGAGAGAGGAAGATCGGTCACCGCATGGTGAAGCCTCTGAGACAGTGATGAAGGAGAGCATAGGGATTACATATTGCATCAAATGGAAGCGATGACGGGATGGCCTTAGGCTGAAGACGAAGCTTTACAAGAAGGCAGCGAGGACAATTCCGATGAGGACGGAGCTCCCATCCCCGGAATGGAATAGATTGGATCTTGAGGTCTATCTCGCGCCAGCGACACGAATCGCCGGTGGGAGTACCATGCCCGCGGAGGTTGGTTGCACTCAATGTTTCTTGATAAGACATCCTTGCGAGGATGCCATTAAGTATGGGCTATGTCTATGCGTGCGGACATTTGGTCGTCAAATCTAGCCAAGAGCGATTACACGTGAAATCTGAGTAGGCCGATTGTCATTAGCGAGTGCTGCGCACATAGGCGAAGTATGAGACTCCTTTGGATTGTCTCGAAGGTGGAAGCGCACTCTGCATGCTTTCGGTAGTGTTTTGTGCGAGACATCGTAACCTAACGTCGACCTTCATAGCCAATTTGATGTATGGAGAGATAGTGGAGAAGAAGGATGTGGAGGCCAAGCACATTATGGTGGCTATTGAGAAGAAATTCAAGTACAAGATCAGCTCTCACAGGCGTGGCGTGCGGCGAAGGCTTTAGAAGGCGGTTTGGATCTTTTGAGGCGGCGTCGACAACCTTCCTCGTATGCTTGGTGCTCTGAGGAGAGAAATCGAGACGCGTACCTTTGCTATAGAAGACATGCCATCTAAAATTCGCGAGGTTTTTGATATTGCGTAGGGCCTTCGTAGCCTTTGGTCCCTGCGCCGAGGCTTTTAGGCATATCTTGCCGTGATCTCGATGGGCGGGACCTTTTGATCGGGAAATACAAAGGCGAGATCCTTACCGCCATAGGCGTTAGCCAGAACAATCAAATTACGCCATTAGCCATCGCATTTGTTGAAGGTGAAATTTGACGGTGGTTGTGGTTCCTTCGACATTTGAGGGTGAGGTTGTTCAAGCTCGTCTTGGTGTGTGCGTGATCCATGATGCACGCCGGATCTTGAAGGCCATAAAAACACTTGGAAGACCCGGATGAACCGTTTCCTTGGCCGGATATGAGGAGTAGATGGTGTATTCGCCACTTGGGGGCCAACTTCTTCAAGAAGTTCCCAAAGCAACCCTTGGTGAAGCTATTCAAGAGGCTGGCTATGCAGAACCAGCAACGCAAATTTGATGCCTTATGGCATGCTTTGGATGAACCACAAGGAAACACGTGGATCACGAGGAACCGGGGAAGCGGACTCACGAACCTCTTGGTCGAGGTGGAGGACCTCGAGGAACATCGAGTGCTTCCCCCTTGGATCGAGGCCGAGCCGTTGGACAAGTGGTCTCTCTTGCCGACACCGGACGGGGCAAGGTATGGTATAATGACTACTAACCTTGCGGAGGTGTACAAGCTGGGTTCTTAGGGGCCTTCGTTATCGGCCCTAAATGCGCCATCGTGGAAGGTGTTACTCGCAACTGTCGGATATTTCAGGAGAGGCATGCAAATGCAGCGCTTCATTCCACCAACCCTCAAACACCGTCTTTGCTCGAAGATTACGGCATACATGCGGCGAAACGAAGAAGGGCGGTCGCACCACGGTGTACACGATGGGCAATATGGAGCATCGTTTGAGCGTGCTCCTCCGGGATAGAGCGGTTGGGGCGGCTCGTTCTCTTATCACCCAGGGTATGCCTTGGAGATCATGTGAAACGAACCTGGTATGCGTGCAACAAACCGAAGCTCTTACACAAGCCATGCTCTCATGTGCTTTCGCGCATGCGGGGTTTGTCTTGCATGGACCCTTTGAACTTTGTGTCCGAGTACTTCTTGAAGGAGAGGTTAGTGCGGGCATGGTGAGCGAGCTTAGGGGCTTTAGGGTTGTGGGTAACCGCCACCTTAGATATTGCAAAGAGGATCTGGATTCGGATATTGACATCTTGAAGGGTGGCAAAGGTCGTCGCGATCGTCGTATTACCAATGATATGGGCGAAGCAAAAAGCGGGCGTTGGGTAGGCGTTGCGAACCTGCTTGACGGGAGGGCCACCTGACGAGTAACATGTAAGGCACCGGTTGAGGTAGAGGCACCGCCATGGTTTGCGTTAGCACTTCTTCGATGTCTGCGATGTGCAAATCGGTGTAGATTGTCATCTGTACTTTGTATTTTTCATGTAAGCGTTACGGTACTACCCAATTTTTATTTCATATACGTAATGTCGTAACACATGTATCGTGCGTTGCGTAATGTTTATGTAAGTCTTTGTAGTACTATCCTTTTTATTACTTTTGAAAAGCGTCTGCTAGGTAGTACTTTTTGATTTATTTGTTTGGAAGTTAAATGTACTATTCTTTACATTCGATTTTTCATTCCCGTGTTTGCTAACTTGAAGTTGTGTTGCGGTATGGCTCCTGGTCGGATGGAGTTTTGGCCTCTGGAGGCGCATCGGCCGGCTACATCGCATCGCGTCGTGTCCGCATCCTGCTGGCGCCTGCTTGCCTTGTCTTGAGGGTGATCCGCCGCGGACACCTCGGGTAACTGGAGGTGGTCCCCGCTTGGGCGATGAGGTTAGTATATGTCCACGCTATCTTCTCGCCATACATACCTTCGTACTAACATTTTGTTACTTAGTGAGCTCAGTGCTGCGGTCTACTACCTCGCCCGGATGGTGCAAGCCCACGGATGAGGGCCGGCGGCGGCACCGTGATCGGCGGCGCCGAGCGTCGGGCGGGCCGGAGCCGGTCACGGCAGCTTCCGTTCGGCCGCTCCCTGCGATGGCGCTTGTGGACGGTGGCGATCGGAGACTCACACTTTCCATCTCCCATTCGGAGATGGTCCCTATGGGGCGTCTCCACCGCTTCTTGGCCTCCCTATCGCGGGAGGTGCCGCCTTCGCGCGAGTCTCCGGACGGCCGGTGTGAGACCTTCGGCGGTTTTGAGAGTCCTTCCGCTTGCGATGTCGAGGTGGGTACTACGTCTTCCGGAGGCATAGAGGCATAGCCCGCCCTTGCGGTGGTTGTCGCGATTTGAATGCGTGTTGACGCCGTTCGCATTGGAAGTCGGCGGCTCTCCTTTCCGTACTACGGTCTAACTAGTTTTTCCTTGTGCATAGGTCGGCGGATGGACCCTACGCGGACGACCAGCGGTGTCACGCCACCTCGAGGTGTACTTGTTGTGGCTGTTTGGTTGGGTGCTATTCACCGGCAGACCAGCGACACCGTCGGCGAGGTTCATCGCGTGCGCTAGAACCATCGCAGACGAGAGGCCCCGGATCGGCTAGGGTTGGCCGTACCGCCACCTATCGCGGCTTGCGGCGCGTGCTTCAAGTCGAGGCGAACTCCATCCTCACGGGGTGTCCTCCTCCTACTGATTGTGATCGTTCGGCGCTTTAGCCTCGGGCGGCCTGATGGACGATAAGCGCTTCGTGCAGTAGAGATGTACAGCGCCTTGAGCGAGGTGGATTGACCAGCGATGGGCTCTCTTTGGTGCGGCGGCGAATGCGTACTCTTTCGCGACTAATTTCTTCATATTACCGTCGTTCCATCTAATATGTTGTGTTCCTTCAGAGTCGATTCGGCGCCGCGTGCAAGTGACAGGCGTACTAGCTGTTCGTGGAAGCGATTCGGCCGCTCATGGCGGATAGCGTTTGTTGGGAGCCATACTCACCTCGGGAGGTACTTGCGCGCTCCCCACGGGCTGTCCTCGGCTGTTGCTGCAGACGAGAATCTTGGTGACCAGCAGGCGCTTGTCTTCGGCGTCTTCGTCGAGGACTACGAGGCGCATCGTGTGATCGCCAGATTCGACCTCTGGCACAGAGGTTCGATACCGATTAGGCGTCTAGTGCCGACGGCGTGCACGGTGAGTGTCGACATACATGCGTTGTTTGTCTTGTTGTCTCTTCATACGACTTCTAACTACATGTTACATCTTGCGAGTTCGATAGGAAGGGAGTCCGTCGCGGCCTGGCTATGGGCAAGTAGGATGGACTGCGTGGGTAGAGGCGGTGGGAGGCGGCTACGGGATGATCGTGTGCGGAGGACACCTTACGACCCGCAGGACCTCGACGCAGGTACATTCGTTAATGCGCTCCTCGGAACCGTACCGGGCTCATGCTTGCCGCGAGCGAGCCGCGCACCCGTCTCGGCACCGGCCGACCGTACCACTGTGCATTTAAGCGCGGGGCGTGCCAGCGATACGTTACATCCGACTTGACTTAAAGCTTGTGGCATACGCCTTCTGGTTTTCCCGTGTTTTGTTTTCGATGTGGCGAGCAGGGCTGAGATTGCGACGGACGCGCTCAGCCCGAAGGTTCCGCGGATGGTGTGGAGGGCACCGAGGACACGGCCCATGTTATCCGTCGTGTGCCCGACAAGTCAAGTCACGTATTTTGACTTTTCGTTGTCGTGCGAGCTACGGAGGTGAGCGCTTCGGGCTAGCTCCACGATCCGTCGTCCGTCGCGCCGCCCCGTCAAGCAAGCGGCCTCAATGAGCGGGAGGGTCGGCCAGATCACGTCCGGAACCGGCAGCGCTTCAGCGAGGCGGATGCTTGACAGACCATGTCCGACAACCGCAGCGCCGGCGAGGCCGGATGCTCGACGAACCCGTGCAGCGGCGTCGCGAGGTGTCTGGCGTGCCACACTTCCTTGTGGACTCCTCGCACTGCGCCATGGCGCTAGCCGGTATGTCATGTCTCTGTTTGTCGCTGCGCGCATCAGCGTCTTTTATGAACTAACAATAGTTTGTTGTGCGGTACATTGCCCTATGCGGAGGGGCCTACTCGAGTGACATGGGCCTTGAGGAGTTCTTGGTGGGCGGCGACCCGGCACCTCGGCCCACACCAGTGAGGTTCTTTCAGTCACAACTCCTCAGTGCCAGTACCCACACAACACCAGTGTTGTCCACCCTCGCCTCTCGGTCCTCGTCGGATCAGGGGCTCTGACCGTCTTTCCCTCTTGGTAGAGGCCCACAACACAAGAGAGAGGGCACCAGCGATCCCATAGGGGAGGACACGAGAGGTGGAGTGGGAGGGATCTTGGGGAGTGCGGTTGGGGGGCTAGTAGGGGGCATGTGTTTGGTTGGTACATTTTGCATTAATATATGATGCTGTAATACTTTTGCGTTCTTGTGTGTACTCGTTCATATAATGCATGCTTGTTCAATGCATATCGGCGCCTATAGCTTAATGCACACGACACCTCGATGCAACATCAACTTCGATAAATGACAACCGCAATAACCGTCCACCATTTACTTACATGCGTTCACAGATTGAGCGTAATTGCGTCTGAAGGGGAACTACATCGCGGGCCTGAATTTCCTTCAATGCCACGATTCCTCCTCGGGTCCATAGCTTCATGGGGCCTTGAATTTCCTTCTTGGCCGCCACCGCGATTCCTCCTCGGGCACGGTAGCTCATGGACGGCAATTTCCTTCAACCCAATTGCAATTCAATTTGCATGCTATATATGGATGTTTTGGTGCTATTCACCTCACTCTTCATTTCCTCTTCTCCTTTCTTCCATTGTTAGGCAGGATGTTTTCGGTATCATCTAACTTTCGAGTGAGCGGAACAATTACAATCCTTCTTGGCGTGCCTGGTTTTCCCTACATGCTGATGATCCCGTGAATGTGTTTACCTCACATGCATGTGAATCCATCTCAGTGTTCATGAGGTGTTCAAATCTTCGCATAACTAGCCTAATCACCCCAATCAATTTCATTGAAACAACATGTTGTTTTTTCTTTCCTTGAAGCTGCAATTATTTTTCGAGCACAACATATCGGTTTTGGCGGTGGGTTTGTGAAACTGTCCCATTGCTTCAAGATATTACTGCGCAAATTCTTTGCCTTGCAAGATGACTCTCGTGGTATTCTTGCATTTAGTCCCAATGACTTGACCCTCAGGAGCCTGCTTGCGAGCGAAGATAATAGACTTAAAAATTTGGATGAAAGGATGGAAAGAGTTGAGAATATGCTTAAGAAATTAGTTAAGCTAGTTAGTTTTGTGGTCTTTCTTCTATTATTTCTTGTTGTTGCCAAGTAGAAGTTTATTTGTAATGAGATGTAATGTCCACTCTTTACTTATGCATCATGATCCGTCATGAATGAGAATAAACCAATGTAACATTACCTACCCATGAATGAGTTTGTTCGATGCATATAACTTATAGCACCCGACAAATCGATGCAACATGTCAACTTCGATAAAAACAACCACAATAACGTCCACCATTTAGTTACATGCGTTAGGAGATTGAACATAAGTACATACATAAGGGAGACTACCGGCGTACAAGCTTATCTGCCGTGCCTAATTGTAGAAGGTGCCTCTCGCTAGCCACATAGAGTGTTCTCGGTTGGGCGCCTTGGGCGTGGTTGGCCGTCGTTGTAGTGTACGCACATATGCACGCTAGGGTTGGCACAAAGCGGCATGTGGGATCATAGGAACTTCCTATGTTCACGACCTCCTCATTGCCCCTCTCCCTGCGCATGTGTTGGCGGAGGTCATCATTTTGCTTCTTGAGATCGTCAATTTGTGCCTCCAAATCAAAGATTGGGTTCCTAATACATCCAAGTACCTCACAGCATGTCCTTCATGGGGAGGATCGATCCGGGTGAAGTTGCATTTCGCCATCTGCTATAAGGGGCGGTTAGTCGGAGAAGATGTATTAGCGTGATAACATGAACAAAACTATTTACCCAGTATGGGCATCGGAAAAGCGCCGTCCACCATCGAAAGGGCCGTCTATGACACCGCGATCGTGTCCTCCGGTGTCGCATTTTCGGCCATACCGGTTGAGCCACGCTTCTTGGCATCAATCGATAGTTAGAACTGAAGTCCTCCCTCCTTTCGACGCGAAGATGCGCTTGGCGACCGGTTGGGCCTGGTCACTGGCGTCTGCTATCGTTTGTTACTATAAGGCGGAGAAAGTTCTTCTTCCTCACGGTTTCAAGGGTCGAGTGGTCCTAATTTGGGAGGCGGGGCGTGCATTTTATAGCCCGCGGTGAGCTAACAAAGCATTTTATAGACAAGACCAAGCGGGGCGGGTTTGCGTAGTGACAAGACAAAATGGAGGCGACCTTGTGCGATGACAAGACCAAGCGGAAATTTGCGACTTTTTGCGCCGCGACAAGACCACGCCCGGCAGCTTTGCTTGATGACAAGACCCGAGGCGGGTGCAGGCAACTTTTGCGGCGACAAGACCACGCAGGACAAGACTCCGCAAGGAAAGAGCGTGACAACACTACTGCCTCGCCCGACTTTTTAGTCCGATAAGACAACACTACGCAAAGCAAGACATGACTTCTCCTTTGCAAAATGTCGTGACAACACTATGCCTTGCCGACTTTCGAGACGACATGACAACACTCTACCTCCTCGGCTTTTTAGAATTAAAAGCGAGGACTCTATACTCTGCATGAAATTAACCACACCATGCCAACCATGGGGCTTATAAAGGGGTTGAACCAAATCAACATTACACAACATGAGTTATCAAAAATTTACATCCTTCTTACGATTTTCACTATACTCGGTGCCCTTACATATGAAATCGCGAGGACATGAGACGACTTGACATACCGGCTGGCGTGGGCAGTCCATAACAAGGGCAAGGAAAGGCTCATCTTGGTGAGCAGCGCCAACAGCGTATCCGATCGCCGGCGTAATCTGTATGGGCGATGTAAGTTATCAAAAGTTTACATCCTTCTACGATTTTCACTATATGGTGCCCTTACATATGAAATCGCGGGACATGGGCGACTTGACATACCGGCCCGGCGTAAACGATCCGCGACAAGGAGCAAGGAAAGGCTCATCTTGGTGAGCAGAACGCCAGGCGTATCCGATCGCCGCCGTGTCCGTATGGACGGCGTGAGTTATAAAAATTTACACCCTTCTTACGATTTTTCACTATCTCGGTGCCCTTACATATGAAATCGCGGGACATGGGCGACTTCGACATACCGGCCCGACATGGGCGATCCGCGACAAGAAGCAAGGAAAACTCATCTTGGTGAGCGAGCCCTACGCCACGTAGTATCCGATGCCGGGCGTAATCCACATAGACGGCGTGAGTTATGAACAATTTACATCCTTCTTCACGATTCTCACTACTCGGTGCACTTACATCATGGAATCGCGGAACATGGACGACTTCGACATACCGGCCGTGGGCGGTCTGCGTGACAAGGGCAAGGGAAAGGCTCATCTTGGTGAGCCCCTGGCCCAGCGTATTCGATCGCCGGGCGTAATCCGTATCCACGGCGTGAGTTATGAAGAATTTACATCCTTCTTCACGATTCTCACTATCTCGATTGCACTTACATCATGGAATCGCGAGGACATGGGCGACTTGACATACCGGCCCGGCGTGGGCAGGTCCGTGACAAGGGAAGGGAAGGCGGACGAGGAGTTCAACGCCGAGCTACTAAGGAAGGAAAATGGCCCGGTCACCTTGATGAAGTCGATTCATTACGTAGTAGTCCCCGTCCTACCCCCATGTTGTTTACTATCCCTAAAGGCATGTAGACTTACATGGTCCGGATGCTTGTGTCGCATGATGTACCCTAGTAGTAGTGAGCATGACTAAAGCAATTAGCGAACCATCATGCCATGTGACTATGTGTAGCGATGCTACATCTAGCGGACTCTAATGTAGTTTTGGTTACGTGTATCCGCTAAGCCATCAAAAGCAAGCCTACATTGCAAGTATGCCTCTTCTAGTGCAATCCCGAGAAAGAACCATTACGCACCGACGTCGAATCCTCCATGTTTTAGGGCATCTTCATAATCTGTGGACGTTCTCGGCCCGTTCAATCATATCCCTGGCACATCATAATATCACTTACCTTTCTACTTACAACTCATCACTATCTCAATCGTTCTCCCAAAATTCTCTGAGAAATTTTGTGCACTACAACAATATCGGTGATCACAAAATGTTATTGCGAGTCTCACAAATTTCGTGCCGTTGATATTCTCGAAAATAACAAACATACCAACCAACATCGTCACAACACTATTATTTTGAAAATAAATAACATCATACAATCAGATTTGCTAAATCACTAATTAATTACAAAAAGCAGGAGGGGCCCCACGCTTACGGTTAGGCGGACGAACACTGTCGCCATCCGTCGAGCGATCTGAAGTGCTTACGCCTAGCGGTTGCGATAGCACTTGATCGCCTAATAGTCAAGTTTATCGGGTCTAGTCGCCCAATTGTTCGGCGATAGACGGATATTTCTGTAAAAAAAAAAGAACGCTGGAATATTTTTGTAATTTCTAATAAAAAATAGATTATTTTTAAAAAATTTCCCTTTAAACTTCTTTCCAACCCCCTACGAATCGCGTCTTTAGTTCGCCTCCCCGCACTCAGAGGCTAGCTCGCCCGTTAAATGAGAAGGCGCTAGGGTTGGCGCCACCGCCGCCCTTACATGGTGGCCGCCCCTGCGTCCCGGCCCCGCCGCCTCCTCGCCTCGCCTCGTCCTCGCCTCGCCCTCTGCGCCGAGCCAAGCGATTCCCTTGGCGGCGCCGCCTCCCGAGCTAGGGTTTGCCCCTGCTACGCCCGCCGCCCTCAGCCCGGTGCCTGCGTAGCCCACGTCGCCGCCCGCCCGCGGAGCAAAGGCGAGCTTTGTCTTGCGGCACTGTGAAGCCGCTGCGCCATACTGCATCCATGACATATAGTGGTACCTTCCGTGCTTCCTCTTTTTGAATCGGCATCTGAATCCTTGTATCCACCGATCGTGATCAATTTACGTATTAGATTACGAATCTTTTGTTCATAACAAGAGATTACTTGGATGAGCTTATGCTTTGCTTCTCATTCATCCATAGGTCGATGGGTTTCTAAAGGTTTACATCGTCTTTTTTACCTTTCGGTGAGAAATGCATAAATTAATATTGTTCCATACATGATGTGTTTGGTGTATCCTTTCTAGGTAGGAGATGGCTCGGCGAGAATTGGTCTTCTTGGCCTTGCGGTAATGGGGCAGAACCTTGCCCTCAACATTCTGCAGAAAAGGTTCCCCATCTCTGTCTACTACAGGACAACCTCAAGGTTGATGAAACTGCTCGAGTGCCAAGGCGAAGAAACCTTCACGTATCTTGGGAGGGATGAAAGGAACCAGAAATGGACTGCTAAGCTCTCTGTGGTGCTCCTACAATCAAGGCATCCTTGGATTCTAGGTTCTCGATTAAATTTGAAGGAGGAGTGCTCATTTGATGTAGAATCCTTGTTTGATGTAGAATCGATCTTGTAGCACATCTGGAGAAGCTCCCACCGATCTAGCTCTAATCTTCAATTGCCATATTATTACGATAATAACTTAGGGTTGTCAAATGTTGTAATCATGAAGCTTGCTTGCTATAATCATGAAGCTTGCTTCTTTGTAATCATGATTCTTGGTAGTTGTAATCATGAAGCATACTTATTTTAGAACTGGATTATGCAAAGTGATGTATGTGTGTGCATTTCAGTTTTTGAATGCAAGTATTACCATTATCGAGTTCTCTCTTATTCAGTTTTGAATGCAAGTATTACCATTTGATCCTGGATGTGAATGGAAGTATTACCATTATGCGGTATTAGGTTATCTACCATTTCAGTTTTTTGATTGGAGCGATGTCGGTTCTCTCTTATTCAGGCTTTTGAATGCAAGTATTTCCATTTCATCACAGATGTGAATGGAAGTATTACCATTGTCTTGATGTCGAGGTTATCTCTTATTGATCCACAGAACTCGAATGGAAGCGATGACGCATGTACGGACTTGGTGAAATCATTGCTACAATGTCGAGTTAACTTTTGTAGCTGAGTCTTGTAATTGTATTGGATAACAACAAGCAAATGGATAACAATGAGTAAGCTACTTGCCATGACAGTTTCCAATGTTGAAGGCTTGAAGTGGCACATATAGATGTTGTATGCATGTGAATGGATGTACAATATTCTTATATAAGCAGGCCCAAATCTTTTGTACAAGCTCTTGTATCTCCACACCGGCCTATGAAATTGACTAAAATTAATTTCACAAACTATTTTGCACACAACAGTGTTACTAGTTACATGCGAAGACCATACATACTAGATCACTAAAATTAATTTTGGATTTCAATATTCATATCTCAAGTCACAACTCATCAGGATGTTGTTGTTACTTTTCATTAAGAAAATTAGTGGCAACAGTAGATCTTCAATTTGAATCGCATATTCATGCATGATTTAAACAAGATCACTCACTCTATAATCTTTTTATTGTGGCAATGAGTCACCACAAGTGAAATTGGAATTATAGTACATATCATTTCAGGCATCCATTTCTCTGATGATCTACAAGAGTGTCTTTTTCCTTCCAAATTTCCAATACAACAGTAGCTAGCTAACTAGCTTACAAGTCCCCCATTGATCTCTCAAAGAACAAGACATAATCCTAGTCAATTCTTCACCACTTTGCACAAGCCGAGGGATGTATCCTGATCACCATCAAATCCATGTTTTTCTTTGCAAATTCAAGCACACCTCCATCTTAGATTTGAAAGAGCAACCACACTACCAATCTCTCATACTCAGCGCCTCCTTTTCTTTAAGTGCACTTTGAGACCAAGAATCCTGCATGTCAAATAGTAAGCAAAGACGCACCACATAACAAATTAAAATAAATTATGTCAAGGAACAAATATTAATCTACAAAATGCATATATATATATATATATATATATATATATATATATATATATATATATATATATATATATATATATATATATATAAGCATAGCTGAATTACATTTTCACGTGTCGGAGAACGCTGGATCTTTGCGTGGCTATGGCTTGTGATTCAAATTTCCTAATACCTCATTTCACGTAGTTACAACCTGAATGTAAATGAGAAAATAGCAACACACTCATATTTTTTTAACATAAAAGCAATGAATTGCCATTTATTTAATCGATCGGGATACATGTCAATTTACTGAACAGAAATTTGGACAAAAATCATCCATCCTCATTCGTGAACAATATGCTACAAGTTACAAGCTACAACCAAACAATCCATGCAATCTATATACACAGGTCATACAATCAAACAATCACATCCATGGATGCTTCGGCTTCTTGCAATGCTTTTTCATCTGCACCCATACAATATGCTGCAAGAAAGAACCAAATAAGGCAGTTTACATAGAGAATTTGATTCTTGAAATCTGGAATAGAGAATTTGAACTCTAACTAGCATGTTTACATAGAACTCCCACCGTGACTCAAATATCTTAGGATCTTGTGGCGATGGAGGACTGGCGTGAGGGGCGGCGTGGAAGCGCGGCGACTTGGAACTAGCCACGAGGAGAGCGAGGCGAGGCGGCGGTGTGGCGACTAGCTTTGGCGGCGTGGACGTAGTGGCGACGACTCGAGACTGCGCAAGGCACCGCCGGGCGGCGGCTTGGCCGAAGCGAACCCTAGCTCGGGAGGGCGGCAGCCAAGGGAATCGGCTCGGCAAGCAGAGGGAGGAGCCACAGACAAAGCGTGTGAGTGAGGAGGCGGGCTGAGGAAGCGCAAGGACGGCCGTAGATCACGAGGCGGTGGCGGCGCCAACCCTAGCGCCTTCTCCTCTGAGCAGGCGAGCTAGCCTGCAGTGCGGGAGGCGAACGAAGAGCAGCGCATTCGGCGGGGGTTTGGAAAGAAGCCGGAAGTGGGAGCGACTGGCGATCCACACCGTCGGTTCGGGCGATGGGCATACTGGGATCGATATGTGCATATGTGCAGAATAGGCCATGTGCATCTGAAATGCCATGCTCACCATTGTCCTTTCTTTAGAGGGCTCGTAATGTCTAGGACTTCGTATTCATTGAGGATGAACAAATAATTGGTTTGCACTCTTTCAAGGACGGTCGATTTTTCTAATATTTCAACCACTTTATATTCTCCACTTGCACATGCAAAACCTCAAAGCATTTGGAGCTTACGCATAGAAGATGCCTATTTATGCATGAGTTACGCCACCGTCTCGCCATTGTCATCGATTCTCCTTTGCTGTGGACCGTGAAATTTCTTGAGCTTCTTGTCTGAGTGTCTAGTGGCGAACTTCGAACTAAAATTTAAGAGATACTAATGGGATCTTTGCCGCTTTGCCTACATGCTGCGTTGCATACCCCCCAATTGTTGGCGATGCCTACTTACTGCTACACACACAAGTTTGTGCCACGCATAAGCGACTACCCGATTGCCATCGGCTCATGCCTATGCGAACCGTCTAGCATGCCTAAGCCCACGCTTTGCATCTTGTACAATGCTAGTCACTAGGGTTCATCATGATGTGAATTAGAGAATTGGTTAGGATTTGGAGTGGGACTTGATGTCCGGTGGGAAGAGATAACAAAGTCAGAGTGAGATAGTTGGGTTTTGGTGGACTTGGCCAGTTGGCTTAGGACATCAACGACCAACATTTGGTTTAACACAACCTATACAAGGGAATTTTAGCCTAAATCATTTCATTGTTTTTTTTTCTAACCCTAAAACAGCTAAGCTTCAAGCCATGTCGTTCGATGGATGAAGATACTAGGGGGCACCCATGGTCCGCCCAACCATAGGGAGTGCTCTATCCCCCTAGCCCTCCCGTTGGGTCTGCCGCTGACAACACTTATGTTCTCCTTTCTCCAACATGACATGTTCCGAGGAGCCACCAGCGTAGCCTCTATATCGGATGTGACGCTGAATTTGCATGGGCCAGCAAGGCACTTTGCCTAAGGAGTAGGGTTATGAAAATCGGCCCATTTTAAGCCGAAAATCGGTTCTACCGCCCCTACCAGACCCCCCCCCCCTCCGGTAAAATTTCCTACCAGCAAAAAAAATTGGATTTTTCATCAGGTATAAAAGAAATCTATAACCATATGAAAGCACATGTGTCTTGGTGGAAACGATCCTAACCTTGGAGAAGGAAGGTTGTTGGTTCGAAACTTAGACCTGCACTGTTTTTGGTATTTTCTTCACAAAAATTCAAATTTTGATTTGAAAATTTAGATCGAAATTGGCCGAAATGTTTCAAAAATCGGCGAAATCGGTTCTACCATATCCGGTAAAAAAAATTAAAACCGGTTACGAAAACCTTCTAAGGAGACATCTATTCTCCTTGGAGAAGAGCAAGACGGCAGGTCGTGGCGAGGAGTCAGCTGCAGACAGGATCTTTTGGAACACGGTGGCGACAGCTGTGATACTTTTCTGTCATGAATTAGAAAAGTATTGTAGATTCTGATAATCTACCACAATGAATATAATTGGTTTCCTCCAAAGTCGAACTATCACTCACTCGCCCTCTATAATTGCTGCTAATATGTTTGCATCGGAAAAGAAGGAACTGTATATATAGCATACATTTCCCCTCTTTTGTCAAGTTAGTTTCTAAGTGACTTCCACTAGGTTGAGATAAAAACATCTGTGAGAGGGAAACTGCGTTTCTTGATCTCATGCAGCAAGTATTGGTGGATATCAAGTAAGTTGATCTCATGCAACAAGCGTTAGGGGAAAGAGCACTGAAGAATTCACTTTCCACATTATGCATATGTACTATGTGCTTATTGAATGTTTCATATTCCTAAACCACAAATTTCGGGAGATACTTAATGAACAGTCAAACTTTGTTTTCCAAGCATAACATCGGAGTTGAGATCCTTGAGGAGATGCCTCCTGAAACGTTTCCATTCTATTTGATTGCACCTTAATTTATCCTGCTCTTTTCTCATGTGTGACCCCTCACCCCTCTGAAACTCTTATCATTCAGCAAAATTTACTAATCTCACAAAAAATGTCTTGAACATGAGTAGGCAAATAGCTTGGCAATCGTCCACAACTCCATAAAACTAGTTGATGACAATCAAATTGTGCCAATAAATAACTTTTTAGATGCTCATGGAAGATAGAAGTTTTGTCGGATGATGAACATGAAAATTACCGCTGAACTGTAGCCTGTCAGGCACAAATAGGATTTCTTCAGTTTGCATCTGGTAAGCCGGAATCAAAAGGGTGTCGGACCAGAGCCGGAATCAAAAGGGTGCCGGACCAAACTATCACAGAGCATAAGCTTATATATGTTCAAGTGGACAACACTCCTCATCTCGCTGACAACAATTTTGATCATTAACTTGGACTGCGGTTAACAATTATGGGGACCGCCCTTTGGCAAGCTCTTATTTGCCTTCTAGGTGATTGTTCACTTGCATCCATTCCACAAGGGTGTCTAGGTATGTTATGTACCCGGTTGTATAGCAATCAACATCAATGAGCACAGAGCAGATTGAGTTCGGAGGAAGGAGATTGTTACGAGGAGAGGAGGGAGGAAGAAGGTAGTTTAGGAGAAGTATATTATGTCTTTACAATCCTTGCCTCTTCGGTCAAAGGACACACTATTTATCAACCGGCAAATCATCAACATAACTCACAACGCATAACATTGCTTCGACAATGCGAAATTAAGTGGTCCAGTCTCCTATAGCATATCTGGTACTAGGCTGACGCCTTCGTTGGCCCATCCTCTTCTAGCCCACTTGCGCACCTCGTGTGTCATCAGGTGGGATCATGACATTCCTCTCCCCTTCAGAACCAGCTTGTCCCCAAGTTGGTGTGTGCGGGAAACGTGCTTGAAGTTCATCCAAATCTTCCTAGGTAGGTGTGGATGTAGTGGTTCCCGACCATTGAACTTGTACATGAGTGATTGATGTCAGCTCCTTGTCGTGCAGGTGATGTCGAAGTATCTTCAGAGGAACTCTAAGATCTTCAGTCAACCTAGGAAGCTCGGTTGAACCGATTACGGAGGAGAACCGCCTTCGAAGTTGCGACACATGAATCACCGGTGTGAGATCGAGTAGGCCAACTAGAGAGGGGGTGAATAGTCGATTCTAAAAAATCTCTAAGGCCAAAACCGATTTCTAATCGAAGCTAATAACAATACGGTTTGTGCACCAATAAAAAGTCTAATGATAAATATAACAATTGAGCATAGACTTGAGCAATTTAATTCTAGTAAGGTGAATAGCACAAAGCAATGAATAACTATTGCAATCACACACAATGAATAAGCAATTTAATACAAGGTATACAAATTGCACAATGTAAAACAAGCATTCATACACAATGAATGTAAATGCAATAATGCGCATAAGGATGCAAACCACAATTGACATGGCGATATTTTACCGTGGTGCTCGGAGACTTGCCGGTCTCCCCTAATCCACGTTGAGGTAAGCCCAAACCAATTGGACCGGCTCCACGAATTGAGCTCCCGTCTCCGAGGTAAGTCCAAACCAATTGGACCGGTTCCAAACCGAACCAACACCTCGCTCCACTACGGTTGCTCCTTCCTCCACTCTGGAGATGGCGAGCACCACACCACTCACAAACCGCCCGGGTCTTCTCACACTCTTCTTTGAGAAGTTCATCGGCGCATGATGCCTCCATGTCGTCTAGGTGTCGGCAAACACCAAGAGTAACAAGTCTCCAACTTTCACTTGAACCAATCAAGTGTCTAAGCTCAAGTGGATACACAATCCACTACCTAATGCAACACATGCAATAGGATTTGCCTCTCAAAGCTCATGAAGTGCAACACATGCACAAATGAGAGTAGAGGGCTTGCTTTTTGCTCAATGGAATGTCTAGGGGCACTAGCAACCTCCCCTCACACGGCCAAGGTGGGTATTTATAGCCCACACACAAAAACTAGCCGTTGGGAGAAGTTGTGCTGAAAAATCAGTAGGGCCGATCTGACCGCAGGCATGTGGCCGCTCAGACCGCACCTCCTTCAACGGTCAAAAAACTAGTCGTTGGAGCACAGCCGGTCTGACCGCCAACCAATGGCCGGTCAGACCAGCCCGGCCGGTCGAGCCGCCGACACACATGCTTGGTCGGACCGTGCGGCCGAAAAACCGAAATGTCGCTCTCTGGAAAAAAGTGACCGTGGGCTTGACGCGCAGTTTGGTCGAGACCATACTCATACTGCATCGGGTCAGACCGCCCTTAACACTACTGTCGGACGCACTACCTGAGAACAAAACAGAGATTTTGCATTTCTTTTTCAATTCAAACTTGCAAAACACATTTGCAAAAGATATGAAATGCAAACAAGGGTTCATGTGAGATTCTCGACAAGTTGCAAAATACATTTGCCAACTTTTAGAATCACACCACAAATTGCACTTCGCTTCAACTCAATTTGCAAAACACATTTGCCAAATTGACGTGCGATGCAAACAAGGATTCAAGTGAGATTCTCAACAAGTTGTAAAACACATTTGCCAACTTTTAGAATCACACCACAAGGAATAAGGTACATGGACTTAAACCATTTGCAAAACACATCCGCAATCTTAAGTCACATGCTACAAGGATTATCCACGAGCCACAACTATTTGCAAAACACATTACGCAAATATTGGCAACATGTTAAGATGAGCTAGAGCAAACACAATGAGCTATCAACACATGGCTAACTCAAGCTACAAATCAAGACCCCTCTTAATAGTACAGCAACCTATACTAGCAATCCGGTCTCCTAACTAAACACCGAGACCGGTAAAAGACTAGGAACACATCCTTAGCCCTAGCTAGTCATACCTTTGCCTTGAGCAACGACTTGAATGCTCATCAACACATGATGAGCTTTTCACTTGACCTCCATCAACACATGATGGATCTTCACTTCGGGATCTTGACTTGATGCTCATCAACACATGATGGCATCCACCATCCCGAGTCTTGATATGCATCAACACATGATGCACTCTTCACTTGACTTCCATCAACACATGATGGGGCTTCACTTGATGATCAACACATAATCATTTCTTCTCCTTGAACTTGACATGCATCAACACATGATGCATCCTTTGCTTCAAGCTCTTAATCTTCAATATCATCAACACATGATGATCTTCTCTTGACTTGATGATCAACTCATGATCATCTTCTCTTCTTGAACATCATCGACACACAATGATTTCCTCTTCTTCAAGAATCTTTACTTGATGATCAACTCATGATCATCTCTGTGGATGTTTTAGGACCGAACTTACGTAAAGATTGTTTGATTTGGGGGTTCCTCTAGGCTCAAAATCACACGGAGATGGAGACACGGGAATTTTATACTGAGTTCGGACCTTCTCTTGGGAGAATAACAACCCTACTCTGTGTGTATGTATTGAGTATCTTTGGATTACAAGATCAAGCCAAAAAACTAGAGTATTGTGCTTCTCGAGTTGGGCTCTCCTCCATCGCTCGATGATCCTTGCCTTTTATATAGTCCCGGAATGCGCCGTTGAACCTCTAATAAAAGGTCCTTAATCATCGGATCGTGGCGCCGTTCTTGGCGATTCTTGCGGAGTTAAAATATTCCCACGTTGCCGAGCAATTATCATCATAAAGGGAGTTAAAATCGTGCCATTATCTTAGGAAATAATGGCATAGTTTACTTGCCTGTATTTTGAATATGGTGCGAATATTCCTTTATCGACTAGGCCCACATGTCTCATTAGCCTAGTCGACTAGGGCTACATTGTAGAAGGTCTTCGACGACCGTGGGATGGTCGAGGAAAGCTTACGATCGCATCTTGATCGTAGTAGAGCTTACGATCATGAGATAGTCGATATAAGGACTTACGACTATGGGGTAGTCGTAGGAAGACTCACGACTACGGGGTGGTCGTAGAAGAACTTCGACCTCCACTTCTCCTTATTAATATTTAAGGGGTATACTCGGGGAGTTATGTGGCGTCATTATTACCTCATAATATGAATTATGGATAAATGACTAAATGAGTATTGTTATATCCTCGTCATCTAGCCCCCCAAGCTTAAGCGAAAAATAGCTTGCTTGAGAAAGGAGCGATGAGATGATCTTCGACCAATAGATGGTCATGGAAAAGGTGGTCGAAGGAAAAACTCTCGACTAGTGTTTCATTTGACTAGAAATTTACTTAGTCAAGAAAGTTGTAGGATAACCTTGCGGCTCACAAGGTGATCGTAAAAACGGTCCCCGAGTGGTCGCGATCTTCGTGGTTGGAAGTAGAAACTTTCCAACCGTTGTTACTTTTGACCGAAAAAGACTTGGTCAAGAAGGTAATTTAAGCAGGTGTAAAACAGACCTGACTTCCTCGAGCAGACAAATTTTAAGAATCCCAATCGACTCCCTTGCTATTGTCTGCTGGAGCAGTTCCCGAAGCGTTGGCAACCGTTGGGTAACCACGTCTTTTCATCTTCAAGCGTGCGGTTATAAAGTTTCACCACGGGTGAGGGTAAGGTCTTTTACCTTCCCCCAATTTGTTCTTGCTATTCAAAACTTTAGAGTTCTCCGCCGCCGACCAAATCGAGCTTTCTTCTCCAACCCTTCCTCATCCAATCTCTTAGCTTTTGGGAGAAATGGCCGGAGCCGCTTCCCAGTGGGCTAAATCGGAGATGGACGCGGTCAAGATTCAAGCTTTAGTCGACTCCGAGAAGATCCCAAAGGCTGAATTCATGAGATGGATCGAAGCCGCCAGGCAGCATTGGCCATCGAGGGAGATGGGGCAAATCCCTGTCTTCCAAGCATTCTGTGAGTGCGGCCTCCAATTACCTGCTCATCCTTTTCTTACATTGGTACTTGAATACTTCCAAGTAGAGTTGGTGAACCTCGTTCCCAATTCTATCACTATGTTCGGAGTATTCGTGTACCTTCTTAAGCTACACAGGGATCTGGTGACTGGAGTTGTTCGGTATTACTACGGAATGACTCGGTTAGGCGGGATTGTCGGTGGCTGTAGTCTGAAGCTCCACGACGGGAAGTCAATGGAGTATATTCAGATGTTTACCCGGTCGTCGTGGCCGGGGTTGAAGAAGAGGTGGTTCTATTGGGAGATCACCAATGAGGATAGCCTCTCCTTCATTGGAAAGCCAGTAGAGAAGGTTCCTTCATGGGATGCGATTCCTAAGGACCTTCGCCAGATTGCCCCCTTCATCCAAGCCATCGCAGACTTGAAGGAAGAGGGGCTTACTGGATGGCACGTGGTGAAGGATTTCATCACGCGCCGCATTAGCCCTCTGAAGAAGAGGGCTCACCTAATGTGGAGGTACTCGGGTTCATCGGACCCAACGAGGGACCATGCGGAGGGTAAGTAAACCTTAAGCTTTAGCCTTCTTTCTGTTGATTTCATAATTGGCTTTATTTAAGGTTCTCTTATTTCTGCAAACCTCTCGCAAGAGGAGATTGATGCCTGAGTCAAGCTTATCTGCGAGAAGCCCCCTGCCCATGTCGTGGCGCCTCCAATTTTGGCGGTCTTGTCCCCAGAAGACAAGGTGGAGCGCCTAAAGGTAGTCGAGAATTGATTTTATCTTTAGGATTTTGTGGTCATAGAAGAACTTATGACGGAGTATTGATCGTAGAAAAATTTACGATCAGGTTCTGGTCGTAGAAGAACTTACAACCGAGGAATTGTCGTAAAAAAGCTTACGACATGGTAATAGTCGTAGAAGAACTTACGGCCACTTTATAATATCTTTCTCTATGACCTGCGGAGTAGGCATGGAGAACCGTCGAGACAACGAGGAAGTCAAACTAATGGTTATTGAATGCGGTGTGGTCGAAAGCGACTTTGTTCCTCCCTCTGCCAAGAAGCGTTAGTTCGTTAAAGTCGTCGACAAAGGAGGCCCAAGCTCGAGCTCCTTTGACCGGTTAAACCTTTCATAAAGTTTGCTTTGAGGACATGGTGCAGCGAGCAGTTCTTGGCGGCGAAAGGCTCGAATCTCTCAAGCATAAAACCCGCAAAACCAAGGTATCCTTCTATTTAGACTTTTGCAATTTCCATTTCTGTGGCTTTGTCGTTGACTTAGAGAAGGAGAATTGAAGAAGTTTCATGTCTTTTGAGAAGGAGGTCACTGCACCAAATACACGTAATTAGAGGCGGTGCTACATTGAGGTGGTCAAGACGGTGTCGACCACCCAAAGGGCAAGAGACTCAAAGAGAGATGGCGCTTGATCAAGGCCCACGATCGGGGCGTGGTCGTGGACGTTCCTCAACAATTCTCGACGGGGCGTGGTTGAAAAAAGTCGAAAAACCTTCTTTAGGGAGGTTGTTTCCAAACTCAAGATTTCTTTTGGCACTTTCGGATGCGTAAAAGAGACAAAAGTATAAGACGATATTTTACCTTTTGCTTTTTACCACTTGATCGTGCTTTCCTTTTTATGGTCTTAGCGGCTCCTCTCATCATCAAGGCGTTCCTTTCAAGGAACCCACCGTAGTTTCTTGGCGGTGAAGGAACAACGTTGGTGGTGGTCGAGGGTCAACTCTTGTCCGAATGGCGGAGGATGCTTGCAGTCAGCACTAACTTACTACGACTAGCGGAGTGGTCGTTAGGTTTAAGCGACTACGACCACGAGGAATGGTCGAAGAGTCGCCCCGGTGTGACCACGAGGTGGTCGTGAGACCAACGCGAGGGCAGCGTCTAACACCGTGGAGGTATCAGAGCGTCGTGCTGGAAAGGAGGTTGTCGCAGACGTTCCTCTAGGCCCTCAAGAAGGGGCTGGTGTTACCGAATTTGAGGAGGAGGAATATGCCAATTTCACCTCCGAATTATTCGGGCCATCTTCCCTTGTAGAATCTTCAGCTCTTAGACCTCGTGCTCGTGTCCATCCTAAAAACATTCCTGGCGGAAGGGATGTCTTTGATGACGCGCGTCTCGAGGAGGTGTGGTGGGACCGAGTTCAAGAGGTTGATGAACTGAGGGATCCCACAAGGGTCGTGTCTTTGTTTGCATGAAGGGCGATGAATGTAAGTACTTGTTACTCAGTATTTGCACTAATACATTTTCTCATTTCTAACTGTCTTGCTTTACACAGAGAGCGTTGGAGCAAATTGTTACTGTCGTTGAATACAACAGGCAACTTGTCCAATTGCGATAGGAGAAAGCTGAACTCTGCGAACAAGTAGAGAAATTGTGAGTAACCGCTTTTTGTACCTTTTATGCTTTGACTACTTACGCAGTACTTGTAGGGTTTGCCGTAGAAGATCTTACGACTAAGTACTGATCGTAGAAGAACTTACGACCAGGGTTTTTGTCGTAGAAGAACTTACGACTAGGAACTGATCGTAGAAGAAACTTACGACCGGGTTCTATACTTACAACTACCCTTTTCCTTTGCGGGCTTAAGAGTAATGAGAAGTCCCTAGCGATTCTCTCGACTATGAGAAAGCCGAGACGAAAAAGCTAAGGGAGGAGAAAGAAGACCTCGAAAAAAGCTTGGTCGACATAGTTGGAGAGCACGCTTCTACTACACCGACTTGAGATGGCGGCCTCTTCCTACCTTCACCGACGATCGAGTGGCTCTGCTCCTACCTCCACAGTTCATGAGGTAGAGGCCACTACGCACTATGAGCCCCTCTTCAGATTCAAATGACAAAGATCCACCGAAAGCAGATTATCGGGGATCTACATGAGCGAGTCACTCGCTCCAAGTTCATTCTCCCGATTCTCATGCACATTCTGCTTTTGTTGCTTCTTTTGAACCCCCGAGATGTCACCCATGCTCTTTCTGATGCTTCTTGGGTCAATGCCATGCGTGAAGAACTTGAAAATTTTGAAAGAAACAAAGTTTGGACCTTAGTTGAACCTCCACCTAATCATAATGTAATTGGAACAAAATGGGTTTTCAAAAATAAGCAAAGTGAAGATGGGTTGGTAGTTCGCAATAAGGCTAGACTTGTAGCTCATGGGTATTCCCAGGTAGAGGGCTTAGACTTTGAGAAGACCTTTGCTCCTGTAGCTAGATTGGAAGCCATTCGTATTTTGCTAGCATTTGCGGCATCCAAGGGCTTCAAGCTTTTTCAAATGGATGTCAAAAGCGCTTTCCTGAATGGTTTCATAGAAGAAGAGGTCTTTGTCAAGCAACCTCCTGGTTTTGAAAATCCCAAGTTTCCAAACTATGTTTTTAAACTCTCCAAAGCCTTGTATGGATTGAAGCAAGCCCCTAGAGCTTGGTATGATAGGCTTAAGAGTTTTCTGCTTAAAAATGATTTCAAAATGGGATTGGTTGATAGAACCTTGTTCACTCTCGGGCATAAGCGGTGACTTTTTGTTGGTTGATTTATGTGTATGATATTATATTCGTGGTTCTTCTCATGCTTTGGTGTCCAGTTTTGATTCTATGAGCGGGGAGTTCGAGATGAGCATGATGGGTGAATTGACTTTTTTCCTTGGTCTTGAGTCAAGCAATTGAAAGAAGGCACCTTCATTCATCAAAGTAAGTATACAAAGGACCTTCTTGGCGCCGACATGGGAAGCGATGAGGCCAATGTCTACTCCCATTGCCACGACCACCGTGCTGAACCCTAATGAGGATGGAGAGCCCGTGGACCAGAAGGAATACCGCAGCATGATCGGCTCCCTCCTCTACCTCACAGCGTCGAGGCCGGACATACAATTCGCTGTGTGTCTGTGTGCTTGATTTCAAGCTTCCCCTCGAGCTTCTCATCATCAAGCAGTGTGTCGCATTTTCAGGTACCTCTAGGACACTCTTGACTTTGGACTTTGGTACTCTTCTGCTTCTGCTATCTCTATTCGGGCTTTTTCTTATGCTGATTTTGCAGGGTGTAGAGTGGATAGGAAGAGTACTTCTGGCACTTGTCATTTCTTAGGCACATCTCTTATCTCTTGGTCATCTAGGAAACAGTCCTCTGTTGCACAGTCCACTGCCGAGGCCGAGTATGTAGCTGCAGCCAGTAGTTGCTCTCAGGTTCTCTGGATCTTGTCTACTCTGCGGGACTATGAGTTGTCTTTGGGTAGTGTTCCTCTTTTCTGTGACAACACTTCTGCCATTAACATTGCCAAAAATCCAGTGCAACATTCTAGGACTAAGCACATTGACGTTAGATATCATTTCCTTAGAGACCATGTTGAGAAGGGTGATGTTGTACTTCATTTTGTCGAGTCCGAGCAGTAGGTTGCTGACATTTTCACTAAAGCTCTTGATTCTTCTCGTTTTGCTTCTTTGCGGGGAGAATTAGGGGTTATTAGTTCTCTTGGCCTGCTTTGAGGGGGGGGGGGAGGGTTTGCTCTCTTTTGCATTCATTGTGCCATAATGCATTTTAAAATTCAGCAACTTGCATTGTAATATAAACTCATGGAGCTTTGATTATTATCCTTGTATGACTTGATTTCATGCTTTATACCTTGCCATGTCTTGTGCTAGCTTGCTATATTTCTTTTATGGCTTTTTATGTATAGCTTAGCTTTTTCCATGCTAGCTTTATTATCTGTGAGAAAATTGAATCAAAACATGACTTGTTGGATCTTGTGACTAGTTTTGCTATAGTGATCCTCTCATGATTCATGCCATGTCATATAGACTTAATTGAGTTTTGAACTTATTCTGAGTTTTAATTTGAGCTATGATAACTCTTAAGTCAATCAAATGAAAAATGAGCTAACTCATAATGCTCATAATTGACTCAATTTCTAGTTTCTGGTCTCCATTTTGCTTATAGACATGGCTTGACTCATTTTTGGATACCTTTAGTGAAACTATGATCTTGAGCACCTTGTCATGCTATCAGTTCATTTACTCTCAGATTATTGCTATTTTGGCCTTAGCTTTGCTATACATGTGTTGCCATGATTAAACACAGCTTCTTCACATAATATGGCTTGGTGTAATACTTGTACAGTCCATTTGGACAATCTTCATGGCTCCTTTTGCTAAAATTTAAAAAAATTGAAAAACTGCAGTCATTCTATTCCATTCATGCTCTATCTTCTTCCACGCACCTTGATGAATTCATTGTCAAAGGGGGAGAAAGATTGGTCAAAAAATGTTGTTTTTAGAGCTTTTTAGAGTCATAGGGAGAAATTGGTTTTTCTGGAAATTTGGTGATCATAGTGAGTGGGAGCATCTCAATTGCATTCTTTTGGTCTTATTGCCTTTTCTGAATTTGAATTGCAATTCTTGAAGACTCACAATGATCAAAGGTCAAATAGAACAATTGTTCTTTCATATGGACCTAAGTGAGATTTTTGGCTATTTTCTGGAAACTGAAGCTTTTGTGCTTTCTTTTGCCTTATCTCACTTGCTTATGCAATTTTGGAGCCAGCTTGGCCATTTCCTTTGCTTTTTCTTGTATTTAGACCAAGTTGTGCTTTTGAGCTTAAAACGCCGAGTACTTTCATCTTCAAACCTCCAAACTACATTTTCGAGAGTTTGCCAATGTGTTCATCAAGGGGAGATTGTGGATATCATGAGGATATGCCCATGATCTTAGGATGATGAAACAAGTGGCAATGTTGCTTTTGTGATGAGGACATCACTTCTTCGGATACACACAACAATCCTCCACTTGACATTCAAGGACCAATCACTAGAGCTCGCGACCGACAATTGAATTTACAGTGAGCTCGTTCTAACTACTTTTTTGTTCATTTGAGAATCGATTGCTACCTAATGATTTAATTATGATTAGGAACCATGGAGAGTTCCTAGAAGTACTTGGAGAAGGGCTATGAGGCGCACAAGTCCAGCGAGGGCGGTCGAATCATGTTGGAGTCCCAACTCAAGCCGACTTCGAATCCAATTCGGAGTCCAGGACCAGGTCGCACTAAAACGGACGCCCAGATCGCATCTGGGCTCCGTTTTGGACGTTCTACATATGTATGGAAAGCTGAGAAGACGACCTTTCCAATGGCTCTGGTCCCATGTCAAAATTCCTTTTGAGTCAACGGGAATCGTCGAAACAAGTGGGCGTTCATAATCTGTCGTGGTGCTGCGCCATCGTCTTTTGGGCCGCTCGGCTTTGTATCGTGTTGGAGCCCATTAGAAGCGCTGGCCAGGGTTTTGCACGCCCTCAATCCTTTATATCCAGCCGCCACCCCCACCATTAGGGTTGGGTTTTGCTTAGATTAATTCTGTCTTGAACAGTTTCATTGCTCATCGGTTTGTGAGACTCCAACTTTCGAAAGTGCTAAAACAATACATCTGCAATTCCGCTGTGTTCTTCCTTGTTCTTGCTTGTGTTCTTCGATTCGCGGCGAGGATTAGCCTTCTTGGCGAGGTCAACCGAGCAGCGCGCGCGGTTGATAACCTCGAGGAGACGTGGTGCTACGATTGCGGGTTTGAGCGTGTTGTTCGAAGCGAATCGATTTGTGTCGCGCCTCCACCAAATCGAACATATCCAAACCTATTGAAGATCGGGACCCGCTCCCATCAAGTGGTAATTAGAGCTTGTGTGTTCCTTCAGTTCGAAGCCACCCTACCCTTGTTGTTCTCGGTTTCATCCTAGAGTCCAAGAAAAAGCCCTACAAAAAAATTTGTAGTCATAGGTTGTTCCCTGTCCAAGATCTCGTTTAGCCTTTTGCACAATTTGATTTCAGAGTCCGTAGTGTTGAGTTTGTGTCCTTAGTCGAGTTGTGTTGCTGGTTTAGATCGTGTTTTATTTCGGGTTGTCTTGCTTCCGCTATGTCTCATACAAACCCTAGCCGTCAACTTTTGTTTCTCCCACCCTCCCACCCTCTGCTTTCTCCACCGTCCAAATTGAGGCATCCATCGCGTCTCTTGATCACCCAAAGACCTTTCCCCATTGAATCTCGTGATCACCCGGCACCATCCTCCACCTTTTCCAGAGCTTCCCCCAATTTCCACCAATTTGTTCCACCCGATTTCGCTTTGAATTCCACAAAGAACTATAACTCGGAGGCCCTCCTTCAAACGGCCAGAACTTTTGCATACGAACTCGAAATCAGATTTTTTTTTTTTGAAATTGGGTGAAATTAAATTTTGCATCCGAAACTCCCCGACTTTGTCGGGTTTAGCGAATTTATTTTGCCCAAATTCGGCCTGGAAAGTGCAGTACTCGAGCTCTAAACTTTCATCACCGACTTTTGCAAAGACATTCATTATTTTCAGAGGCCACACCTTACATCGATTGAGGTGAAACTTTGTGTGGTTCCTATTTCGTGCTCTGCTTTGTGAAAAAAAATATCAAAAAAAAAAAAAAAAAAAATTTCGCACCGGTTTTGCCTAGAGAAAAAAAAGGGCACTGAGAGCACTCCGTGCCTAAAAAAACAGAAAAACAGAGAGCTTTTTGGTGACAGATATTAATTTGTGCCGTTCTTTACCGCCATCCTTGTTGCCGCTCTTTGCCCGCCATCCTTGTTGTTGTCTTTGCTTTACTATTCAGTCCGGTCTTGACTCCTTGTTCATCATATCATACCGCTATAGGACACTTTTAGACCAAAGAACTAGGACCAAGTTTTGGACATTTACTCAAAGATTACTATCTCATATTGAATTGTGTTCCACTAACATATTTGGCCTTCCAAGCTCCATATACCTACTTCGGATAGCACTTTTGACCCTTGCAATCGCAGATTACCACGCTCTGTATCACGAACCGACCACCGGTTGTACCACCCATCGCTTATGCGAGGGTAAGAACACTTGTAAGAGCTTGGTAAGCCACTTCCTTCTTGGGTTCCCACCGCCTCTTTTGTAGTTGATAGGGATAACCATTTTGTTTTCCCTGTGTTTCCACTAACCATGGCAGGACCGGGGACGGACACCTCGATTTCAACGAGTGTGTTAGTCGCGCCACTCCAAGTCGCGCCGACAACCAAAATGCTTCATTCACTAATCTCGGCGCACGAATGGACACCATCGCCGCCGCCATTGCCGTTGAACACCACGAAGGCATTGAGCGGTGGAGCGGCGATGGTCGACCTCACGGGTCGATGGACGATTGAGGCACGCCGCCACCTTTCAATGACGCCCATCATCATGATGATGACGCAGTTGCATCATGCGGTTGGCAACATTGATCGAGGGAGACACGGATGCACGACTACGTCGCTGTCTTCAAAGAAAATGTATATGGTATGGGAGGTAATAACCGTAACCGCCATGGTAACAATGACCCTTTTGCTAAAGTCAAGTTTACCATACCATCTTTTTCTCGCCTTTATGATGTCAGTAATATATCTTGATTGGGAGATGACGGAGAGCGTAAGTTTAATTCTCACTTGGTTCCCGAACAACATAGAGTTAGACAAGCTACTAGTGAGTTTAAGGACTTTGCTATTATCCGTGGAATGAACTGGGTACCATGCGCTTACAACCTGACACATGGGAGCGGTTAAAAGAAGCTATGCGTAATCGTTTTGTTCCTCCCTCATATAAACGTGAATTGAGAAAAAAAATTACAGCGCTTAGAACAAGGTGATAGTTCTGTTCAGGACTATTATGCTGAGCTTCAAAAGGGTATGGTGCGCTAGGGGTTGTTGAGGACACAGAGGATAAGATTTGTCGTTTCTACGCGGGGTTACGGCGTGAAATTCAGGACATTGTTGATTATAAAGATTTTAATACTGTCAACCAGTTGTTCCAGCTTGCTATGCTTGCAGAAAAAGAATTGCAGGACGCCAGAATCGCCGACGGCAAGCACCGGACGACCCTCCTACACGCCATGAACGACTACATCGACGGATCGCCTAAGTCTTCTTGAGTTTTCGTTCCTCCACCACCAAATAACAAGATTGCTGCATACCACCGGCCACCTTCCACGACACGCCTGCAGATTCTACAAAAATTCTTTGCGTGCTCCAAATAAGAGTTCTTCTTCCGTGGCTTCCACGGGCCGCTCCTCCAACATTCAGGCCACCACCGCCATGAACTTGGTCATGTGCGAGGAATTGCCCTAGCCAACGGGCATACATCGCCACGGAAGATGGAGGCTACATCAAGACTTCGGATGTCGAGGAGGATGATGACGTTATCGCGCCTCGACGACAATGGCGGTGGTCATGACGACCGCTCCTTGGTGGGCGCCCACAATGACGCTTACGGAGCATCATTGTGCAATGAGTCCTCAAAGACACGTACAACAACCCGATAAGCTTCAACGCCATAATTTGTTTCAGACTTTCTTTGCAATCAAGAACCGCGCGACGTGTCATCATTGATGGAGGAAGCCGCAACAACTTGGTGAGTTCTGATTTGGTCAAGAAGCTTGGCTTGACCACGCGATCGCATCCACATCCATACCATATTCAAGGGTTAAATGACTCGAAAAGCTAAGGTAACACAAACATGCCGAGTCCATTTTTCCATTGGTGGTTATGCCGATCATGTTGATTGTGATGTGGTTCCCATGCAAGCATGCTCTCTTTATTGGGTCGAATTTGGGAATTTGATAATGATGCTTTACACCATGGTAGTAGTAACACATACACTTTTATGCATAAGGAAGGAAAGTTACTTTACCGCCTTTTGACCCCAGATTGAGATTATAGAGGCCGATAGGGAGCGAGTAGCTGCTGCTAATGATCCAACTAACATGATAAATCTGCAAAACATTTTGTTATGCTTGCCACAAAATCAGACCTTGCTGAAATTGATGATATTAATGATACATGCTATGCTTTTGTGTGCAAAGATGCTTAATTTTCTCTTGATAATATGCCTTGCACTTTGCCTGCTCCTGCTCACTAACCTTTTGCAGGATTTTAGAGATGTTTTCCCGATGAGATACCTCCGTGACTTCCACCCATTCGAGGATTGAGCACCGATTGACTTGATCCTCGAGCGAAGTTTGCCAAACCGTATGCGTCTGGGACCAATCCTCAAGAGACTAAGGAGATTCAGCGACAAGTCCAAGAACTTTTGGACCGTGGGTACGTACGTGAGAGCCTTAGTCCTTGTGCTGTTCCTGTTCTTTTGGTACCAAAAAAAGATGGTTCTTGGCGTATGTGTGTAGACTGTAGAGCCATTAACAACATTATTATAAGGTATCGCCATCCTATTCCCGTGCTAGACGACATGCTTGATGAGTTGTGTGGTGCTATAATTTTCACAAAGATTGACTTGCGTAGTGGATACCACCAAATAAGAATGAAACTTGGCGATGAATGGAAAACTGCTTTTAAAACTAAGTTCGGCTTGTATGAGTGGTTAGTCATGCCTTTTGGTTTAACTAATGCACCTAGCACTTTCATGAGATTAATGAACGAGGTTTTACGCCCTTTCATTGGCAAATTTGTGGTCGCATTTTGATGATATCTTGATTTATAGCAAGTCCATGGATGAACATTTGAATCACTTACGTGCTGTTTTTAATGCTTTGAGAGATGCACGCTTGTTTGGTAACCTTGAGAAGTGCGCCTTTTGCACAGATCGAGTCTCTTTTCTTGGCTATGTTGTGACTCCACAGGGAATTGAGGTTGATAGAGCCAAGGTGGAGGCGATATGGAGTTGGCCCACGCCCACGACGGTCTCCCAAGTGCGGAGTTTTCTTGGCCTTGCAGGGTTTTATCGCCGCTTTGTCAAGGAATTCAGCACCATTGCGACACCATTGATTGAGTTGACAAAGAAGGGAGTCGTATTTCATTGGGGGCCATCACAAGAGGAGTCCTTTAATCTTTTGAAGGACAAGCTTACACACTCACCATTGCTCCAACTTCCGGATTTTGGTAAGACTTTTGAGCTGGAATGTGATGCTAGCGGAATTGGTATTGGTGGTGTTTTGATGCAAGAAGGCAAACCTGTTGCCTACTTTAGTGAAAAATTGAATGGTCCTGCTCTTAATTATTCCACGTATGATAAAGAATTGTATGCTCTTGTTCGTTCTTTAGAGACGTGGCAACACTATTTATGGCCTAAAGAATTTGTCATTCATTCTGATCATGAATCACTTAAGCATATTCGTAGTCAAACCAATTTGAATCGTAGACATGCTAAGTGGGTTGAATTTATTGAATCTTTTCCTTATGTCATTAAACACAAGAAAGGGAAGGATAATGTGATTGCTGATGCTTTGTCTCGACGCTATACCATGTTGTCTCAACTTGATTGTCACATTTTTGGTCTTCAATCCATTAAAGGACAATATGCTTTAGATGTTGATTTTAAGGATGTGTTGTTGCATTGTAAAGAGGGACAAACCTGGAATAAATTCGTGATCAATGATGGGTTCTTGTTTAGAGCTAACCGCCTATGCATTCCAGCTTGGATCCGCTTCGTTTTTGTTGTTGCAGAGGCGATGGAGGCGGTTTGATGGGACATTTTGGTGCTAAGAAGACGGAGGACGCTTACGCCACACACTTCTTTGGCCAAAAATGAGGCGAGATGTTGAGCGGTTTGTGGCTCACAGACTACATGTCAAAAAGCTAAGTCTCGCTTGAATCCACATGGGTTGTATATGCCTCTTCCTGCTCCTTCTATTCCGTAAGGCGATATTTCTATGGACTTTGTTTTAGGATTGCCAAGGACTAAGAGGGGGAGGGATAGCATTTTTGTTGTTGTGGATCGTTTTTCTAAGATGGCTCATTTTATACCATGTCATAAAACCGATGATGCCACTCATATTGCTGACATCTTTTTCAAAGAGATAGTTTGTTTGCATGGTATGCCTTCTACTATTGTTTCAGATCGTGATGCCAAGTTCTTGAGTCACTTTTGGCGTACTCTATGGAACAAGTTGGGTACAAAGTTGTTGTTCTCTACAACCTATCACCCACAAACTGATGGCCAAACCGAGGTGGTAAACCGCACATTGTCTACCATGCCGAGAGCTGTCTTGACGAATAATTTGAAGTCAGTGGGAAGAGTGTTTGCCGCATGTTGAGTTCGTGATATAATCGAGCGGCACACTCCACCACCAAGGTAAGTCCTTTTCAGGTAGTATATGGATTCAATCCCCGTGCCCCTCTTGATATTTTACCTTTGCCTACTAGTGAGAGAGTTCATAATGATGCTAAGGAGCGTGCTGATTTTATTGTCAAAATGCATGAGACTACTAAGGCAAACATTGAAAAGATGAATGAAAAATACAGGATTACTGGTAGTAAAGGTAGAAAGGAAGTTAAACTTGAACAGGGTGATTTTGTTTGGTTGCACTTGAGAAAGGATAGATTTCCTGAGTTAAGAAAGTCAAAATTGATGCCTAGAGCTGCTGGTCCTTTTAAGATAGTTGAGAAGATAAATGATAATGCATATAAACTTGAGTTGCCTCCCGAGTTTGGGGTTAGTCCCACCTTTAACATTTCAGATTTGAAGCCATACTTGGGAGAAGAAGATGAGGCTGAGTTGAGGACAACTCCACTTCAAGAGGGGGAGGATGATAGGACATCACTTCTTCGGATACACACAACAATCCTCCACTTGACATTCAAGGACCAATCACTAGAGCTCGCTACCGACAATTGAATTTACAGTGAGCTCGCTCCTAACTACTTTTTTTGTTCATTTGAGAATCGATTGCTACCTAATGATTTAATTATGATTAGGAACCATGGAGAGGACCTAGAAGTACTTGGAGAAGGGCTACGAGGCGCAAAAGTCCAGCGAGGGCGGTCGAATCATGTTGGAGTCCCAACTCGCCGACTTCGAATCCAATTCGGAGTCCAGGACCAGGTCAAGACTAAAACGGACGCCCAGATCGCATCCGGCTCCGTTTTGGACGTTCTACATATGTATGGAAAGATGAGAAGACGACCTTTCCAATGGCTCTAGTCCCATATCAAAATTCCTTCTGAGTCAACGGGAATCGTCGAAACAAGTGGGCATTCAGAATCTGTCGGTGCTGCGCCACCGCCTTTTGGGCCGCTCGGTTTTGTATCGTGTTGGAGCCCATTAGGGCGCGGCCCAGGGTTTTGCACGCCTCAATCCTTTATATCCAGCCGCCACCCCACCATTAGGGTTGGGTTTTGCTTAGATTAATTCTGCCTTGAACAGTTTCGCCGCTCATCGGTTTGTGAGATTCCAACTTTCGAAAGTGCTAAAACAATACATCTGCAATTCCGCTGTGTTCTTCCTTGTTCTTGCTTGTGTTCTTCGATTCGCAGGTGAGGATTAGCCTTCTTGGCGAGGTCAACTGGCAGCAGCGACGGTTGATAACCCGAGGAGACGTGGTGCTGCGATTGCGGGTTTGAACGTGTTGTTCGAAGTTTAATCGATTTGCGTCGCGCTTCCACCAAATCGAACATATCCGAACTCTGTTGAAGATCGACCCTGCTCCCATCATTTTGGTTTGAAGTTTGCCGCGTTTTTGACAAAGTTTCAACTGGCTCGTCATTGGCGGTCAAACCAAACCAATCCGTGGTCGACCGCCTTGTCTCAATTGATTTTCTCGTTCACCCTGTATACGTCGGACCAGCCAAAACGGCGGGTCGACCAGTTTTTTGTGCCGATTGTTGATATTATTTGTGAATTGATTATGGATATGTCATATCCATGTTTGTTAATGCATATGTGTTGCATATTGCATGTTTTGGCTAACGTGGGTCAAGTTGTGAAGAACTTATTCCCGTGATTCGTGTTTGCTTGTCTATTGTCAGGCGGTGGCTTGGAGGTCAACGACGGTCAACGGCGAGGAGGATCGGGACTAAGCTTGGAGAGCTGAGGTCCAGAACGATCATGGATGCCGGGTGAAGTCGAGTGACTCAAGCATGGCGCAGAATGGATGAAGATGACCGAACGCAGGCGGCAAGGCTGATCGTTGATCAAGCGACGTGGGGTCGGTGCAAGTGCCTTGGTGGTTCCGGTGGGATTCGGACGGGAGAGACTTGCCAACATGATGAGAGCCGTTGATCAACCTACACATGGCGAAGCAGGCGATTGCTTCGACAGGATTGGACACTCGGTCCATGGAGAAGGATCGAGAAGGGGTATTTTGGTAATTTCACCAAATACTGCCTTTGTGACTCTTGGCTAAACCGCGGCGCAAGACGGAGCGTCAAGAAGTGGATTAGGTCAAGAGAAGTGAAGATGACGCTTTAAAAAGCGTGCGTGAGTGATCCGTTTGTTTTGGGCCTTAACGGGAGCCCATTAGGGTTTGTCTTCTAGAAGCTCTAGGCCTCGTATAAATAGGAAGGGTGTTGTTAGGCAGCCCTCAAGCACTTCATTTGGAAAACCCTAGTTTGTCTTAGGGCTTAGGGAGAAAGAGGAGAGGCTTAAGGTTCTAGGGAGATGTGTTGAGTTGTGTGCTCATGGATTGAGCTTTGCCCTCCATGGATGGAGTGGCTGTAACCAGCAACTAATCGTGAATCAATCTATGGATGATTGTTCAAATATGAGTCTTCTTGTGTTTTCCCTTCTCTTTTGATGATTTTGGGTGTTTCCTTGATCATGTGGTTTTTGGTTTGTTTCGTGCCCTCTTTTACCTTGCTGTGATGTGTGGGAATACATCTAAGATCATCTAGATCATCAGTCTCCCACGAGCAAAGTTTGGATCAAGTTTTTCGTTTTTGCCCGGTTTTGAACACTCCTTCGATAAAATAGAAAAATGTCAAAACTTTGACGTGGATCTACTCAATCTCTTCTTGGAATATGTTCCTAATATCCTTAGGAAGGTGTGTTCCAAATTTGGTCAAGTTTGACCGTAGATCAAAAGTTAGACCGATTTTCGCTTTTGGTTTCGCCGTCAACTAAGCTTCGTCGGATCGGCCGATCGATTTTACGCGGTCGCATCGCCCATTACACGCCTGGTCTGACCGCTCTATTAGGGTTTGGTGTCATGGTTCCTTGTTTTGGGGATTTTGGTTCAAGTTCAACACAAGTCTTCGCTGTTGATCCTCATAGCTCTCATAGCTATTGGGGTGAATCGGTGTTGAATCAACGAGGTGAAAATTAGACAAGCTCCTATTCACCCCCTCTAGTCGCTTTTTCCGTCCTACAATTTTGCATCGCCCAAGGCATCGTACAATTCCACATGAGTAACCATCGCTTAGGACTAATCGACACGGACGAACTCGTGGTGAGATCGATCACGCTTGGTGGCCCAATCTTTCATGATGGATGAACAATGGTAGCTAAATAGCTCTTAGTGTACTAGATGCAAACCAAGAACATGGATAACTAGTACTATTCACAATCTGAAAGAGCAGATGCAACAAACACACAAAAGTTTCACCACCCAATCTTGATAAATTGAACCGCGAAGATGAGCATGACCACTGATGCAAAACCAAAGAACTAGGATGTTCTTAGACTTAGCGCCAGACACCCAAGCATGGGTCGAATTTCACGTGGAACACACACAGGATTAACCCCTAAAGCCATCTCGGAAGAAAAACTTAATTCATAATTGGCATCTCACGCACGTCATCCGGACTACCCTCTTCCTTTGCTTTCCATGCATGCACCCCATTCATCTGCCTCATGTGCACATGGTTAGGGGTGAAAACGGATCGGATAGTTTCCGTCCGATCTGGATGAAAACGGAGTCGAATTGGTTTCAAATCGGATTTTTTCAGATAATTTTCGGATTGGAAACAGATTCGGATTTTTTTGTCGGAAATAGAAACGAATACGGTAGGCATGATATCCGGCGGATACAAATACAGATTCGGATTATCCGGATAAGAGTACATCCGGATATCCGGCACTGGGTTATTGCTTATTGTGCATTCCTTCTTGGCTTCTTGACGCCGCACTCCCCACCGGCCACTCCCCCGGCTTCCTCCTCCCCAAAGACGCCCACACCCAGACGCCGCCACTACCCACTCCCCCGGATCCCTCCTCCCCGACAAGGCCCACACTGGCGACGCCACTCCTCCCCACTGCTCCTCCTCCCGGCGTGCTCCTCCTCACGGCCTCCTCCCAAGACTCCTCCTCCTCCCAGATCCAGATCTGATCTAGATCAACCCCACAAGACTCCTCCACCTCCTCCTCCCCGGCACCTTCTTCCATGGCAAGCACCTCCCTCTCGCTCCCTTCCCGTCAGCCTCCTCCTCCGGCCCATCCCCGACCCTCCCGGGTGCCTCCTCCTTCGGCTCCATCCTCCTCTCTCACCCGGCCTCCTTCGCCGTCCCCGTCGCCTGCCCCTCCTGCTCCCCTCACCCGCCCCCAGCCCCAAAGACTTCCACCGGATCTCCTCATGGCCTCGCCTCGGCAAGCACCAACACCTCACTGTCGCCTGTCCCGCCTGCCTCGCCTTCGAGGTCCCGACGCTCACGATCCCTCGTCGGCCGCCTGCCCTGCCTGCTCAAGTGGTGTTGCCCACCAAGGTAACTAGGTAAGAATCTTGACATTGTAGTTTTGCCAATGAGGCAATGAATCAATGGATTGAGCTCCTAGTGCTAGGCTGCTAGCTAATTAAATTCCATTCATTTAATGTTTTTGCTAATTGAATTCCAGCTATATTTGAATGAATGCAGATCTGAGCAAATAAAGATGGTAATAGATGGTTGTGATTTTCTTGCTTGAGCCGATCTCCTCCTCCCTCCACTGTGAAATGATTCTTTTTTTTTGCTGCTTAGATGTGAAATATTTTTGTTGCCCGCATATTGATCAATGTATGAATCGATGAATGATTCCTTTCTTGTATAATCAGTTGATATATATGCATCAATACCTGATGGTAGTGTATATGGTTTGTGCTTCTATATGGATCTAAGATCGTAATATGCAAAGACCAGCTGAAGCGTGTAGCTGATTTGAATTAGACATCACAATTGATTTGTAAGAATGTAGTTAACTCAATGAATGTGTTTGCTTGTACAACACAAAATGAAATAGGTAATCAATAAATATGGTAGATCGACTATATCAATAGTATACTAGAAAAAAAGTACACTTAAAAGGAACATATGAAACCTAGCTATGTAGTTGACAAAATAATTATAGCTTAAACATTTTTATTTCAGATACCATAATTTCAGATTTCACTTGACATACAACCTATTATCGGATTAATCTACAAACTCACAATTTTTCTCAACAATTATTATTTTTCGCTACATCTTACGCCTGCTTTCTTTCCTACATGCACTTAGTGCATGCAACTCAATATTATGAACTTGTGTTGTATTATTTAACTATGTACGACCTTTGTATTTATGAAGTCATTGAACTATGTGCCATTTTTATTATATGGTTGTAGTTTGTGCTTGTAGTTTTGCAGTAACTTATCTATAACTAGCACTTAACTTTGAAAATTGAGTACATTTGTTTTTCTTTGTTATGCATCAACATATCCACTAAAATTGTCTCATTCATAGTTGAATGTGTTGGGTCACTGTGTAGGCTACGATAGCTACAAACAAAAATTCTACCACGCAAAACCAGAAGCCATGCAAGTAGATGATCATAGATCGTTACCACCGACGCCAGCAGTAATGGAAGAAGGGTTGGAGCAGCTCGTCCAACGAAGGGGCGCTCGATGTAGTGGTCGAGTCGATCGTCCAATGTCCAAAGAAGTCGATGCCGTGGTCGTAGTCGATCGCCTCCTCCAAAGAACGTCTCGTGGTTCCTTGTGAAGATCGCGGATCGCCCTCAAGCGCAACAATCGTAGTAGCACCTCTACGGTATCCACACGCCCAGGAAGGAACAACCGAACGCCGGTGTGCAGCAAAGACCAAGTCGCACGGTGGAGCTCTCGTGAAGATGGCGGCTAGGGTTTTGGTGGTGTTTCACGCCCATCCCAACAAATTTCATGCACCTCCTTATATAGTGCTTGTGACGGATCCTATCCAACACGCCATTTAATCGATTCGCATCGGTTTGTTCCAACCTGCTAAGTGTGTGACCAGAGGTTCATGTGTAGTTCGGTTGTGACTCGGAAACCGCTTCCGATCACGAGTCATAGCGGCTCCTAGCGTAACATATCGATTCCGAATACACACGAATTATATCGGACGAACCTTAATGCAATATGATCTACGACTAGGTCCTCATCACTTATGACGAGGTCCTATCTTTATACGACCATCAGATTTGGTCACGACTAGCTCGTAATTGCTTACGACCGTGTTACGACCACTCGGACTACGCTCGACCAGCCTACGACCAGCTTAGATCTCAGATAATGCATCAAATCTCAGAATCGCTCAACTAAGCGACCTACTACGTGTATACTCCCTTTGCCTCACGATGTCCGGTCGAACTCCGTGAGATGTTGTGTCATCCATGGACTATTCAATACTTTCTCGATCGAGTGTCGATAACTTTACGTGGTCGAACACTTCGACTACTAGTGGCATGGCCATGCACTTTCTTTATCCGATCACAACGAGGGCCCAGAGACATCTCTCCGTTATGTTAGAAGGGCAATCCCATATCCGACCAAATACATTTCTCTCCATGTTTCAGAGCATACCCAAAGCTACCTTTATAACTACCCGCCATTTGCAGTGTAGCGTTTGGCAACCCCTAAGAGTGCTCTTACACATGTAGGAAACCATGCCGATCTCGTGTCTAAGGATTATACATCATCATTGCTTGAGACCAACTAACTACACATAGATTCATAACAATCTCAATAGTGTCTCAATGTGGGTCTTATCCAACATCATGTTCTCTAACATGTGTCCATATTATTGGTTTGATATCTCCATATCTATGACTTGTGAAATATAGTCATCAACCAATACATATGCTAGTCTATTCATATGTGTCCACATATGTTTACGACCAGGATCGTAAGAATAATTATCGCAGAATATAGAGTTTCACAACCAAGTCACATACTTGATAATAAATATTAACAATATTATTCTAGGAACAAGATAACACATTATCCAATGTCATGAACATAATGAAATATAATCATCTCTATGATTGCCTCTAGGGCATATCTCCAACAGAATGCTCATACCATTGTGATGTCCATATGCATGCCTATTGTTATAGATAATTTATCCTTATAAAATTTTACTATTGATTCCATGACTAATTGCTTTGATGTTGTTTAACCGGTTAATTTCTATCTCTTAAAAATGGTTGTAGTTTCTAATTATACACTTGGGGGTACATGTGAGCGAGATGTGGTGCCTAACATCGCCGATGCCTGGTCCCAAGCCCAGAAAAAAGTGGAGGGGACATGAACTGTATGTAATAATTTTTTATGTAATAATTATTTGTTGTAATAAATGTTTATTGTAATAATTGTCATTGAATATGCTAATCCTTGATTCACATGGTGGAGAAATTGCAAAGATATTACAATTCGTGCTTGATCGCTTTTATGACCTAATTGAAGTTGGTAAGGTGTACTTGATATCTAGAGGATCAATAAAACTTGCTCAGAAATAGTTTACAAAGACTATGAAGTAACTCTGGATGCTGAAAATATGAACAATTCATGAATGTTTGCATCAAACAAACTAGTTATATATTTTCGTTAATTTCTGGCATGCAATTTAAGGGTTTTATGTTTCAAAAATAGCTGTGAACGATTCGCTTCGATTCAGATTCACTCCAGATTCAGATTCGATATTATTCGCATCCATATTCAGATCCGTGATCTGGAGAAAAAAATAAAATAAATATGGCAGAGCTATTATCCGTCCGTTTTCAATCTATTTTCACCCCTACACATGGTAGGTCACTTCTGGGATCAAACACACACACGGCATCTCTGCCTTCCTTCTCCGTAATTTCTGGAAGTAATCCATACGAAGCTAGTTGCACATAAGAATTAATTTCAAAAGTAAAAATAGTAGATCGGGCGCATCACCCCAACTCGTCACATTGGATCAGAACTGACGTGGAGAGCCCACATGTCAATGGAATGCCAATCAAATTATAAAAACCCCTCACGTTACTCTAGGAGTCATCCCTGCATGTCTATTTCTATACACCTCAATGTATGCTTCCATTGCAAGACTTTGGAAAATTCCAAAGAGGGAAGCACATCCCAAAAGATATATCATTTCTGTTTATCTCTATATAACTAGGCATCCGTTTCTGTTCATCACTCTATTGTCTATACATATATCTTCTACAGATTTACTTTTATACAAAGCCTCTTCCTTTTTAATCAATTGCTGAAATTACATGGCTGCGGCATGACAATTCCTGATTTCCTCCATTTTGCATTCTGGCAGGTGCTCTTCGCATCACCACCGCCTCCATTTAGAGTTAGCTTGACATTCTGCAAGGCTATGCCATGGCAAGGTACAGTTCTGCAGCTCAGCTTGATGGCCTCTTTTGAGGCACTTGTGCCCCTGATGTTCTTAAACAGCACATTGCTCACCTCCACCGCCGATTTCTGCGGCAAATACGCTATGTTTATATCCATCCACACCAGCTATTCACACAAATGAATGGACTAACAAAAACGAATCCAATTTTATCAATGGAGGTTTGTACCTGTTTCTTGCAGGGTGTAGCCGAGTCGCAGTAGTTCTCGTCGATGATGATCGGGTTCCATACATTATCCATGACCATGTTCCGGAACACAATGTTTTTCGCATAACCCCGTCCGCCTTGCCATGTCTTGATGCGAGCTCCGTTCGTCGTGCCGTGCAGCCGCACCGTGTCGACGGTGATGTTGGCAACTTGAGCTTCAGAGCCGTGATCTCCTAAGCTCCCGATGCTGATCCCGTGACCCGGTCCACACACGATGTTGTTGACATGTAGGTTCTTAGTTCCATCCTCGATCGACATGCAGTCGTCCCCGGTCTTGATTGTGCAGTCTGCGACTTGAACATCTTTACTGCGGGTAATGTGGATGCCGTCGGTGTTAGGGCTAGTGCCTGCTGCTGTGATTGATAGGCGGGACATCCTTACATCTGTGCAATCCTCCACTGACATGTGGATTTGTTGACTGTTCACCAGTTGCAAATTCTCCACTTTCAGATTTGTACAGGAGTAGAATGTCAAAGCCTGCCAAAAAAAGACGATTTGTAAGGGGGGGGGGGAATGTTGCTGCATTGGAATATGCAAGATAAGAAGACTGGAAATTACACTCACCGTTGGAGCTTCTGTGCATGGCTGAAAAAGAATGATACAAAGAGCTCATATTAGAAAGCTTTCCAAAATAAAATGAATCTACGGTTTATGAAACATAACACTTCAGGAAAAAAAGAAGCTGAAATAGCCCACTTTTAAAGTTCAAAGTGAATCATTAACTTCTTCTAGTGCCTATAGCTTCATTTCATTATTGCACAATCTGGAAGTTATTTTGTTTTTGAGATAACAATCTGGAAGTTCAAAATACTTACCAGTTTTGAGTTCGTTTTGCAGGAATTCTGCCACCAAATCTTGCCATTTCCATCAATGGTCCCACCACCAGTGACTGTAAGACCACTCACAGCACTGAACATGATCCAGTGCCTAATGGTCTCCTCACTCCAATCTAATCTCTTCGGAGGAGCCAGCAAAGTACCTTCTATCTGGAAATTTTTTGCACCGCGGAACTTGAGATCTTTGTATGAAAAACTTTCTTATGAAAGAATACATATCCACAGTACTTAATTATTATTCATTTATCTCACCATTAACACGATGTTGGATTTGCACGGGCCAGACAAGGTTACATGCTTTGTGAGGTATTTCTTGCCGTTGGGGATGAGCATAATGGCAGGTTGAGAAGAGGAGCAAGCTGCAGCCCACGCCTTTGCCAATGCCTACAATAAGGGGATTCGCCAAAGAACCGTGGTTAGTGTTCCGAAAACTAATACTCCCTCCAATCACAAAATGAAGTTGTTTTGGTAACGTGCAGTCAAACTTTATAAACTTTCGCTATCAATATCTTTTTGAACATTTAGAATGAATACATGAAAGTGATATGTATAAATTTGCTTCCAAGAGTACTTTCATAATATTATAATTTTAGTAGGTTTTATAAATATATTACAATATAAATGAATGATCAAAGTTGTATATTGGAGACCGTGTCGATGTCTAAAACAACTTCCTTTTATGATTGGAGGAAGTACTATTTGCTAGTAAAAGAAAACTATACTCTGTATTTTCAGGTGTTGTGAATTGTACCTTTGTGTCGTCATGGCGTCCGTCTCCATGAGCTCCATATCCGCGCACATCGAACACATTCTTTGACTCTAGAGACCTGCCTCTAAGCCCAACCCCATTTGTCAGAGAGGTCACGTTCATGTCTCCCTTGGCAAGAATAGTACACAAGAAGAATGGCACGAAAAGACATGCAGAGAAAACTAGGACAATATTGGAGGCCATTTCTAGAACTATAAATATGTATCCCACAGGTCTGATCAGACTATCAGAGTACAATGCAGAACTGCTAGCTAGTACAATGCTAGTTTTGGTTTGTATAGGATGTGTTGTTAGATACTTGGATGTGGCAATCGATGGAGACCAAGGATTCGATCAGGAAGTCTATTTATATGCGCCGAGATGGGCTGGGAATGTTTGGATCTTTTCAACTCAGGTTGCTTCTGCTTGATCAATTAGGTTGGTATAGATATTTGGATTGTAGTATCAGAAGATTCTATTGGCGTGGGAACCGAGATAAATGTGCCTGAAACCGGAATCAAATCCTCTGACATTGCTAAGCAATGTCACGGATGAACAGTTCCGTGACATTGCGTTGTAGCAAAAGTACTGTTCGAAAAATACTGTTCACGAATACTGTTTGAAAAATACTGTAGCATGATGCTGTTTACTGCGCTGTAGCAGTAGATCTGATCCGTTCTTCCTGAATCAAACGGTCCAGATCTTTCGAATGTCACAGTACTGTTCACTGGTGATATTCCGTAGGAATGTCAGAGGATGCAAATCCCATGAAACCTGAGTTGTTGTGTTGCTTCACCATAAGGTCTACTTGTAAGGCTATTTACTTACAACTAAGCCACTTCTGCTCTTGTATTTTCAGCAGCAAGAGCAAAATCAAGGACAGTTGGAGTAATCGTAAGTAAAGAAAATCTACTGAAATCTTATGCATTTCTTCAGTGCTGCACTCTTCAGACCCACTAACCTTACACGTGAAAATTTGAACCCTGACAGATGTGCAATCCACAGGTCTCCAAATGTGGTTTGATTACCCTGTGAAAGTGACACATCATTGTGCAGTGTGCACCTCATCAGTGCTAATGACAAGTCATTATAAAAAGGCATGTGAACGTGAATGTCATATACTCTACAGATGCAGCAGCATGATCATGTTCACATTGGTCTCTGAATATTGCTGTACAAAACTTTCAAGCTATAAGCTCTTAGCTAAGAAAGGAAAGGCATGTGGCTCCAAGCCTCCAAGGAGCCGATGAGAAGTAAACATTGCCAATTTAACGAGATTTCTAGTGCAAGAGATTTTTGGCGGATATCTTTGCAGGTATGGAGAATTCATGGAGTAAGCAGGTGAACAACCTTTGTTGAGGCTTCCATTCTTCCAAGTATGGGGAAGGGACAGAAAAATTTGGTTGCTGGAAACCGTAGGACGCCAACATTTTGGAAGGCTATAACGGATGCATTTCTTTATACACAATTAAAAGCTGCAATACCCCATTTCATCAGTGATCCACTTTTGTCCTACTGAGACACATTTTTCCCTAAAATGTCAGCACTGTGAGCAAAAGAAGTAAACTGAAATCCAATGCATTTCATCACAGTGATCCACTTTGCAGAACCACTAAGCCAAGATTAAGAGGAAAAAAAGTTGAAGCCTGGCTGGAAAGAAAATCTGATGGGGGAGGGCCTATTCACAGGTCTTCACGAAAAATGGCATGTGAATGTGCACCCCAACGTGGTACAGGCTATGCATGTGGCGTGATCGACCATACATGTACAATTAATTGTACGTGCTAGTCGTCTCAGCTGAGCCGTGCCGTATAAATGTTTCAGGTATTTACGTAGTCTCTTAGCCAAGAACAGAGATGGTTGGGGCTGGAAGGGAGCCCGTTAGGCGAACTGATTTTGCCGATTTAACTCGTTGAAGCTTCCAAACAAACAAGGCACGTCTCTATGGAAATATGGAAAAGCCTTACGACTCCTCCCGGAAGCAAATCTTTAGATGGTGGTGAGGATTTTTCAGGCCGGCCTTCTACCATGGTTCCGATTTCCATCACTCTCTCACTCCACATCGATGCAACAACACCCGATTTGCTTCCGACAGTGACAAATCTCGCCGACGGTGGCCGCGATTTGCACCCCGACCTCACCCTGGTTTGCTTTCCGTCGTTTTCCTCTCCCAATTTGGCCCCTCGCGCCTGTGGCGAGTGCGCATGGAGGCGGGCAAGCACGAGCAATCAGAGCGCGCGGTTGCGGCTCCAGCAAACAGGTGAAGACCGGCGGGCGGACACAGTGGCCACGGGCAAGCGCAACGGCCAGCGTCGAGCGTGCGTGACGCGCGACGAGCACCGAGCGTGCACGGCTTCCATGGGCGTTGTGGCGGCACTGGGAAGCAGCGCACCGGTTAGGAGCGGTTGCGTGCTCCGGTGAGAACGCACGGCAACGATGGAGATGGAACTACCTCGTCCTCGTCTACGGCTTCGTGCTCACCTGGCTGAACGAACATACTTGCATGTATTGGGCCTCTCATGGGCAGGGTTCTGGTAACCAGTCTGAAAATTTCATGAAGGTCACTGGTTGGACCAATAATCCCGAAAATTTTAAAAAATGGCCCACTTCGACCGAAATTTTCAAATCAAAATTTGAATTTTTCGAAGTTAAAATAAAAAAATAAATAAAATTCAAGCAAAGTTCAATGGACAACCGGCCGATTTTTGCATGTTTTTGAATTTTACCAGTTACCCGATAGATCCGATAATCCTGATTTTCGGTTCATAATCGGCTGATTATCCAAATCCTGCTCATGGGTCTGCAAGGCCTGGAAATCGAGACATCCTGGATGGCAAAAAAAATCTTAGCCGTCTAAATTGAAGCAACGGCTAATAATGCAGAGACATGTAGATTTCTAATTGGATGAGGTCAAATGATCATGCACATGGAAATGGATTTTTTAAATAGTATTAATTTTTTTAAAAATTACAAAATTAAATAGTTGATCTTTTTTTTTTTTACAGAAATGGGCTACTGCCGTCATTTCAATTGGTCTTGTCGCTAGTTGAAATAGTGACAGTAGCCCTACGCCATGGGAACCGTGCTGAAATGGCGGGAGAGGCTTAATTCGTCATTTGAAATGACGACAGGACCCTATCGACAAGAGCTGGATTTTTTTTTAAAAAAAAATTATGTTTGTGTCTGTAGAGAATTCAACTTCAAATTTTAGTGGAGCATATTGTAACAGCCCAAATATTCAGAAATGTAAAACACATGAGATTTTTAAAACTTTTCATGTTATAACTATTCTTGAACCTCTTGGATGCATTTTCGAGTTTCCATACTGGTTGCTTCGTATTTCTCTTGCTAGTATGCATGACACCAAGACCAAAGATCTCTAAGATATTAGAATACCAACACAATGAAAACCACTCTAGAGATCCCTAGTCTTTTGCCTTCCCATAGCACACTGTTCTCCCGACCGCCGCTGGTCAAGCCTCCGGCAACCTGCACTCGGTCAGAGATCGGGCATTGGTTCGCTTTTTTTCCAGCGCCAAGTGCAACCAGAGTGTACACTGGCAGAGGTCATCAATCGCCATTAATGACCATCACAACACCTACACTGTGTTGCCCATACCATCAACATCACCAACCACTCCCCTACCACTTCGGACAGTCGCACGCCTATATGTAGTTGCTCCAAGTCCTTGTTGCCTCCTGCTGCTTTTCTTTGCCATTGTAGTGCTCGCCTCACTTTCTTCCTCCTCCAAGTGAACTTGAGCTCCCTCAGATCGAGGTTTCGCTTCACCGAGCGCTGCCACCTAGCCGCCATTGCCGACGCCATCGGTCGCTTTTGGCCTCAGATTTCCTCCCTCCCACTGTAAGACCTCAAGACATCTATTCAAGACCACCTACCCGCTTCCATGGAGCTGCCCTAAAGATTGAAGACCACCCCCTTTTCCTCAAGCCGCTCCTACAGCGCGGAGCTCCTCTCATTGTCTTGGTCCACCGACGACGGCTCAACTCTGGTTAGCCCATTCCCCAGCTCCGTACTGGTGAGTTCTTACTAACCAAATGCTCTTCTTAGTTCGAGCCACCATGTTCTTTCTTGGATGTTTCTCTGGTTCTTCCTTTGGTTGTTCCACTAGTTCAATCGATTAAGCATAATACAATAATCTTCATTTTTTTTGTTACCGCTGTGTAATCGATCACTTCTCTTGATCGACTACACACGGTTAATACCCCCACGACCTCCCTCCTTGCACATACCTTCCATTTTACAAAGACCACCCTCGTGATCGCGACCTCCCACTTTACAAAGACCACCCCCTGTGGTCGCGACATCCCATTTTACAAAGACCGCCCTCGTGATCGTGACCTCCCACTTTACAAAGACCACCACCGTGGTCGCGACATCCCATTTTACAAAGACCACCCTTGTGATCGCGACCTCCCACTTTACAAAGACCACTCCCGTGGTCGCGACCTCCCATTTCACAAAGACCACCCTCGTGGTCGCAATCGCCTATTTTATAAAGACCACCTCCGTGGTCGCGACCTCCCATTTTACAAAGATCACTCTCTTAGTCATGACCTCCCTTTTTACGAAGACCACCCTCTATCTCATGACCTTCCCTTTTGCAAAGACCACCCTCTTGGTCGTAACACTCTCACGACCTTTCCCAGGTCGTAACGCTCACACGACCTCCCCTAGTCGTAACGCTCACACGACCTCCCCTAGTCGTAACACTCACAGGATCTCCCCTGGTCCTAGTATCTCCAGGACCTCCCCCGGTTCATAGTACTACTAGGACCTCCCTAGGTCACAAAGACTTCCAGACCTCCCTGTGTCATAATACTACCAGACCTCCCTGTGTCCCAAAGGTTTAAGACCTCCTCTCGTTACTGCATTTCCAGACCTCCCATGGTAACAAAGATTTCTAAGACCTCCCCTGGTTACAGTGATTCCAGGACCTCCCTTAGCTACAGTGATTCCAGGACCTCCCCTGGTCACAGTGATTCCAGGACCACCCCAAGTCATAGTACTTCTACGACCTCCCTATCGTATCCTTCTAGAAACACAGTAGCTTCTACGACCACCACAAATCCAACGACCACTGAGTTTTCAACTGTGCTAGTCTCACATTTCTAATCTACAATTTTGCATTATTTGGAATTCTTTGCATATTTGAAAATGATTTGAGTTGAATATATTGTTTATTTGCCTTCCGATTGTTTTATGAATATAGAAGCCGAGGCGATCAAGAACTGCTCGCTGATCAGATCTCGATCGCCAAAGACTCAACAAGGCGAGTCAACTCTTTGATCATATTGCACCTACCTTTTGCAAATTATGTTGCTTTGAATTATGAAATTGCATTGCTAAGTTTTAACAAACTATGTTGGACTAGCTCATAGTTAATGCCTTAACAAATAATTGTGTATAGACTTCCTATCCTTGAATTTGGACATTATCCTTGTCACCCTAGATTTATGGATTACATACTAGCTAATAAGTCTGTATCTAAGTGTCATGCTTAGCCTTGCTTAGATACAATGTCATGCAGGCATTAAATTGGCCGACCACAATCATTAAAAATGTTTTGAAAGTGATTTAGGGCGCTTGAGGCCGAGCCCGGCCGGTATGTTGGACTAAAGAGTATTTTCAAAACAAAAACCTGAAAAACCATTTTCGACTCGGGTGGTTGGAAAGAGTGGCTAGTGCCGGGGGCACGAGAGAATGTTGGTATGTGGATGTACCACTGGAGTCAATTAAGGACCGAATCTTGGAATGACCTCTCATGCAAAAAACAAAGGCAACCACAAGTCCATAATGGGTACGACTGCTAACTAATTTGTTCGCCTTCGCGGGCTTCTCCACCGTGGGTGTGTGGCGGGTAAGGGTAAGGAGCCACAGAAAACCACATGGCGCAAGAGGGCCTCCCGAGCGTGGCTCGGGCGTGAAACCTTAGCGGTGGATTTGGCCGAGATTGAGCATTGTAAAGGCCTTGTGGTAATCTCTCCTTGATTCACATGTCTAAGGAAATGTGTATATATATCAAGATGATTACCTCTTGTGGGTAAAGTGTGCGAACTCTACAGAGTAAAAAAACTATCTAGATAGTCGTGCTCACGGTCAAGAGCGGTGCTGAGAACTTGCTTGATATAGTTTTCGCTTACACAACCATTTGTGATGTAAAGGAAGGATGGGGTGGGACCCTGTGGATTTGAGAAAGCACGGTCGGGGACCGCAGTGTTAGATACAGGATAGTCCGAGCATTGGGTGGATGGAGCCACTCAATGGTATAGGAGGTGGGACCTCCACTAGTATTTTTACAAATGAAAACTCATTTATAAAACCTCATTTGTAAAAATGCTAAGTCTCAGGATTTTCTATTAAGTCTAATTCAAACTTGGCTTTGTGCAAATAAAGGAACTCTAAACCTCCCTTGATTAGCCTTGAATCTATAAGAACTACATTGTGGGTTGGCTCGCGAGTACGGTTGTGTACTTAGGCTCTGCCAATATAATCTTTTCAGACCCGAATGATCAAGACCCCTACCAGTACTTCACGGAGGATGAACCAGATGGTGGTGATGATAATGAAGCTTAGGTCGAGACCCCTAGTCGCTTGCCTATAGGCAGAGTGAATGGATCCACCACAACTCGTTTTGCTTCCGCACTTGCCTTCTATTCTGTACTCTTGACTTTTGTAAAACTCTTGCCTAAGTGGCACTTTTGTAAACGGTTGGCCCCACAGCCGGATATTTATGTAATATATTATAGGCTTGCACTGTTCATATCAAGTACTGCACATATTGAGTAAGATTCACAATCAGTTTACGCCTAACCGCTAAATAGATGTCTTACGACCACCCCTAGATGTTCAAGAACCACTACTAGGTGACTTAGGACAACCCTTAGCTCGTCTAGGACTTCCAAATGACCTCCAGGATCTCCTTAAGAACTCCTAGGATCTCCCAGGACCTCCTCATGAACGACAGGACCACCTCGGACCTCCCTTGATCTTCTCAGGATCTCCCAGGACCTCCTCATGAACTGCAGGACCTCCTAGGATCTCCTCAGGTCCCACAAGACCTCCTCAGGATCTCTCAGGACCTCCATAGGACCTCCCTCAACCACCTCAGGACCTCCCCTCTGGACGTCCTCAAGACCTCCCTTGGCCTCCTCCGGACCTCCCCTCGGAACCTCCTCAGGACCTCCATTAACTCTCAGGACCTCCTCAAGACCTCTCCTCAGGACCTCCTCAAGACATCCCTTGACTCCTCAGGACCTCCTCGGGATTACTATAGAACCATCCCAGGACCTCTTCAAGACCTCCCAGATGTCCTTCATGTTCAAATGTGGTCACGGCTATGAACCTAAACGTGTGTTTGCTGCAAGCTTCCGTAGTTATGCGAGTGAACCTAAATGTAACTGTGCTTGTCACCACTTATCCAGTGAATGACACCTTATGCACAAGTGGATCCCAAGCTCCAAATTTGGGGTTCGACACATATGCATGGTCATTTTTGTACTTGCTATTTTATTTTTCAATTACTTCTTCAATTGAGAGAAAGAAAATATGTGGCCACCACCCAACCGATCATCGAAGCTTTGGGCAAGATTTACAAGATTAGTGTTCTTGGTTTAGTGGATCACAAATGATGCACTTTATTTTTGTAACACTTTGGCTATCCCTTTGTCGCAAATTACCTTTGATCATACCCCTTGTTTGGTTCAGTTCTCTTCTTCCATTCCGAGAGCGTCTCTCTTTCGTTTCGAAAATTTTTGGGTTCAGTTTGATTCTTTCCTCCCTAAGGTGGCTTCCCTTTGGAACTGGGACCCTCGCCTTTCCAATATGGCTCAGGTCATTTCATCTAAACTCAAATGCTTGAGATGAGGTTTGAAAATATGGAGTAAGCAGCTTTCTAATCTGACTAGGCTGATTGAGAATACAAGCTGGGTGTTAGCTTTGATTGATGGACTAGAAGACTAGAGACCCCTGTGTTTGATTGAAAGGAATTTTAGGAGAATTCTGCAGGCTCATCTTCTGAATGTGTTGAAGGCTAAAAGGGTCTATTGGAACCAAAGAGCAACCATTAGATGGGTTAAACTTGGTGACGAAAATTCTAAATTCTATCAGTCTTTTGCGTCTTCGTCTTTTCGTCGCAACTACATTGCTCGACTCTATTTGGATGATGGCACTTGTATTTCGGACCATGCTCTTAAGGAAAATGTGCTCTGGTCCTCTTTCAAAGCCATATTGGGTGTTTCGGAGGAGTCTCATATGCATTATAATTTGTATTCTCTGATCCATTCTACTGAACTAGGGCTTCTGGATAATTTAGATTGTGTTTTCTCAAAAGAGGAGGTTGATTTGGTTGTCAAGGGGATGGAACCAGATCATGCACCTGGACCGGATGGATTTAATGGACTTTTCTTGAAATCTTGCTGGCATCTAGTGGATAAAGATTTTTATAAATTATGCAAGGATTTCTGTGAACACAAACTAAACATTCAGAGTATCAACACCTCCTTTATTACCTTGATATCGAAAAAGGCTCACCCCAAAACAGTGAATGACTTCAGACCTATTTCTCTTTTAAACAGCTCCCTAAAGCTTTTGACAAAACTGGTTGCAAACAAGTTGCAATCTGTTATTCTGCAAGTCATCCATTCAAATCAATATGGTTTTCTCAAAGGAAGAAACATACAAGATTGCCTGGCTTGGGCTTTTCAATACTTGCATCTTTGTCATCACTCCAAGAGGCAGATTGTCATTATTAAACCGACTTTGATAATGCTTTTGATAAGGTAGAACACCACGCCATTCTTTCCATGCTTCAAAGATAAGGGTTTCAAATTTAAATGGCAGCAATGGATTAGGCGATTCGGCTCCCAGACGTCCTCGGTTTTGTTAAATTGAGGCCGAAAGGTATTTCATCAGAAGAGGGGAGTGAGGCAAGGATCCTCTTCTCTCTTGTTTGTCCTTGCACCGATCTCCTTCACCAATTATTAATCGCTTATTGTCAAGGATTATTTTCTTGTCCTTTGGCTTCGGATTTCGGTCGATTTTCCCATCATTCAATATGCATAACACGCTTCTCTTCATGCGTCGATGCTTTTGAGCTTTTTTGCCTCAAGGGTCTCCTGCGTTTTTTATGGATTCTACGGGTTAAAAGTTAACTTCGCCAAGTCTTCAATGATCTCGATTAATGTGGATGCAGATCGTCTACGCCATTTAGCGAGCACTTTTGGGTGCCAAGTTGGGTCCACTCCATTCACCTACCTAGGGATTCCTCTGGGTTCCTCAAAACCTAAGTTTGAGAGCTATCTTCCGCTGCTTGATAGAGTTACTCATCGATTGTCTGGCTTGTCTCCTTTTTTGTCTTATGGTGGTCGATTGGTCTTGGTCAACTTGGTGTTTTCATCTCAGGCGGTTTATCACATGACATCTCTGCAACTGCCGGTGAAAGTGATTTCTCAGATTGATAGATTTCGGCGGCAAGCATTATGGCATGGCTTGGACCTTAACGCTCGTGGTGGTTGCTTAGTGGCATGGAAATCTGTTTGCCGTCCAAAGAAGGAAGGTGGGCTTAGCATTTTGAATCTTAGAGTCCAAAACAAAGCTCTTTTAATGAAGCTTCTCCATAAGTTTCTTAATAAAGTTGATGTCCCCTGGTGACTCGACTTGATGGCTTTCTACCGTGACTTCGGTTGGCACCAAACTCTCACAGGTTGTGTGGTTCATTTTGGTGGAAGGACCTCTTGCGTCTGTTAGATGAGTTCAAAGGATTCTCAACTTGTTCGGTTAGCAATGGTCAATCTTGTTTATTTTGGAAAGATTGCTGGAATTTGGAATATCCTCTTTTGCAATGGCCTCATCTTTTTTATTTTTGCTAAGCATAAGGATTTATCTATTGCTAGTTTCTGAGAGGTGACTAGTATTGAGTCGAATTTTCATTTGCCTCTTTTAGTTGTGGCACTATCACAACTTCAGGAACTGAGATCCTGTCTTTCCGAATTGGAGCTTCAGCAAGATATGCCTGATCAATGGTCTTATATTTGGAACGCTGCATCCTTCACTTCTAAATTGGCTTATGTGCATTTATTGGGTCATTCCTCCCCACCTCTTCCTTTTATTTGGCTCTGGACTTCTGCTTGCTTGTCCAAACAGAAAATTTTCTTCTGGTTGCTCTTGAGAGACCGCTTGAATACAAGGGAGCTTTTATTTCACAAGAAGTTTCATCTTGAGATTGCTGATTGTGTGCTTTGTTTTGATCGGGTGGTGGAATCCTCAAAACATCTCTTTTTTGACTGTTCGTTTAGTCGTCACCACTGGTCCTAGATTGGCTTTGCCTGGGATCTAAATCTACCAGTTCATGCTCTCATTCAAGATGGCAAACAAAAGTGTCGGCTCAAGATGTTTAAGGAGATTCTGATTATTGCCTGCTGGTCTATTTGGTTACATCGAAATAAGATTATTTTCAATCAGAGGATTGTTTCTTCTTCTAATTGGAAATGGGAGTTCAAGGAAGCGTTTGCTTTGGTTATCCATAGGGTCAAACCTTCGCTTCGGGAGGCCTTTGTTAATTGGTTGAGAGATATTGGTTAATTTTATTTTCTCTTCTTTTTTTCTTCTTCTGTAAAGTTCCCTCTGTTGTACAGTTCTTATCTTTTTAATTTATATTTGCAGTAGGGGTTTTGCCTCTCCTGTTTTCGATAAAAGAAAAAAGACAGAAAAAAAGAAGCAGCATCTAACAACTGCTTGACTTAGCTCGCAATGTACAGTTCTTATCTTTTTAATTTATATTTGCAGTAGGAGTTTTGCCTCTCCTGTTTCCGGTAAAAAAAAAGACAAAAAAAAGGAGCAGCATCTAACAACTGCTTGACTTAGCTCGCAATGTACAGTTCTTATCTGCTTGACTTAGCTCGCAATGGGGTTGTTGAGTGCCAACAAAAGTGAAGCAAAAAGTAGATAAATTGCTGACACCTGTTTCATGATATTTTTTTTGTTTTTTGAAATTAGTAGGCATAAGTATGAAGTTTGCAGAGTGTGATTCAGAATTGTCTATGTTTCAAAAAAAAGAGATTCAGAACTGTCAGACAAAAGGTCGCCGTGTAACTGAAAGAACAGAATGAGTTGAACGACGTCACACTGTTATCGACACAGAATTTTGAACTGAGGACTTAAACCCTCTATTCAGAAAATCACCGAGCTCCTGATTGTTGGAATTTTTTTAAATAATATTATTTTAATTAAAAATTACAAAATTAAATAGTAAAAAATACAAAAATGATATCATATTGCTATTTGAAATGGCAACAGGATGCATCCTGTCGCCTGTTCAGCCTCCTGTTGCCATTTCATTTGGTGATAGGAGGGTGAACAGTACCCAATCGCTGAATGAAATGGCGATAGGGTGGCGAGTTTCTGTCACCGGATGAATTGGCGACAGGGCCACCCTCTAAAAAACCCCGATTTCTCCCCCAACCTCATTCTATCCGAGAGAAAGAGAGGAAGGAGGGAAAGGAGAGGAGGAGTGGGGTTAAATTGAGTAGCAAAGCCTTGTCGGTTCGTAGCAGAGGAGGGAGAGAGAGAGAGAGGAGAGAGAGAGAGAGAAAGGGAGGGAGGGAGAACCAGATTTGATCGTCCACTTCGTAGGTAAATATTTTTGCAACTTTGTAATTTAATTCGAAACCCTCGTAGGTTAGCAAATAAAACTAGCAACGTAGAATTGATTTCGTTAGATCATTTGAGCTGCAATGTAGTATGTTGTAGTTTAGATATTTTTTACACATGAAATAATTTTGAAATGCTGAAAATACTTTTTAAATAGGAAAAATAGCAAGGTAGCTCTAAAAATTCTATAAAAATTCCAGAGTCGCTAAAGAGGGTGTGTAGAGCATGATTAAAATATTCACAGCTTTAATTCTATTATCATTTTTGCATGGTAAATATTTTGTAAATGCCGAGGATACCTTTTAAACTGAGAAATTAGCAAGATGGCTCTAAAAATTATATAAAATTCTAGAGTAGCTAAATATGCTTGTAGAGCCTAATTAAAATATTCCCATCTTCCATTTTGTTCTCATTTTTGCACGGTAAAAATTGTGTAAATGCTGATAATACATTTTAAACTGAGAAATTAGCAAGATGGCTCTAAAAATTATATAAAAATTCCAGAGTAGCTATATAGGGTGTGTAGAGCCTAATTAAAATATTGTCATCTTCAATTTTATACTTATTTTTGCACGGTAAATATTTTGTAAATGTTAAGAATACCTTTTAAATCGCAAAAATAGCAAGATGGTTTCAAAAATTCTCAAAAATTCCAGAGTAGCTAAATAGGGTGTGTAGAGCCTAATTAAAATATTCCTAGCTTTAATTTTGTTCTCATTTTTGCATGGTAAATATTTTGTAAATACCGAGAATACCTTTTAAGTTGCGAAAATAGCAAGATGGCTCTAAAAATTCTATAAAAATTCCAGAGTAGCTAAATATGGTGTGTAGAGCCTAATTAAAATATTCTCAGCTTCAATTTTGTTATCTTTTTTCATGGTAAATGTTTTGTAAATGCCGAGAATACCTTTTTAAACAATCTAAAATAGCAAGATGGCTCTAAAAATTCTATAAAATTCCGAGTAGCTAAATAGAGTGTGTAGAGCCTAATAAAAATATTCCCAGCTTCAATTTTGTTCTCATTTTGTCGATGAAATGGTGACATGATGCCATTTTTGTAATTTTTTTACTATATTGTAATTTTTAATTAAAATAATATTATTTTTTTAAAAAATTCCTGATTGTTGTGTACGCCTCTATAGGTGACCTAAGGTTTCCAGCACAGCCAAAATTTTCTGACCCTTCCCCATACTTGGAAGCCTCAGCAAGGGTTGTTCACCTGCTTACTCCATGACTTCGTACTTCCAAGAAGATACGCGCGAAGAATCTTTCGCACTAGAAATCTTCTTAAATCGGCAATGTTTTCTCCTCATCGGCTCCCTTGGAACCCCATGCGTTTCCTTTCTTAGCTAAGAGCTATAACTGAAAGTTTTACACAGCAATATTCAGAGACCTACGTGAGCATTATCATACTGCTGCGTCTATGGAGTACACCACGTTGGCATTAACATTCACATGCCCTTTTTTTCCCCTAAGCACTTGTCATTAGATTAGGCGCGCCTTGATTACCACTTTCACAGTGTAGTCAAACAACATTTGGGGACCTGTGGCTCGTACATCCGTCAGGGTTCATTTCTTCATGTAGGCACAGTGGGTGTGAAGAGTGCAGCACTGAAGAAATGCAGATGATTTCGGGTGGTTTTATTTACTGTGAGCGCTCCAAGTGCCCTAATTTTTTCTCTTAGCCTCTTAGTGCTGAAACTTCAAGAGCAGAATTGGGTTAGTTGGAAGTAATTAGGTTTACAGGAAGACCTTATGCTGCAGCAACACAGCGTTTCAGGCACATTTATCTCGGTTCCCATGCCAATAGAATCTTCTGATACTACACCCCAAATATCTATACCAACCTAATTAATCAAGCACAAGCAACCTGAGTTAAAAAGATCCAAATATTTTCAACCCACCTCGGCACATATAAATAGGCCTCCTGATCGAATCCTTAGTCTCCATCAATCGTCACATCCAACATATATAGCATCCTGCACACCAAAACTAGCTTGCAATTTTACGAGAATTCCTGCATTGTACAAGAACACATAAATAGTTCTACAAATGGCCTCCAATATTGTGCTAGTTTTCTCTGCATATCTGGTCGTGCCATTCTTCTTGTGCAGTGTTCTTGCCAAGGGAGACATGAACGTGACCTCTTTGACAAATGGGGCAGGTCTTAGAGGCAGGTCTCTAGAGTCAAAGAATGTGTTCGATGTCCGCAGATACAGGGCTCATGTAGATGGACGCCATGACGACACAAAGGTATGAAACACGATGCAACAACACCTCAAAATCTACAGCACTGTTTTGTTCACGAGCAGTCGAGCACATTGTTGATAAAGCATTAAGCACAGTTGTTTTGCCGATCCTCTTCTTGTAGGCATTGGCAAAGGCGTGGGATACAGCCTGCTCCTCTTCGCAACCTGCCATTGTGCTCATCCCCAACGGCAAGAATGCCTGACAAAGCATGTGACCCTCTGTGGCCCATGCAAATCTCGCATTGTGTTAATGGTGAGACATATGCATCTGTGCACATGATAATATTCTTTCAAAGGAAAATTTATCATACAAAAATCTCTAGTTCCTTTGCTCCCAATGGAATAATTTTCAGATAGAGGGTACTTTGGTGTATCCTCCAAAGAGGTCAGATTGGAGTGAGGAGACCATGAGGCACTGGATCATGTTCAGAAGTGTTAATGGTCTCACTGTCAGTGGTGGTGGGATAATAGTATGCATTCACAGATGGTTTATTCCATGAAACCATTTGTGATAGTTCGTTCTATACCTAAATATACATAGTTTTTCGGCTAGCATCAGGTAATGCTAGCTATGCCCTCTGAAAACAAGCAAGCATAAAACAGATATATCACAATTGATTTGATATAGAACAACTCAAAGTAATTTAAAAACTCAATATCAATTACAAAGTGATTTGAATTACAACTCAAAGTGAATTACAATAAACCAGTGTTGCCGGGGTGAAACTCTCTATTCTGCTTAATGATCTCCCCCGTGATGAAGACATCGAGTAGTCCTCTAACGCCCATGAGTAAGTCCAGATAGAAGGCACTTTCTTCGATTGTCATGCCCCGTCGCTAGCAAGAGTAAAGTAGTAAGCATATATATTTAAATTCATAATTACGAAATAATTATTACGAGATTAACCGACAAACCTCTCGATCCTTCGCCTTAACACTCATGATTTCCAAAGATATGATGACAAACGAGAATGCACATACGCTGCCTTGTAGTAGTTGCTGGTGACACTACAAAAATAGAAGTGTGATATAGGATATAGGTATAGTCATTCGAGAGGCCAAAGTTACGAAGTGTGATATAGGATTATTGTGCTGTAGCGGGTACCAGAAATCGTGTCTTGTGTCGCAGTGTGGTGCTTCGTTCATTTTGTATCCCTCCCCCGGCAACATAGGCGTTGAACGACCTACGTGGTTCCAAAAAGTTATCCTCGGTTATTTCAAACGAAGGAAGACTACAATAGAGTTACGTATGAAGAAAATGAGCATACCTGTCGAGTACTTTTTGCACAAGGGTGAAGTCGTGGTTTTTTTCGACTAGGGAATCAAGGTATATTACCTTGTTCCACTTTGGTATAATGACTAAAAGGATCCAGTGCCACCTAAGTATGTCGCTATAGTCATTAAATCTAAGTTCGTGTTGTGTATAAAGTACAAATGAAATTTATATAGCAAGTAGTGAAGCACTTACCCCTGGTTGTAGGGCACTAGTATGCAGTCCTTGTCACGGTGAGCAAGCAACCTCTTCGTTATGTATTTCTCAACATAGGATGCATCTTGGTTGATGCATTGCTCGGAGATCAACTGCGGGTCGAGGAAACCCACCGGTTCTCGCGATCGCCGGGCTTCTTGCATCATGTATCTATACATAAGTAATGAGTTATAACATTTATCGGTATTGCATGAATTTAGAACTTGATTGTACACACTTACAGTGTACAACACTGTAGAAGTGAGGCGTCGAGGGCGCCGAGGTTGAATATATCAAATAAGTCTTTGAAGCCCACGACGAAGTAGCCCGACTTGTGTTGGAAATGGTTCTCCGTGTAGCTGATGGTGAATCCAATAGGTCGGTCTTCCCTTGCCTTGTTGGTCTGCTGCATGTACTAGGCATGCAAAGTCCGGCAAGCCAAACCAGCGTGGCGTAATATTGTGTCGGGGATGAACGGCATTCCGAGGAGAATGTCCTGCTTGTGAGGCACCTTAATCTTCTTCGACGGTTTTAGCGCCTGCTGCTATTTGCCTTCCCGGAAGAAGACTCGACACGCTTTTCTTGTTTCTTCGGCGCCATCTCCACGGTAGCCGATACAGAGGCCTTCTGAAGTGGGGGTTGAGGTAGAGTCATTGAGGGTACTGTTGGAGAAGCTTTGTCGTTGTGTGGAGATCACGACACTTCAGAGTCAAGGGCGATGTCCCTCTTGGGTCACTGGACATATGTGTATAAGGCATCCCCTAGTATTATGATCTCTTCATTCAGGCACTTCTCTAGCGGGACGGTTATCAAATTATCATGTACCATGTCCACCTGGACCTTGGTGTAACCCCGTGCCAGCTGGGCACCGTGCACTACTATCCCTTCCTGGCATGGACACACCACCTCCCGCCCAGCTTCAATAGAAATGGACCCAACCAACCTCACTTGGAGCCTGCAGGGTGTGGGCACCTAAAAAATGATACACAATTAGCTAAGACGTCCTACAGGTCTATCTTTGGAGTATTCCAGAGATGTACATTACCTGGATGACATCGATAGGTAATAAGACGTCGCCAAGTTCAGAAAGTGCAAGCGTGGACGCGACGCTACTCCAGTGTTGAGGGGGACTGGCTCCCAAAATCACGAGGATGTCATGCGACTAGTTGATGAGTTGATTCATTTGTTCCTGCAATGATGTTAACTGTCCTGAAATTGTGCACTAATCTCCTCTTTCAACTGTTCCTCGTGCTTGGCCTTGGATCTCTTTCGACTCCTATACGCCTCGGAGTCGTTTGGGAATCCATGCATCCAAGGTATGTAAACCCCAAGGCCTTGCGTGCGACCCAGGTGCTCCTTGTTTCTTAGGGCCGTGATAGTATATCTTTCTCCCTGACTGCTTCGAAGGAGCCTTGGGAAGATTGTGTACTCAATGTTTGCTGCAAGAGGCCATTATGTTATTTTAGTTCCTACGAAGTTATGGATTTATTAACAACTAGGTAGTTCGACATATCCCACCAGCGCTGGGACACTCCCTCGCCTCTTGGGTTTGTGAAAGAGATGGCGCCGACGACGTGATTGAGGCCCTCGCCTTAACCGCCGCCGCTTGTCTCGTGATCCCAAAGAAATGGCGGTGAGACCTCCAATCGAATTGCCACATCGTCCTCACTCATCCATCCTCGATTTTACCCGCACATCAGCGTGCCGAAGTCTGTGGGGGTGAATGTTTTGTACCGATAGCCTTGTGCGCCACACTTTCATCGCTGAAATTGGTCCGTCGCCTTTATCTGCATAAAGGCGCCCCATGTATCTCGATTTATTACCTAAACGATACTTCGTGCGGTATGCCCGATCTTTGTTCACATAGTCCATGATAAGTTTGCTCTTGAAGGTCTTCCAAGCATGTCCCATCTAGAGGAACGCTTGCTATCGCACGAGTTCGGAGACTTCTGTTGGGATATTGAACGACGTTGTAATTACTGCAAGATCAACAAATAAGTATCTTGCATCAATAAATGATATTACTGCAAGATCAACAAATCAGTATTGTATCAATCAGGATAAAATACTCAAAAGATACAACTTCACAACAAAATAAATCATCAATTGAGAGTTCACTGTCAATATTTCAATTGAACCAACTACATAATATTTCAATTGATAGGAATATAAATAATGACTGAACAATAATCATAGTGAACAGAAGCTACCAACAGAATGGAGCAAAATGATCAGACAACATCAACATAATGAAACAGAAGGATCTGATGAGCATGAATAACATGACACAATTTTAGAGAATCCAAAGTGGTGAGCTCGTACCTCCAACAATATTACTAAGCAATATCTCCCAGTGCTAGAGTCAATCAAATCAGCACAATTTGAAACTTCTACTAGTGCAATCCAAAGCGGTGAGCTCGTACCTTGACGAGAGGCATGGACGAAGAGGGAGTCGAGGTTGGGGGCATCGAGGTCAGGGGTTGCAGAAGGAGGACGCCGGCGCGGGGGAGGAGGAGGCGCAGGGATGACGACGGCGTAGGGGAGGAGTATGACATGGGGATGACAGTACGGAGAGAGGAAGCTCAGGGATGACGGCGGAGTAGGGAAGGAGGACGGCACGAGGACGACAGCACGAAGAGAGGAGGCTCGGGAGGAACACGGGAAGTAAGGGAACTGGGGAGGTGGATTGGAGAGTGAGCTCTGAGGAGTAAGGACGTAAATCCTAGCAGGGCCCTACTTATAAATGCATATCACAGACGGTTCTAGTAAAGAACCGTCTGCGATAAGCGAGAATATCACAGACGGTTCTATTCTAGGATTGTCTGCGATAAGCAAGCGTATCACAGATGGTTATATTTAAGAACCGTGTGTGATAAGTATCATAGATAGTTCTATTATGGAACCATTTGTGATGCTCAGCGCGAGTGGGGGGAAATTTTTTGGACGCGTGCGTGGGAGGCGAAATGTTTTGGCGTCTTAGGAATCGTCTGTGTTACATATATCACAGAAGGTTTGTTCCACTAAACCGTCTAGGATAGTTCCTGCTATAGCTAAAAAAATTCCATTTTTCGGCCAGCCTTAGGAAATACTAGCCATGCCCTCTGAAAACAAGAAAGCAGATACAATCACAGATGGAGTAATTTATTAATTAGCGAATCAATTACAATGGAATAATTCCTTAATTACATACCGAGTTTCTTAATTACAATGAAACAATTTTCCAAATAGGTGTTCACTGTGTGGGATCATTCCACTTAGCTATTTCGTTTGAAAAAATAGCCCTTCATGATGATCGACACGCATATAGCTAGCTTCCTCACTGGTGTCTTCCTCGGGCCTGATGCTGTCTTTGAGGCAACTCGTCAAATTGATTGTACTCTTTCTTATCCACGATATTCTCAACTACGATAATTCTTCTTTTTCCATAAAGAACTACATGACGGTTCTTATTTGCCGGGTCCTTTACATAAAAAACTTGAACAACTTTCTTAACGAGTACGAATAGTTCATCCTTGTATCAGACACATTCGAGTCCACAGTAGTGACACCGTACTTGTCGACCTTCACACCCTGTGGAAGTTTGACCCAATGGCACCAAAATAGAGGGATTTTGAAAAGTACGTAGTCGAGCTTCCAAATATCCTCTACGAACCCATAGTAGGAGCTCAACCCAGCAGTATTGAACTGCTCGTGAAACGCATCTATGCGGACACCATTGTTCTGGACTATGCTTTTTCTATCCTGAGTTGTCGTATAAAATGTGTACCCATTTATGTCGTATCCTTGCCATGTCATAATTGTAAATTTTGGCTCTTTTTCCAACCATGGTAGCATATCATCACTCAATGACAACCTCCCAGTGAATTGCACCTTTAACCATTCGTTGAATCGGCGGTTGTGCTCTCTCATGATCCAAACCTCCGACTGGCCTGGATTTTGTTGGTGTACCATGTCTTTGTGCTCGTCGATGTACGGAGACACTTGGGTCATGTGTTGCAAGACCGTGAAATGGGCTTGAGCGTAAGCATTGAAATTGGGAGTGATTGCTTTCCTTCTGATTGTCCCGGTACCCTCCAGCCTCCCCTCATGACGAGATAGAGGCACACATATCGGTTTCACCTGAGCTATGTAGTCGACGCAGAACTCAATGACCTCTTCGGTTGCATAACCTTCGATGATGCTGCCCCCCCCCGGCCAAGATCGATTTCGTACATAGGACTTGAGAATTCTCATGCACCTCTCGAACGGGTACATATGACGTAGGAAAACAGGGCCGCATATCTTTATCTCTTTCACAAGGTGAACAATGAGATGGACCATGATATCGAAAAATGACGGATGAAAATACATCTCAAGATGACATAGAGTCGTCACCACCTTGGCCTGTAGAGCATCTAGTCCTTCGGGATCGATGACCTTCTGAGCAATTGAGTTAAAGAAATAACACAGCCTCATGATTGCTACTCGGACCTTATTCGGCAAAATACTTCTAATTGCAACAGGAATCATTTGTGTCATCAGCACATGACAATTATGAGACTTCATACCAATTAATTTCGAATCTTCCATAGAAACAAGTTTCGTCATCTTCGCGAGTAATGGCGACGGAACTTTCACACCATGTAAGCTTTAGTACGCCTTTCTCGCCTTGGACATAGTGTAGCAAGTCAGAAGGTACGCTCAAATCCTTTATCGCCTCTTTTGGTGCTAACTCGGTCTTTATATTCATATAAACCAAGTCACGTCGTGCGTTGATACATATTTTATTTTATCACAAATGTTCAGTAAGAGACCAATCAAGCTATCACATACATTCCTCTCCACGTGCATGACGTCGATGCAGGGGTGAACTTCTAAGTGCTCCCAATAAGGTAAGTCCAAAAAAAATTGATCGTTTCTTCCAGATGTTCTTCTGACGGATCCTCAATTTACGTCCCTTTCTAAGCACAACATCGATATCCTTAACCATATCATAGACCTCTTTCCCTCTAAAATCCCTTGGAGATTAACCTTCCTCCTTATTTCCATTGAATTGTTTCTTCATCTTGCGGTATGGGTGATACCTGGAAAGGAACCTACGGTGACACATGCACACAATTTTGTGTGAGTTGTTCAGCCATATACTCTCGGTATCATGTAAGCAGTGCGTACGTGCTTTAGCTCCTTTTGTACTGAACCCCGACAGGTTATTAAGGACAGGAAAATCATTGATGGTGCAGAACAATATAACGCGTAAAGTAAAGTTCTCTCATTTGTACGCATCCCATATCTGTACCTTTTGTTCCACAGTGTCATAAGACCTTCCAGCAATGGTACTAGGTACACATCAATATCATTCTCAGGTTTCTTCAGCCCTTGGATAAGTAGTGGCATCAAAATGTACTTCTACTTCATACACAACCAAGGAGGAAGGTTGTACATACATAGATTCATAGACTATGTGCTATGTCAGCTGTTCCTGTTACTGAAAGGATTCATTCTATCTATAATCAACCCAAACCTTATATTCCTCGGTTCCGCACCGAAGTCTTCGAAGCTCCTATCAAAGTTTCTCTACTAGGCAGAATCAGTAGTGTGTCTTATTTTTCCATCTTTCTTACGCTCCTCCGAGTGCCAACGTAACAATCTTGACTCCTTTCGGTTCGCAAATAAATGTTTCAAACGGGGAACTATAGGCAGATACTATAACACCTTAGGGAGGCCCTTACTTCATCTCGATGCCCTCGCCATTAGAGTGATTCTTACGCAGATCGGGATGCTTTGCACACGGACATACATGCATGTCTGCATAGTCTTTACGGTAGAGGATACAATCGTTCGGGCATGCATGTATTCTTTCTACTTCCATTCCCAATGGACAAAGAACCTTCTTGGCAAATTTTTCCTCTGGAATGATGTTCTCTAAGAGACCTAGTAATGTCGTGAAACTCTTGTCTGGCCGACCATTGCTTGCCTTCAATTTCAGTAGTTCAAGCACAGATGACAATCTTGTATTACGCTTGCGGCTCGGGAACAATGGTTTCCCGAGTCCTCCATTAAGCCCTCAAATTTACCAAACTCTCTCACTATAGTCCCCTTCGCGATCGCATAGTATCTCGATCCAGATTTTCATCGTATGACCTACCCTCATCGAAAACACACCCACATCCCAGATATCGTTGTCTCCCTTGACGATGTTACTACCTTCCGGTATAATCTGCTATTCACCGTGACTGGTCCAACATGTATACTCCTTTTTGAAATCCCTTCGAATCAATTGCTCTTCGATCTGTGCCGGGTTGGTAAACATTTTTAGATTATCGCAATCAATGCATGGACAGTACATAAATTTTATCCCCTACTTCAACATATCCTGCTCGGCAGCTCTTCTAAAAGTAGACACGCCATCAATGTACTCTTCGCTCACACGGTTCTCAACGTACATCTAGCTTCGGTCCATCTGCGCTACGCACGTAACAAATTAGATTAATACACGTAACTACTATTCCTATTGACCAAACATAAATTGAATAGCAATTAACCCAGGGCAAATATAAATGTGGATATCATGGGGATATGTGCATGATCTTAGGATGAGGTTACAATTGGAAATGGTGCTTTTGGTTTGAAGTTTCATGCGTGCGCTGAAGTTTAAAAGTGTCATCAGCGAGGTGGTCGAGCAAAAAAGGGTGTGATCGATCGGCCGATGAACTCTTGGTCAGACCGGGTTTTTGCTAATTTGTGATATTATTAGCAAATTTATTATGGGATATGTCATATCCATGTTTGTTAATGCATATGTGTTGTATATTGCATGTTTTGGCTAACGTGGGTCAAGTTGTGAAGAACTTGTTCCCGGATTCGTGTTTACTTATCTATTGCTGTGCAGGTGGCTTGCAGGTCAATGATGGTCAAAGGTGAGGAGGATCGGGACTAAGCTTGGAGAGCTGAGGTCCAGAGCGATCATGGATGCCGGGTGAGGTCGAGTGACTCAAGCATGGCGCAGAATGGATGAAGATGACCGAAGGGGTAGTTCAGTGCGATTGGTTGGATCAAGTGGCACTGGGGTCGGTGCAAGTGCCTTGGTGGCTCCGGTGGGATCCGGACGGGAGTGACTTGCCGACATGATGAGAGCCGTTGATCAACCTACACGTGGCGAAGTAGGCGATTGCTTTGACAGGATTGGACTCGGTCCACGGAGAAGGATCGAGAAGGGGTATTTTGGTAATTTCACCAAATACCGCCTTTGTGACCTTGGGCTAAACCGCGGCGCAAGACGGTGTGTCAAGAAGTGGATTAGGTCAAGAAAAGTTGAAGACGGGGCTTCAAAATACGTGCGTGAATAACCCGTTTGTATTGGGCCTTAACAGGAGCCCATTAAGGTTTGTCTTCTAGAAGGTCTAGGCCTCATATAAATAGGAGGGGTGCTGTGATACAGCCATCAAGGATTTTATTTTGTAAACCCTAGTTTGGCTTAGGGCTTAGGGAGAAAGGGGTGAGGCTTAGGGATCTAGGGAGATGAGTTGAGTGGTGTGCTCATGGATTGAGCTTTGTCCTCCATGGATGGAGTGGCTGTAAACTCTCTCAACCTCAGATCAATCTATGGATGATTCCTCAAGTTGAGTTCTCTTTGTGTTCTTCCTCCATATTTGGTGATTTTGAGTCCATCTTTGATCCTTTGGTTTTTGGTTGGTTTCATGCCCTCTTACTCCTTGCTGTGACATGTGGGAACATATATAAGATCACCTGGATCATCAATCCCCCACGAGCAAGAGTTGGATCAAGATTTGGTTTTTGCTCGGTTTTGAACCCTCCTTCGGTAAACTTGAAAAAGATCAAAACTTTGACGTGGATCTACTCATTCGTTGCTTGGAATAGGTTCCTAATATCCTTGGGGAGGTGTGTTCCAAATTTGGTCAAGTTTGGCCGGGTAGATCAAAAGTTTGATCGATTTTCGTTTTGAAACCAAAGCTATCTGTTCTGTTCATCATCAGGGCGGTCAGACCGTATTTTCTTCGTCGGTCAGTCTGGACCTCGGTCAGACTGACCCTTGAACGTCGGTCAGACTGGCCCTAGTGTTTTGAGCTCTTGAGTTTTGGGTCTTTTGCTTTGGGGGTTGATTGGATCCAGCACAAGGCTTCCACTATGCGCATACACTGATCTTCTTAGCTTTTTAGCTATTGGAGAAAAGTTCGCGTTGAATCTAATTAAGGTGAAAAATAGGCGAGCGTCTATTCACCCCCCTCTAGTCGTCTTTTCGGTCCTACAAGTGGTATCAGAGCCCGGTTAGCTCTTCTCATAGATCTTAACCGGTCTTTGGAGCCATGGCGATCGACAAGTATTCAACCAAACCACATTGCTGATGGAGTTGATTTTGCTTATCGGAAGGCATGCATGCATGCCTACATCGAGACTCAAGGGCATGCTATTTGGCTTAAGGTCAAAAATCCATATGTCGTGGCTTCGCCAATGACGATGTGATCACTCCGGATGTTTAGGCAAATAGCTAGGCTCGGAACTTTCTGATCCAAGGCCTTAGTCGATCTGAGTTTGAGTGTGTTGCTCATTTGAGGTCTGCTCATGAGATCTAGAGGACTCTCTGTAATTACCACGAGGGCTCCACTGCGATCAAGGAAGTGAGACAGAACCATCTCAAGAAAGAATACTCAAAGATCGAGCAAAGGCCTAGTGAGTCTTTAGATGAGCTGTGGGGAAGGTTCTCAAAAATCCTTCATGATTTATGTGTTGTGGATCTTGTATTCACTGAATCTGAAAATTCACGTCAGCTCTTAGGTGCTCTTGATGTGAAGGTCTGGGGGATGAAGATCACGTCCATAGAAGGTTTGGGGGATGAAGATCACGTCCATCAATGACAACACTGTCATGAGTGAGCTTACCATGGATAAGCTCTACTCGAGGTTGAAGATGCATGAGATTGATTTTATCTCGTGTATCCCCAAGACAGAGTCGATGGCTTTAGTGGTCAACTCATCTAAGGGTAGCTTGTCGGATTCTTTGGATTTTGGCTCATCTGGTTTTTCCTTGTTTGCTTTGCATTCTTTAAGCGATGAGCAGCTAGAGAAGCTACCTGAGGATGATTTAGCCCTCCTATCCACCAAATTTTCAAGAGTTTACAACAAGGTGAAGAACAGAAAGAGAGGTGACCCTGTCACTTGCTTTGAGTGTGGTGAGCCAAACCACATTCGCTCCAAGTGCCCCAGGCTAAAGGGTAAGGAGGAGAAGAACTCTCGGAGGCGTACTCAAGCTAGGGATGCGAAACCCAAGAAGACCAACTATCGCAAGTTCGTCAGCCAGGTCCTTGCCGCTCTTGAGAGTGTTGATATGAGCGATGTGGACTCAGGGACGGAGGACGACGAGGATGACTCCCATGGCAAGAAGAAGGCTCAGGATTTCACCGACATGTGCTTCATGGCCAGGGACAGCCACGATGTCGACTCCTCCAACGACGATGACCCCTTCAGCGATCCCGATGAGGTCCGTCGTGCGAGGAAGGAGGACATATGGCTTGTTGATTCCGAGTGTTCTCGACACATAACCGGAGATTCTAGATGGTTCTCCTCCCTCCGTGACAGCCAAGGGCACAGTACACGTCAACAATAAGTTCATGCTCAAGGACGTCGCTTTGGTAAGTAAGCTGAGGTATAATCTTTTATTTGTTTCCCAGCTTCTTGATGAGGGTCTTGAGGTGAGATTTAAAAGTGGTGAGTCTAGAGTTCTAGATTCCTCAAGTGAGCTTGTCTTTGAGATCTCTAGGTTTGAGAAGATCTTTTGTGCTGATTTCAGTATCTCTTCTGCTTCTAGCCCTAGGTGTCTTGTGGCTTCTAACTCTCATGATCTAGTGTTGTGGCATCGTAGGCTTAGACACATAGGCTTCAATCACCCTGTAGACATGGTAAGATGGTTTCTACTTCTCATCCACCTCTTACCTTAGTGATGACAGATGGACCTGGTCAGCTCTTGCACTTAGATACTGTTGGTCCTTCTAGAGTTCAGTCTGCCGGTGGGAAATGGTATGTGCTTGTAATTGTGGATGATTACTCTAGGTATTCTTGGGTTTATTTTGTAGTTTCTAAGGACGAGGCTTTTGGCTATTTTAGAGAATTGGTCCTTAGACTAGCTGTTGATCTTCCTGGAGCTTTGAGAGCCATTAGGAGTGACAATGGGACAGAATTCAAGAATTCTTCCTTTGCCACCTTCTGCACTGATAGGGAAATTGAGCACCAGTTCTCTTCACCTAGAGTTCCCCAGCAGAATGGTGTTGTAGAGAGGAAGAATAGGATCCTTGTAGAGATGGCCAGGACCATGCTAGATGAGCATTCCACACCTAGGAGGTTTTGGGCTGAGTCGATCTCTACTGCTTGCTATATCTCTAATAGGGTGTTCTTGAGATCTGTTATTGATAAGACTTCTTTTGAGCTTAGATTTGATCATAAGCCCAAAGTCTCTCATTTCAAGATTTTTGGTTGCAAGTGCTTCATTATTAAACATGGCAACCTTGATAAATTTGAATCTAGATGTTCTGATGGCATATTTCTTGGATATCCCGCTCATTCTCGTGGCTATCGTGTATTTAATTTTGACACTAACATAATTGTTGAGACTTGCGGTCACTTTTGATGAGGCTATTCCTGGTACTAGACCCGATGTCAGCAGTACGGTGTTCCTCGATATTCGAGAAAGCATCTTCGCCGACGATGACTCGAGGATGAGGACCCAATCCATCCTCCAACCACTTCGAGATGGTTGGAGAGCCCGCTTCTACTTCTCAGCTTTTAGCCGAGCACCTCCTCCTACCTTCACCGACGACTGAAAGTGGCTCTGCTCCTACCTCCACAGTTCATGAGGTAGAGGCCACTTACGCACTGAGACCTCATCTTCACATTCAATGACAAAGATCCACCTAAGCAGATCATTGGGGATCTCCATGAGCGAGTCACTGCTCCGTGTTTATTTCTCCCGATTCTCATACACATTCTGCTTTTGTCGCTTCTTTTGAACCCCGAGATGTCACCCATGCTTTATCTGATTCCTCTTGGGTCAATGCCATGCATGAAGAACTTAAAATTTTTGAAAGAAACAAAGTCTGGACCTTAGTCTAATCTCCACCTAATCATAATGTAATTGGAACAAAATGGGTTTTCAAAAATAAGCAAAGTGAAGATGGGTTGGTAGTTCGCAATAAGGCTAGACTTGTAGCTCAAGGTTATTCCCAGGTAGAAGGCTTAGATTTTGAAGAAACCTTTGCTCCTGTAGCAAGATTAGAAGCCATTCGTATTTTGCTAGTATTTGCGGCATCCAAGGGCTTCAAGCTATTTCAAATGGATGTCAAAAGTGCTTTCCTAAATGGTTTCGTAGAAGAAGAGGTCTTTGTCAAGCAACCTCCTGGTTTTAAAAATCCCAAGTTCCCAAACCATATTTTTAAACTCTCCAAAGCTTTGTATGGTCTAAAGCAAACCCCTAGAGCTTGGTATGATAGGCTTAAGAGTTTTCTGCTTAAAAATAATTTCAAACTGGGAATGGTAGATAAAACCTTGTTCGCTCTCAAGCATGGCAGTGACTTTCTGTTGGTTTAGATTTATGTGGATGATATTATATTCGGTGGTTCCTCTCATGCTTTGGTGTCCAGATTTTCAGATTCTATGAGCAGGGAGTTCGAAATGAGCATGATGGGTGAATTGACTTTCTTCCTTGGCCTTCAAGTCAAACAACTGAAAGAAGGCACCTTCATTCATCAAAGTAAGTACACAAAGGACCTTCTTGGCGCTCGACATGGGAAGCGAGGCCAATGTCTACTCCCATTGCCACGACCACCGTGGCTTTGGACCACGATGAGGATGGAGAGCCGTGGACCGAAGGAGTACACAAAGATGATCGGCTCCTCCTCTACCTCACACGTCCGAGGCCGGACATACAATTGTCAGGTGTCTCAGGCGCGATTTCAGGCTTCCTCTCGAGCCTCTCATCGTCAAATAGTGCGTCGCATATTCAGGTACCTCCAGGACACTCTTGACTTTGGACTTTGGTATTCTTCTGCTTCTGCTCTCTCTATCCGGGCTTTTTCTGATGCTGATTTTGTGGGGTGTAGAGTGGATAGGAAGAGTACTTCTGGCACTTGTCATTTTTTAGGCACATCTCTTATCTCTTGATCATCTAGGAAACAGTCCTCTGTTGCACAGTCCACTACCGAGGCCGAGTATGTAGCTGCAGCCAGTAGTTGCTCTCAGGTTCTCTGGATTTTATCTACTCTTCGGGACTATGGGTTGTCTTTGGGTAGTGTTCCTCTTTTCTGTGACAACACTTCTGCCATTAACATTGCCAAAAACCCAGTGCAACACTCACGGACCAAGCACATTGACGTTAGATATCATTTCCTTAGAGACCATGTTGAGAAGGGTGATGTTGTGCTTCACTTTGTAGAGTCCGAGCAGTAGGTTGCGGATATTTTTACTAAAGCTCTTGATTCTTCTCGTTTTGCTTTCTTGGGAGAGAATTGGGGGTTATTAGTCCTCTTGGCCTGTTTTGAGGGGGAGTTTGCTCTTTTGCATTCATTGTATCATAATGCATTTTAAAATTCAACAACTTGCATTATAATATAAACTCATGGAGCTTGGATTATTATCCTTGTATGACATGATTTCATATTTTATACCCTGCCATGTCTTGTGCTAGCTTGCTAGATTTCTTTTATGGCTTCTCTTGTATTGCTTAGCTTTTGCCATGCTAGCTTTACTTTCTGTGGAAAAACTGAATCAACACATGACATGTTGGATCTTGTGACTAGTTTTGCTTTAGTGATTCTCTCATGATTCATGCCATATCATATAGGCTTAGTTGAGTTTTGAATCTGATATGAGATCTGAAATGAGCTATGATAGTTCTTAAATCAAGCAAATGAAAAATGAGTTTTTCTATGCGAAAAAACTGATCTCACCAATTCTTCCTCATGAGACAGCTTGCCATTGCACTAGGCATGAACTTAGGGGGAGTTTTGGATGACCTAGACCACTCTCTTAAGCTTTTGTTGCTTGGGATGGTCGCAGTGAGGCTTGAGATCTAGCACAATGCTAAGAAAACAAATTAGCAATTGGTTGAAGCTTAGGAGGCAGTTGTGGATGGCTCCTAGTCCAAGACTTGCTTTACTAAGATAAGACCAAAAAATTTCAGAAATATGCTCAATATGCTAAATTCTACATGCTTGATCAATTTGCTTCAAAACTGAACTCAAAATGCTCAAAATTGACTCATTTTCTAGCTTCTGGCTCCATTTAGCTTATAGACATGACCTGACTCATTTTTGGATATCTTTAGTTAAACTATGATCTTGAGCACCATGTCATGCTATCAGTTCATTTAATCTCAGAATATTGCTATTTTGGCCTTAGCTTTGCTGTACATGTTTTGCCATGATTGAACATAGCTTCTTCACATAATATGGCTTGGTGCAATACTTGTACAGTCTTCATGGATAATCTTTATGGCTCCTTTTGCTAAAATTAAAAAAAACTAAACAAAATTGAAAAATTAAAAAACTGCAGCCATTCCATTTCATTCCATTCATGCTCTATCTTCTTCCATGCACCTTGATGAATTCATTGTCAAAGGGGGAGAAAGATTAGTAAAAATGTTGTTTTAGAGCTTTTTAGAGTCATAGGGAGAAAATGGATTTTCTGGAAAATTGGTGATCATAGTGAGTGGGAGCATCTCAATTGCATTCTTTTGGTCTTATTGCCTTTTCTGAATTTGAATTGCAATTCTAGAAGACTCACAATGATCAAAGGTCAAATAGAACAATTGTTCTTTCATATAGACCTAAGTGAGATTTCTGGCTTTTCTCTGAAAATTGAAGCTTCTGTGCTTTCTTTGCCTTATCTCACTTGCCTATGCCATTCTAAAGCCAGCTTGGTCATTTCCATTGCTTTCTCTTGCTAATGGACCAAGTTGTGCCTTTGCGCGAAAATATCGAGTATTTTCCTTTTCAAACCACAAACTTACATTTTCTGGGAGATTGCCAATGTGTTCATCAAGGGGGAGATTGTGGATATCATGGGGATATGTGCATGATCTTAGGATGATGTTACAATTGGCAATGGTGCTTTTGGTTTGAAGTTTCATGCGTTTTCGGTGAAGTTTAAAAGTGCCGTCAGCGTAGGTGGTCGACCAAGCTGAACTGCGCTTTCGATCGGTTTTTGCTGATTTGTGATATTATTAGCAAATTGATTATGGGATATGTCATATCCATGTTTGTTAATGCATATGTGTTGCATATTGCATGTTTTGGCTAACGTGGGTCAAGTTGTGAAGAACTTGTTCCCGGATTCGTGTTTGCTTGTCTATTGCTGCGCAGGTGGCTTGCAGGTCAACGACGGTCAACGGTGAGGAGGATCGGGACTAAGCTTGGAGAGCTGAGGTCCAGGGCGATCATAGATGCTGGGTGAGGTCGAGTGACTCAAGCATGGCGCAGAATGGATGAAGATGACCGAACGGGTAGTTCGGTGTGACTGGTTGGATCAAGCGGCACGGGGGTCGGTGCAAGTGCCTTGGTGGCTCTGGTGGGATCCGGACGAGAGAGACTTACCGACATGATGAGAGCCGTTGATCAACCTACACGTGGCGAAGCAGGCGATTGCTTCGATAGGATTGGACTCGGTCCACAGAGAAGGATCGAGAAGGGGTATTTTGGTAATTTCACCAAATACCACCTTTGTGACCTTGGGCTAAACCGTGGCGCAAGACGGTGCGTCAAGAAGTGGATTAGGTCAAGAAAAGTTGAAGACAACGCTTTAAAATACGTGCGTGAGTGACCCGTTTGTATTGGGCCTTAACGGGAGCCCATTAGGGTTTGTCTTCTAGATGGTCTAGGCCTCATATAAATAGGAGGGGTGCTGTGATACAGCCACCAAGGATTTCATTTTGTAAACCCTAGTTTGGCTTATGGCTTAGGGAGAAAGGGGTGAGGCTTAGGGATCTAGGGAGATGAGTTGAGTGGTGTACTCATGGATTGAGCTTTGTCCTCCATGGATGAAGTGGCTGTAAACTCTCTCAATCTCAGATCAATCTATGGATAATTTCTCAAATTGAGTTCTCTTTGTGTTCTTCCTCCATATTTGGTGATTTTGAGCCCATCTTTGATCCTTTGGTTTTTGGTTGGTTTCGTGCCCTCTTACTCCTTGTTGTGACATGTGGGAACATATATAAGATCATCTAGATCATCAATCCCCCACGAGCAAGAGTTGGATCAAGATTTGGTTTTTGCTCGGTTTTGAACCCTCCTTCGGTAAACTTGAAAAAGATTAAAACTTTGACGTGGATCTACTCATTCGTTGCTTGGAATAGGTTTCTAATATCCTTGGGGATGTGTGTTCCAAATTTGGTCATGTTTAGGCGGGTAGATCAAAAGTTTGATCGATTTTCGTTTTGAAACCAGAGCTGTCTGTTCTGTTCATCACCAGGGCGGTCAGACCGCATTTTCTTCGTCGATCAGTCCGGACCTCGGTCAAACCGACCCTTGAACGTTGGTCAGACCGGCCCTAGGGTTTTGAGCTCTTGAGTTTTGGGTCTTTTGCGTTGGGGGTTGATTGGATCCAGCACAAGGCTTCCACTATGCGCATACACTGATCTTCTTAGCTTTTTAGCTATTGGAGAAAAGTTCATGTTGAATCTAATTAAGGTGAAAAATAGGCGAGCGTCACTTTCACAGGGTAATCAAACCTCATTTGGAGACCTGTGGATTGCACATTTTTTCAGGGTTCAAATTTTCATGTGTAAGGTTAGTGGGTCTGAAGAGTGCAGCACTGAAGAAATGCATAAGACTTCAGTAGATTTTCTTTACTTACGAATACTCCAACTGTCCTTGATTTTGCTCTTGCTGCTGAAAATACAAGAGCAGAAGTGGCTTAGTTGTAAGTAGTTAGCCTTACAAGTAGACCTTATGGTGAAGCAACACAACTCAGGTTTCAGGCACATTTATCTCGGTTTCCACGCCGATAGAATCTTCTGATACTACAATCCAAATATCTATACCAACCTAATTGATCAAGCAGAAGCAACCTGAGTTGAAAAGATCCAAACATTTCCAGCCCATCTTGGCGCATATAAATAGACTTCCTGATTGAATCCTTGGTCTTCATCGATTGCCACATCCAAGTATCTAACAACACATCCTATACAAACCAAAACTAGCATTATTGTACTAGCTAGCAGTTCTGCATTGTACTCTGATAGTCTGATCAGACCTGTGGGATACATATTTATAGTTCTAGAAATGGCCTCCAATATTGTCCTAGTTTTCTCTGCATGTCTTTTCGTGCCATTCTTCTTGTGCACCGTTCTTGCCAAGGGAGACATGAACGTGACCTCTCTGACAAATGGGGTTGGTGTTAGAGGCAGGTTTCTAGAGTCAAAGAATGTGTTCGATGTGCGCGGATATGGAGCTCATGGAGATGGACGCCATGACGACACAAAGGTACAATTCACAACACCTGAAAATACAGAGTATAGTTTTCTTTTATTAGCAAATAGTACTTCCTTCAATCACAAAAGGAAGTTGTTTTGGATATCGACACGGCCTTTAATATACAACTTTGATTATTCATTTATATTGTAATATATTAATAAAACCTACTAAAATTATAATATTATGAAAGTACTCTTGGAGGCAAATTTATACATATCACTTTCATGTATTCATTATAAATATTCAAAAAGATATTGATAGCTAAAATTTATAAAGTTTGACTGAACGTTACCAAAATGGTTTCATTTTGTGATTGGAGGGAGTAGTAGTTTTCGGAACACTAACCACGCTTCTTTGGCGAATCCTTGTTGTAGGCATTGGCAAAGGCGTGGGCTGCAGCTTGCTCCTCTTCTCAACCTGCCATTGTGCTCATCCCCAACGGCAAGAAATACCTCACAAAGCATGTAACCTTGTCTGGCCCGTGCAAATCCAACATCGTGTTAATGGTGAGATAGATGAATAATAATTAAGTACTGTGCATATATATTCTTTCATAAGAAGCTTTTTCATACAAAGATCTCAAGGTCCGCGGTGCAAAAAATTTCCAGATAGAAGGTACTTTGGTGGCTCCTCCAAAGAGATTAGATTGGAGTGAGGAGACCATTAGGCACTGGATCATGTTCAGTGCTGTGAGTGGTCTTACAGTCACTGGTGGTGGGACCATTGATGGAAATGGCAAGATTTGGTGGCAGAATTCCTGCAAAACGAACTCAAAACTGGTAAGTATTTTGAACCTCCAGATTGTTCTCTCAAAAACAAAATAACTTCCAGGTTGTGCAATAATGAAATGAAGCTATAGGCACTAGAAGAAGTTAATGATTCACTTTGAACTTTAAAAGTGGGCTATTTCAGCTTTTTTTTCCTGGAGTGTTATGTTTCATAAACCGTAGATTCATTTTATTTTGGAAAGCTTTCTAATATGAACTCTTTGTATCATTCTTTTTCAGCCATGCACAGAAGCTCCAACGGTGAGTGTGCTTTCCAGTCTTCTTATCTTGCATATTCCAATGCAGCAACCTTTTCCCCCTTACAAATCGTCTTTTAAAAAAAATATTATTTGGCAGGCTTTGACATTCTACTCCTGTACAAATCTGAAAGTGGAGAATTTGAAACTGGTGAACAGTCAACAAATCCACATGTCAGTGGAGGATTGCACTGATGTAAGGATGTCCCGCCTATCAATCACAGCAGCAGGCACTAGCCCTAACACCGACGGCATCCACATTACCCGCAGTAAAGATGTTCAAGTCACAGACTGCACAATCAAGACCGGGGACGACTGCATGTCGATCGAGGATGGAACTAAGAACCTACATGTCAACAACATCGTGTGTGGACCGGGTCACGGGATCAGCATCGGGAGCTTAGGAGATCACGGCTCTGAAGCTCAAGTTGCCAACATCACCATCGACACGGTGCGGCTGCACGGCACGACGAACGGAGCTCGCATCAAGACATGGCAAGGCGGACGGGGTTACGCGAAGAACATTGTGTTCCGGAACATGGTCATGGATAATGTATGGAACCCGATCATCATCGACCAGAACTACTGCGACTCGGCTACACCCTGCAAGAAACAGGTACAAACCTCCATTGATAAAATTGGATTCGTTTTTGTTAGTCCATTCATTTGTGTGAATAGCTGGTGTGGATGGATATAAACATAGCGTATTTGCCGCAGAAATCGGCTGTGGAGGTGAGCAATGTGCTGTTTAAGAACATCAGGGGCACAAGTGCCTCAAAAGAGGCCATCAAGCTGAGCTGCAGCAGAACTGTACCTTGCCATGGCATAGCCTTGCAGAATGTCAAGCTAACTCTAAATGGAGCCGGTGGTGATGCGAAGAGCACCTGCCAGAATGCAAAATGGAGGAAATCAGGAACTGTCATGCCGCAGCCATGTAATTTCAGCAATTGATTAAAAAGGAAGAGGCTTTGTATATAAGTAAATCTGTAGAAGATAGATGTATAGACAACAGAGTGATGAACAGAAAGGGATGCCTAGTTATATAGAGACAAACAGAAATGATATATCTTTTGGGATGTGCTTCCCTCTTTGGAATTTTCCAAAGTCTTGCAATGGAAGCATACATTGAGGTGTATAGATATAGACATGCAGGGATGAGACTCCTAGAGTAACGTGAGGAGTTTTTACAATGTGACGAGTTGGGGTGATGCGCCCGATCTACTTTTTTTACTTTTGAAATTAATTCTTGTGTGCAACTAGCTTCGTATGGATTACTTCCAGAAATTACGAAGAAGGAAGACAGAGATGCCGTGTGTGTTTGATCCCAGAAGTGACCTACCATGTGCACATGAGGCAGATGAATGAGGTGCATGCATGGAAAGCAAAGGAGAGAGGCTTAGATTGATAAGGATATGCAGTGCATATATACCTATTTGGACTAGAGAGTAAGAGTGGGAGGTCAGCCCAAGAGGAGGAAAGAAGATCAATGAGTTTCAAATCAGCATGATCCTCGTTTTCATGAAACTTTTGCGGACAGATTCTGTGGTCTCCAACGCACACAAAATTTATATTTAGAAAGTCTGTCAAGTCTAGTTTTCAACGGATCAAACAACATATGATTTAGAGTTTCGTTCAAAAAGTTGTGACAATTAGAGTGCACACTTCACAGGCAGTCCGGATGACGTGCGCGAGACGCCAATTATGAATTGAGTTTTTTTTTTCCTGAGATGGCTTTAGGGGTTAATCCCTGTGTGTTCCACGTGAAATTCAACACGTGCTTGGGTGTGTGTGCTAAGTCGAAGAGTATCCTAGTTCTTTTTTTTTGCATTGAGTGGTCGTTCTCATCTTCGCGGTTCAATTTTCCAGATTGGGTGGTGAAACTTTTGTGTGAGCTACCGTTGTTCGTCCATCATGAAAGATCGGGCCACCAGCGGTGATCGATCTCACCACGAGGTTCGATCCACATCGGTTGGTACCAGAGTGATGGTTGCTCATGTGGAATTGTACCTAATGCCTTGGCCGATGCAAAATTCTTGGAGATGCTACCACTAACAATGCCGAATCTAATGATGAGAAATACTTTAGAAGATTACTTTGTGTAGGAGGAAGCAATGGAGCAATTCTTCACGCATTACAATTTCTCTTCTAGCAGGAAGATGAGAATTGTGAAAATAACATTTGTTGATCTGGTTCACAAACGGCGGAACAACATGCAAAAAAAATCATGATTGGAGAGAAGAGCCATGGTGTACTATATGGGAGGAGATGAAGAAGTTCACACGACACCAATTTGTGTCACCACCAAACAAGGCTTCAAGCTAGGAGGCTGATGTTGTTTTTTTTGCACCCAATCAGCAAGAACCAAAAATACTACTAGTTGAGGTCGGGGAGAAATTTTTTTTCTATGGCTGCTGATCAGGAAGACAATGTTCCAAAGATCACCATGAAGCCGAGGATGGATACTCTCGAAGAAGGGGAGGATGATGCGGCCAAATCTACTATTTTTACTTTTGAAATTAATTTTTGTGTGCAACTTGTTTCGTATGGATTAATTCCAGAAATTATGGAGACGAAAGATGAAGATGTTGTGTACTTGTTTGATCCCGGAGGTGACCTACCATGTGCACATGAGGCAAATGAATCGGTGCATGCATGGAAAGCAAAGGAGATGGGCTTAAATTGATGAAGATACTGAAGTGCTTATACACCTATTTGGGCTCTGAGAGGAAGAGAGGAGGCCAGCCCAATAGGAGGAAATAAGATCAATCAAGTTTCAATCAAAGATGGTGCTCGATGTTCTGTTTACAAAATTCATGAAGCTTTGTGAACCAATTCCATGGTTTAAAATTCACACAAAATTTATATTTAGAAATCCTATCAAGTATAGTTTCCAACGAATCAAATGGCATGTGATTTGGAATTTTGTGTAAAACGTTATGGTAATTGAGTGCATCTTTGCATGTGCGATTCGGATGGTACACACGAATCGCCAATCATGATCCGTGGGATATCGACATCTTTGGGTGATATCTAGTTGTGATAAGGATTTCCAAAAGTTTAGAAGACTTCCTTTTCAAGTTTTTCATGGATTCAAGTCAGCCAAAGTATGGAAATTGAAGATAGGAAGGTTTGAAATCAATTCGGATTGAACTTGTTACAATCAGCATAGCCTGGATTGGAAAGGTCATAACTTTTGCATACGGAGTCAGATTTTAGTGTTCGTGTATTTGTTGGAAAGCTAACTTCCTTTTTCATGTTTTCCATGGATTCAAGTCGACAAAGTATGGAAATTGAAGATAGGAAGGTTTGAAATCAATTCGGATTGAACTTGTTACAATCAAGAAAGCTTAGATTGAAAAGGTCATAACTTTTGCATACTGAGTCGGATTTTAGTGTTCGTGTATTTGTTGGAAAGCTAACTTCATGACCCAAGCAAAGAATTAAGTACTATGTTCAGATTCCATCTGTGAGCGATGAAACAACAAAAACAAAGACGATGACACAAATTTCAAGGTTTCCTTTTTTTGTGTCCAAGTTATCTAGAGAGTTTATTTATTGTGTCACGTATCTTAGGAGGTATATATAAGCCATTGTAAGCAACCATGTAACTCAGATTACTACTTATGAATTGAGTTTTTGCCGAGATGGCTTTAGGGGTGAATCCGTGTGTGTGTGTGTGTGTGTGTGTGTGTTCCATGTGAAATTCAACTCATGTTTGGGTGTGTGCACTAAGTTGAAGAACAGCCTAGTTCTTTGGTTTTGCATCGAGCGGTCGTGCTCATCTTTGTGGTTCAATCTATCCAGATTGGGTGGTATAGCTTTTGTGTGCTTGTTGCATCTGCTCGTTTAGATCAAGATTAGCTCTAGTTATCCATGTTCTTGGTTTGCATCTAGTAAACCGGGAACTATTTATCTACAGTTGTTCGTCCACAGTGAAAGATCGGGCCACCCTATGGTGATTGATCTCACCACGAGGTTCGATCTGCGTCATGGGGTTTCTCAATGAAATCTTATACAAAATGTATAGTCTGGTGATGCGGAGAGCACCTGTCATAATGCAAAATGGAGCAAATCAGGAACTTTTATGCCACATCCATGTAATTTCAGCAATTCATCAGAACGAAAGAGGCTTTGTATGAAAGTGAATCAGTAGAGAAGATCGATGTATAGACCATAGAGTTGAACAGAAAGGGACGCATAGTTGTATAGAGATGAACAAAAAGGGATACATCTTTTAAGATGACTCCCTCTTTGGAAGTCTTGCAATGGAAACACACATGCATAAAATCGAAATGTGTAGAAACAGATTACTGGGATGCGACTCCTGGAATATTACTTGAGGCATCTAGGTAGGCGAATTTGTAATTTTATTGATATGCATTCACATGTGGGCCCGCCATGTCAGTCCCGGCCGTCTAATGTGATGGGTGGGGTTTCTCGATAAAGCCTAATGCAAAATGTATAATTTTATGATAGTTTGGCTGACAAATGTATATATTGAAGGGATACGGGTAAGCTACACTCGCGCACAATTCAAAATTCTACCACGTAAACTAGGAGGTCATATAAGTAAGAGATCATAAATCATTACCACTAGACGCGCAATACAGTGGAAGAAGAGTTAGAGCAGCCTAGTTCAACGTCGAGTGCTTCGATGTAGTGGTCGTAGTCGATCGGCCAACATCATCGGCCACCAATCGTCTCCTCCGGTAGCATCTAGTGTTCCTTGTGTAGGTTGCGGATCGTGCTTGATCAGCGTAGCAGCAATCACAGCAGTGCCTCTATAGTATTCACACATCCAAGGGTGGAATGTCGTACGCCGGTATGCTAGAACCAGCATGCACAACAGGGCCTTCGGGAGATGGTGGCTAGAGTTTTGGTGGTGTAACTCGTACATCCAAAAGCCCCCCACGCCTCCCCTTATAAAGAACCCATAACGGATCCTATCCGAACTAGTTTATTCAACCCGTTAAGTCTGTGACCCTATAGGATCATGCGTGTCGATCGTGACTCGAAAACTCCTTTCCGATCAATAGTCAGTGGCGGTTCTTAGCGTGATATAGCAACTCCCAAAAATACATAAAGATCATATCGGACGAACCTTATGCAATATGATCTGTGACCAGGTCATTAGCACTCACAACCAGTTCATAACTCCTTATGACTAGTTCAGATCTAGTTACGACCAGGTCGTAACAGCTTACAACTAGTTCGTCAACGAGTTAGTGATCCTGTACGACCAGCTCACGACCAGTCTGTATCTCCATACGGCCAATTCATATCTGGTCAGACTAAATGACCTGTTTGCATATTCTCATTTTGCCTCATGATATTTGGTCGAACTCTAGGTGAGATATTTGTCATCCATGGACTATTCCATATTTTCTCGATCTAGTGACAGATAACTTCGTGTGGTTAACTCTTCGACCACTTGTCGCATGGTCATGCACTTTCTTTATCCAAGAACATCGAGGGGCCCAGAGATATCTCTCATGTTATGTTAGGAGAGGCAGATCTCATATCCGACCAGTCACATTCCTTCGCATGTTTCACAGCATACCCAAAAACTACATTTATAACTACCCAGTTACAGTGTAGCGTTTGGTAATCCTAAAGTGTACTGATACACATGTAGGAAACCATATTGATCTCAGGTCTAAGGATTATACATCATCATTGCTTGAGACCAACCGATGACACATAAAATCATAACAATCTCAATAGTGTCTCAAGGCGGGTCTATCTAACACCATGTTCTCTAACATGTGTTCACATTATTGATTCGATATCCCCATATCTATGACTAGCGAAACATGAGCATCAATCAATACATGTGTTGGTCGATAACTTACTAGTATTCCGACTAGTGAATCCGATCAGCGATACTTTTAGAATGACATCATATAACTATTAAAGAGCCTCATCAATAAGTCACATACTTTTTAATCTTTATAAATTGTTGGGACCCGGATTTTCGAATCTGGAACCCTCTGTATATATCTGTACTAGTCCTTAAATCAGTAGCTAGTGCACATAGTTACATCATTGAATATCAACACATATCTTGCAAACGTCAAACTATTGTATAATATTGAACAAAAGAGTAATGATCTTATGGTTGAAGCATATAATTACCGCCCTTTCAGGCTAAATAACTCGAATAAACTATAGCGGAAGAAGATAACTCCAAGTATGCTCACAGAAATCGACGGGGATCACAACCTAGTATTCCGGTGTCCTTCGTTGTAGCCACACACGTAGAAGTTGTAATCCTCCTCAACAACTTTGAAGGCTTCTGAGATTTATTTTGAGTGTATCATGTGAGTACACAAAGTACTCTGCAAGTCTTGAAAAAAATACATATGCATAGCTTTAACAAATGAGGCATATATTGTTCTTTTGCACAAAGCAATATTTTAAGTTTCAACAGTTTTCATAAAGCATATTTGACAAAAAGTAGTTTCAACAATTAAGCTAATTATATCACTAGTGGAGGTTCTAGCTACCAACCATTAGTATCAAGGCTCTAGCCACCAAGGTTAAAAGGATAGGGCTCTAGCTGCCAAAAAACTAGCCGAGAGTCCCAACTACACCCGAGTTCCCAAAATTTACTCTTTTGAAATCAAAACCGAAATCTACCATGTGAAAATGCACCTTTCCCATCCTTGACCGTGGACACAACTATTCGAATAGTTTTATACTATGTAGAGGTTATACAGCTTGACCCACATGATATAATCAACTTATAATGTCAGCCATGACACGCTTCCTTAGGCGTGCGACTAAGCAATTATCACAAGGCCTTTACAATACCACGCTCTAACTCCAACCCACCCGATGAGCTTAACCCCAAGTCATAGACGTCATTTACCATCGACCCAGAGCCCACCGTTGCGGGGGATAACTTACCTAGACATCGATGTCAGTTACCATCGCCCGGAGCAAGCCCGGACAGACATGCACGTCAACTACAATCGTCTGCACAATCCCAAAAAGGAACACCTATCAACTACAGCCTGTGGGCGTAATGCTAGAACATGATAAATTAGTTTGCCAGGTCCTTCCCATTTAAGACATGTGGTTGTACGGTATTGCTCAGTTTGGATAGTCACAAGCGTCGGTCCTTAATATGACTTAGGTGGAACTTAACACAATACAAGTTCTCATGCTCTAGCTGCAGCCGCCTGAACTTACCATCCTCCCAAGTCTAAACAGATTTTCACCATTTTATTTTATTTTAAAAACCAACGACAATACCTATTGAAATACATTTCTCAAACTGATTTGCAAAAAAATGATATTACTAATTCCCACCCATAGGATAAACATGACCGATATAGCTTGTCTAAGCAGTTCTACCATTTTATACTAATCCATCAATAATGTATTTTTATAATCCAACAATAATGTATCTCTATAATCCAATAATAATATATTCACCGTAATCCAACAAAGGATATATTCCTATAATCCAACAAAGATATATTACTATGATCTAACAATGATATATTCCTATAACCGAGCAATAATGTAATCCCATAATGATGCATTCCAATAATCTAACAATGATATATTTCTATAATCCAACCATGATATAATCCTATGATCCAACAATGATGTATTTCTATAATCCATTAATGATGTATTCCTATAATCCAATAATGATATATTCCTTTAATGCAACAAAGATATATTACTATGATCTAACAATGATATATTCCTATAACCCAAAGAATGATGTAATCCGATAATGATGCATTCCAATAATCCAACAATGATATATTTCTATAATCCAACCATGATATAATCCTATAATCCAACAATGATGTATTTTTATATCCATTAACGATGTATTCCTATAATCCAACAATGATATATTCCTATAATCTAACAAAGATATATTAGTATGATCTAACAATGATATATTCCTATAACCCAAAGAATGATGTAATCCGATAATGATGCATTCCAATAATCCAACAATGATATATTTCTATAATCCAACCATGATATAATGCCATGATCCAACAATGATGTATTTCTATAATCCAAGAAGAAGAGCGAGATGCACCGAGCATTCAATATGGGCACAAGGGAGCTTACTCACGAGATACTTTGCAGGATAAAGGACGCCATGAGACAAACCACAAGAGGATCACCTACGAGTGCACGCTATGCCGCGCTAGTTGCGTATGCACTTGCAACAAGCCTCTTCTTCTATATAGGCCCTGCTCTCATATCATGGCCGCATGTTTGATGGTGGCATAGTATCCCGGCCACTACCTCTGGCTATTTCAACAAGGAGGAGGTAATGCAAACCTAGAGTGCAGAGATGTATGATTACAACGTGTTTGGCCATTTCACTGGCCATCCAACTTGGGAGCAACTTATCTGGGCCACGGACATTGATATGCTGAAGGGAAAGGTTGGCCGACGACTGGTACGGCGCATCAGGAACGACATGAACGAAGCAAAAGCCGGGCGTCGTACGAAGAAGTTCTCCATTTGCAGAGAGTCTGGACACACCTTCAAGAAATACCTACGAGAAATCCACTGGATGAAGAAGACATCGACAGTCCGGACGTCGCCGCTGGAACGTCATTCGACCACCCACTCGAGGCAGTCCACATGGCGGACATTGAGAACGCGGCCACGAGAAAGGTTCGTCCTGTTGAAATATGTGGTGCCCAATAATTTGTAATATCACTTTGATTTGTCAAAAAACTAGGTGGTGATGATGTTGTGGTGAATGGTTTGTAATGTCAACATGATTTGTCCACAAAAGTATGTGATGACGTTGTGCTTAATGTTATGTAATGTCATTGTGATTTGTCAACAAAATATGTAACAATGTTGTCTTTGAATGTTATGTAATGTCATTGTGATTTGTCGACAAAAGATACTATGATGTTGTGCTAAATGTTATGTAATATCGGTGTGATTTGTGACAAAAATGTGCTCGGAAATAGTCGGAAAAATGTAGAGTAGAGGTCCTCTTGCGGCTTGAATTGGTGATAGGGATGGCGACAAGGACCTATTGCCACTCCAAATGGTGACATGCCCCTGTCGCCAATTCAATTGATGATAGGGATCTCTCTGCCCCTTGTCGCCAGTGCCTAGGTGCCTGTCGTCCATTGGAATGGCGACAGGAGCCTATCACCATTCCAATTAGCGATAGACACATACTTTTGTAATTTTTTTGCGACTATTTATTTTTGTAATTATCTTTTAAATTAATATTATTTTTTTAAAAAAAATCATAAGATGGATGCACAAAGCAAGGCGTGTCAAAGACATGGTTAATTGTTGTGTTGAGCCTCTTGTATGAGTTGTTTCGACGAATTGAGCAATCTTTTTTGTGTTGTTTCTTTTTTTTTCAATTCTTGTCCTAGTGTGGCTTTGACGGTTTGGCCTCCCTGCTCGTCGGCGCGATGCGCCTCGCGTCCTGTGTCATTTTTGTGCACGAACGGATCAACACGCCGACACCTTTGATGGTGGAATTTTTTTAAAATAATATTTTTAAAAGATAATTACAAAAATATATAGTCACCCCAAAAATTACAAAAATATGTCCTGTCACTGCAGTTCAACTAGCTTAGCGAAACCTATCACCGCTTGAACTAACTACAGGACCCTCTCGCCACTCACTGTTTGGTCGAGGTACTGTTGCCGCTCAATGGCGATATATTCTTGTCGCCATTGAAATGGCGATAGTTCTGCCGCCGATTTAACGGCAACAGAAGATCGACCCTATGAATCCCTTAAAACCCTAAAATTCAGCACAGGACTCATTTTTATTCAAAAAAAGAGAAGGAGAGAAGAGTAGAGGAAGGAGAGAAGCTAGCAAAGCGCGCGTCCGATTGCCTACCTCTCGGGTAATTTTTTTAACCGAATGGATTACATAGTTTTAGATGTACGGTTACATAATACTTTTCAGTGGGTAGTATAGTTTTAGATATGCGGTTAATCGTGGAAATATTCTTTATGGTGCAGTGCGTCAAATATGTCCGACGTCGTCAATTTCAAAATTTACTATAGTCAAGGGATTATTATGGAGGGTCCCGATGGGATTGATTTGTGTTATTTCTAATCGGCGACCGTGGCCCTAGCAAGACCAGAGCAGCGTACATGGGGCGCTGTGATGCGGTGGTTGTTCCATACATTCCAAGTGGACCATGATTTGTATGATCTGAGATTGAGTTGTCTTTCCCCGCGGGTAGGACAGCCCACATATTGGGAGTTAGTGCAGCTGAAGGGACCAAATTCATGGTAGTCATATGTACGCATCGCGAGGGATGCAAGGTGGAAATTGATCCTTCTGGTACAAGCATATGCCAAACTCACTCCTCCACCCGTGGCTGAACAAAAGGGGGTGCTGACGCCGAAGAGGAAGTCGGGGACTCCAGCCACAGCACGGTGCACACAATGGCTGAAGCTCTCGGTGTTATTGATGCTGTCGATGAAGACCTTGCGGAAGTAGCTCCTACGGTCGAGCAAGCTCTTGGTCTTCAGCGACGAGGGTGAGGAGGTGGAAGCCGTAGTGCAAAGGATGGATCTCAAGACCGAGACTACATGGCATTGTCTAAAGATGAAGGTTCTGACGACGAGGATGATGTGGACCAGCAGGCGGTTCCATCTGATTGGAACACATACCAGTTCGAGAGCCTCGTCGTCAACGAAGGCTCCCATGTGCCGTGGGAGTACGACCAGAGTGAGGTCAGGCTAGGAGCTATGTACAAATGCAAGGAGGCCGTGCAGGACGCGGTCAAATTCTGGGCCTTGTCGGTGTGGCGCACATTCAAAGTCGTCAAGTCTACCCCAAGATTCTACGACGTGAAGTGCGGCATAGAGGGATGCCCTTGGTGAGTGCACGTATTTCAGCCTAAGTGGGATACCTACTGGAAGTGCTCTATAATGGTCCATCACATATGTGTCGTTTCTGAGTCAGTACAGTCCCACCGAAGCCTGTCATCAGGCTTCATTGCCAACCTTATGTACAGTGAGATCGTGGATAATCTAGATTTTGAGCCATGATCCATCATTTGGGCGATTGAGGCAAGGTTCCAGTACACAATCAGCTATGCTAAGGCTTGGAGGGCAAAATAGAAGACATTTGAATTAAGGTGGGGCACGTTCGAAGATTCCTACTACATCCTCCCCGGGCAACTTCGAGTTATACAAGACAGAAATTCGGCACCCATATCGACATTCAAGACACCACGCACCCGAAGTGGGCCAATAAGAGGGTACTGCAGCAAGCATTCTTCACGTTTAGTCCATGCATCAATGCATTCCGGCACTGCCGTCCAATCTTGTGCGTAGATGGCACATTCTAGATCGAAGTACAAGGGCGGAATCATCGATGCAATAGCGATGGACGGGAACAATCAAGTTCTTCCCGTGGCATTCGCTTTCGTTGAAAGCGAGAACACGGACAGCTGGTTGTGGTTCCTGAAGAATGTGAGGATTTCTGTTGTGCAAGGCCGTCTAAACGTATGCCTCATACATGATCGGCATGCAGGCCTGCTGCGTGCAATAACCTAGCTGCAACAAGGAGAGAAAGTACCACTTGCATGGCCGGATCTGTAGAGCAGGTGGTGCATGAGGCACTTGGGTGCAAACTTCTACAAGCAATTCCGCAACAAAGACTTGATGAACCTGTTCAAGTGGGCAGGCAACCGAACCAGCAGCGGAAGTTGAAGCACTTTGGAAGATTCGGATGAGCGGACTAAGATCTTGCGAAGGGAGGCGTGAAGGGTCTCCCCAGCCGTGACCGAGGCCCAAGTATTGCCACACTACCCACGATGCTCCCAGATTGGCGAGGAGGACAGGGGCGCAGGTGAAATGCTTCTCGGACTGGATTGAGCACGAGCCTAAGGAGAAGTGGTCGCTGCTCCATGATAGGGGTGGTGCTTGATATCGTGTCATGACAACTAATCTAGCCGAGGTGTACAACTGGGTCATACGCGGCGTAAGGTGCCTCCCTTTGTTGGGTATTGTGGAGGTAATTCTCCGCGGTATGACGAACTACTTTATTGATAGAAGCAACAACGCGTCGCTTGCCATGGCAAATGACATAATACTCTACTCTGCCATGGTAACCAAGTACATGGAGGAGAAGAGCAAGAAGGGTGAGATGCACTAGGTATTCAAGATGGGCACAAGGGAGCTTTGCTTCGAGATAATGTGCTAGGATAAAGTACGCCGCGGGATGAACCGCGAGAGGGTCACCCACGAGTGCACGCTACGTCGCGGTAGTTGCACATGCACTTGTAACAAGCCCCTTCTTCTGCATAGACCTTGCTTCCATGTCATAGCTGCATGTTCGACGGTGGCACAGTATCCCGATCAGTACCTCTCTGACTATTTCACCAAGGAGGCGGTGATGCAAACCTGGACTGGGGAGATGTATGGTTACACTGTGGTTAGCCATTTCACTGGCCATCCGATCTGGGAGCAACTAATCTGGGCCGTAGACATTGATAGGCTCAAGGGAAAGGTTGGCCAACGACAAGTACGACGCATCAGGAACGACATGGACGAAGTAGAAACCGGACGTCATACGAAGAAGTGCTCCATTTGTAGGGAGTCTGGGCACACATTCAAGAAATATCCCACGAGAAATCATCAAGACAAAGGAGACATCGACACTCCAGATATTGTTGCGGGGACCTCATCCGGTCACCCAACTCGAGACATGGGGGACGGAGAGGCTACGACCATGAGAAAGCACGGACAGTAGTAATATGTTATTGCCAATGTTCTGATTATCATTTCGATTAAGTGTTATGATGTTTTGCTGAATGTTATGTAATATCAATGTGATTTATTGTAGTTTTGATAGTAATGGCAAGTTCACATTTGTTTCCTTATGTAATATGCAGTGCATGTACATGAGCAAGTGTATGAATTCCCAGGTGCATCGCAATATCACTTACCTTCCTACTTACGAATCATTCATACCTCAATCGTCCTCGCAAAATTCTTCAGAAATTCACTGCACTAGAACAACATACAACGATCAAAAAATGTTATTGCGAGTTTAATAGATTTCGTATCGTTCAAAATATATGAAAATCACAAGTAGATAAATTAGATTAGGGTTTTAGGTTCCTGTCGCCAGTTGAACTGGTGACAGAAACCAATCACCATTTCAACTGACGACAGTAACCTATCGCTAGCTGAACTAGCGATAGGTACCTCGACCGGCAACAGAGTGGCGAGAGGTCCTGTCGCCGATTCATTGAGTTCTATCGCCGCTTGAACTGGCGGTGAACACATTTTTGTAATTGTTTGGGGCGACTATATATTTTTGTAATTATCTTTTAAAAAATGTTATTTAAAAAAAATTCTTTGATGGTGTCCGTCCGCGCGGCCTAGATAAACATGTTCGCCACGCCGCTGGATGTATGATCCAAGAATCCTGTATTGTTTGGACCAAAAAAACCTTGTCGGAGTCCGTCAGAAACCACAAGTCCATCTTTTGGCTTTACTTTTTCGAGTTTTTGGTCGTATTGGCGGTTTTCTGCCTCGTATGTATGATTGTAGCCGTCGTCGTTCGTCTTTTTGCAAAAATGGCGCTGTGCCGCACGATGACCATGCGTACGAGATGCTAGCGCTAACACGCGGAGGCTGCCGCATGGCTACGCGGTGGGGGAGAAACCGCACGATTGCTGTGCGGTTGAGAGGAAATGGCACAGCCACCATGCGGTGAAGGAGGCTGCCTCATGGTGGTCGTGCGGTGGAGGAGAATCCGCACGGTCTCCCTCCTCTGCACATCTATCGCCCTGTCGATGTTGTCCCCCCTTGCCCGTAGTGCTACGCCTAGACAATGCTTTCGAAATTCTCGGCGCCAACGCAGCAGCTCCTCCTTTGATCGGCTATAAATACTAAACTCTCGTAGTCGCTCATCGCTCATCTCAATTGCGTTTCACTTCTCGTTCTCGTACTCGTCGCTGAGAACTCAGAGAATGTAACATAATTAATTTTTTTAGAGTAATTATTTGATTGCTTCTTGTCGCTTGTCGCTTGCCTTTTTTGATTGCTTCCCTCGAAGGGCAGGTAATTTGTCAGAGGCTTTTATCGTTATTACTATAGCCGTAGTTAACCAGTCTTAGTCAACTAAACGTAATTAATGCAGCTTGTTTTGTAACATTTATAATATAGTTGTACTTATGGTATTTGTAATTTATTAGTGCATGATACTTTGTGGTGATTAATTAGTCATAATGCTCACAGGCTTTGTTATTTTCGGTATGAACTATTTAGTGGTTCAAAATGAGTTGAAATTAAATAGTCATAATTAGTTTAGTGGTAATTAATTAGTCGTAATTAGTTTAGTGGTTATCAGTCCGGCATATTAAATTAGTGAAAATTAATACTCGTAATTAATTTAGTGGTGATTAATTAGTCGTAATTAGTTTACTAGCAATTAGTTGGGCATAACTAATTTAGTACAAATTAGTTAGTCGTAAGTAATTAAGTGGTAATGAGCATGTGGTTTAACAGTGGTAAGCACAATAGTAATGAATTACTCGTAATTAATTTTCGGAGGAGTAATCAAATTGTTGGTAATTAATTAATTATTTGTATTTAATTACACATATGTAATCGATTACTTGCATGCAATTTGTCATCATTGTTTGTTATATCGCGTACCGTGGATGGGGTTGTTGTGGCTTTAGGTGATTTCGAACATGCAAGATATGGTAGTGTTTTTCGATAATGGTCTCATACGGGTCGGACCCGATGGGTTGGACCTATCAAGATGCCAGTACAAGGTGGTCCAAGTAGAGGGGCTCGACTCGATGAATATTGACGAGCTTCGAAGCTGCATCCGGAGTGAGTTCGTCACGGAGGCAATGACGAAGAAACTTGTGATCAAGGGGATTACCTGCACAAATACCGTGTGGGAGCTCGTCAAGGTGAATAGAAGCATAGCATGGAGCCAAGACATGCAGATTGCCTCCCAAATTCCCAAAGGCGGCCATTTATGAGAGGCCAATGGTGTACGTGAATTTCGTGCTTGTAGGCGGAAACCTTGATGATACCAGGGCCTCTACAAGCCGCAACCGTGAGGGCCGGCTTAAACACTGAGTAACCGGAATGTCTTGTCTAGGAGGAAAGACTCACTCATAATTTTGTGCGAAATAAGGGGGCAGAATTGTGGTGGTTGGCTCGTGTTGACTGCCACAAGATCTACTAGACCAGCCTCTCGGGTTTGAGTCCGATGAGGACGCCGACCCAGGCTCGGATGGTAGCGACGAGGAGGCACACCAGGCCGGTGGTGCAACCGAGGGAATTGTGTCATCAGAGGTGCCTTACGTGGCATAGAGACTTGATGATATCGCGGTGCATTCCCTTGTACTGCCGTAAGAAGAAGGGTCCCAGTGGGGGTTTGATGTCGACACCCTCTTAGTTGAGCAACGCTTCCTTAGTAAGGTGGTTGTGCAACAAGCTATAGCACGGTACGCCTTGTCCATCTGTCATGTGTACCGAGTGTACCGGTCCAACCCAGGACATTACGCAGTGAAGTGCGTAGTGGAAGGCTAGCCTAGCAAGGCCAGCATTCAACGAGCAAAGATCTTTGGCTTAATCTTCACGGTCAAGGTGCTGACCGACCACACTTGTGAGCTTTGCGAGCCCCTACGGCAACATCGGAACGTGACTTCCGCATATGTGGCAAGCCTCATCAGCCACCTAGTTGCGGCGGACGTGTCCATCTCCCCCAAGATGCTAATGTGGGAAGTCACCAATCTGGTTGGTTATCTAGTCAGCTACAACAATGTCCGACGAGCCAAGCAGAAGGTCATCGAGTCTATGTATGGGACATATGAAGAGGCGTACAACCTTGTGCCGAGATTGCTTGACTAGATCGCCGAATCAAACCCCGGCATGTACTTAAACAAGCTTGAGAGTGAAGATGCTGACGAAGGGCACAACTGCTTCATACTAGACCGGGTGTTTTGGGCTTTCGCCAAGGCCGTTGGAGGCTTCAAGTTCTATCATCCTCGTGCTCATAATAGATGATACTTTCCTCACAGGAAGTACAAGGGCACCATTCTCACATGACAATGCCAACGTGAATGACCAACTTCTCCTAGTGGCATTTGCCATTATAGAGAGCGAGAACACATCTAATTGGCTGTGGTTCCTGGTGAATGTGAAGCGGGCGATGGTGGGAGGCCGGCATAACGTATGCCTTATCACAGATCGAAATGCTGGGTTATTGGCGGCCCTCAACACCATGCATGATGCGATAGAACCCCTCACTAGTGGAATGATGTGTAAACCCAGGTGGTGCATGAGGCATCTTGCATCTAACTTATTCACACGTTCCCGCAATCGAAAGTTGTAAAGACGTTCAAGGCATTTTGTTTGCAGAACCAGAGGCGGAAGTTTGAGTCCATCTCGAGAGACCTCGAACACCGGACTATGAGGCATACAACGGAGTCCACTCTAGAGGTATTTGAGGGAGCAACTTAGCAGTGCCATAGGTTTCTCGGAGTGGATTCATCTCCATGCTTCTAAATTAGAGAAATGGTCCATTCTCTATGACACAGTCGGTGTGAGGTACAAGATTATGATAACCAACATGTCCGAGGTGTACAACAGCGTTCTCAAAGGTATGCGGTGCCTCTCAATCACCGCGATCGTCGAGGAGATAAGGACTCACACTATTGGTTATTTCGTCAATAGAGCCACCGCAGCCAAGCGACAGATGGAGGAAGCCAAGCAGTGGTCTGAGAATATGCAGAGGCACATGGACCAAAAGATGAAGAAGGCCCGAATGCACGACATCCGGATGATCGATCACCTCAGGAGGAAGTACGAGATCAGGCTTTGGCAGAAATATGTCAATAGTCATGCTAGGGGGGAAGGAAACAAGCATGCACCCTGGGTGATGTGGTGACATGCACCTGCAACAAGCCGAAGCTCCTGCACAAGTCATGCTCGCATGTGTACGTGTACAAGGCATGTGCCCAAATGAGGTAGATGTCTACACCGTAAATCTCCAAGTACTACAACATGAAGCACGTTTTCGGTACATGGAGTGCAGAGTTTCACTCATACGGCTTGGACATGAACTACAAGGATCTTTGAGCGGATAGGTTGCAATGGGGCCAGAACAAGGCCTTGAAGACAACAGGGAAGGGACGACAGAAGATGTGACACTTTTAGAATGATATGGATGCCAGCCAACATACCAATATTAGCTGTATAATCAAGTGCAGGATATGCAAGACCATTGGGTACTAAATGAAGGATTGCCCCAATAGACCCAGCTTGTCTGGTCGTCATTCAGTGTCGTAATTTAATGTATTGTCTGCCTTGTTTTGTTATGTACAGTGAAACTTCTACGATACCCAAATATGTCGGACTCATCGGCAAACTTCTATACGAGGATGTTGTATAAGCGCAAGTGGCTTGCGCAGAAGGCCAAACATCTACAATACCCCAAATTTTTCAATGAAAGATGCTCTGGTACCACTACCGTTTCTAGTCCCGTAGTGTGTGTGTGTGACGAGCCGGTGGAGATCATTTAGTCCACACACCCAGACACCTTCGCCCGGACGTACTACACATGTAGGCACCACCTTATAAGTATTTCTTTCGCACACATAGATTTTCCTCTCCCTACGTTGATTTTCTTAAATTTTTAACTTCATCCTTGTGTAATGGCAGCCCGAGATGCGCTGCCACTTCTTCCAGTGAATCAACGGCCCAGAGATGTACGATAGGGCGTTCATCCAGCAAAAGTATATGCTGAACTACTCGATGCGGGTCGAGACCTTCGTGCGGTTGAAACCTTATGTACGAGACCTTATTGAGGAGGCATCGAACGAGCCCAGGACTCACCCGACGGACAAGGGGAAGGTTCCTGCTACTGAGACCGACGATCGTCGTAGCTTCTCCGGTCGCCCGAGAGTACTCCATGTCGAAGATGTGAGTTATGTACAATTTGTGTCCTGATTTTGTATTTGCCCTTTTGTTCTTCTAACAAAATGCAATCGTCTAGCCCGTATCGCAGAATATGGGGGGCTTCGACACACGACACCAACATGGGGAGTCCCAAGACAAGGGGAAGGGGAAGGCTCTTGCGACTGAGCCCGACCGCCATAGCGTATCCGGTCGCCCGGGCGCACTCCATATCGACGACGTGCGTTATGTAAAATTTACATCCTTGTTATGTTTTTTACTATACGGTGCACTTACATCATGGAATCGTAGGACATGGACGACTTCAATATACGACACCGACGTAGGGAGTCCCGCAACAAGGGGAAGGGGAAGGCTCCTTCGACTGAGACCGGCCGACGTCATAGCATATCCGGTCACCCAGGCGCACTCCGTATCAAAGACGTGAATAATATAAAATTTTCATCCTTGTTGTGTTTGTTATTGTACGATCCACTTACATCATGGAATCGTAGGACATGGATGACTTCGATACTCATTGCCACCGTGGGCAGCCCGAGACAAGGGGCAATGGCTATGATGCCGTTGAGACTAGTTGCAGACATCATTGCATAGATGATAAATCCAACTACCCTCATGAATAACATTGTTAAATAGGATATTCTTTGTTAATTTATAGGTTCAATGTGGATGATATTCTTTAACACTGTATTGTACCACATGTTAGATAGGCTTGTATATGAACCAACCGAGGGAATTACGTGGCATGCAGATCATATAAGAACATACTGTAGCCTTCGAAACGCACATGAGTCGGAGGCTACGGTACATTGTTATATGATCTGCATGCCACGTATTTTTCTCAGTTGGTTCATGTACAAGCTTATCTAGCCTGTGGTACATACAATATTAAATAATATCATTCGCATTAAACTAATAAATTAACAAAGAGTGTACTATTTGATTGGGATATATGTGATAATACCCCCTCCTCCTTCGTCCCGATTGCAATAAACCCGCGTGTATATCATGTAACACTTGTAACGCTTGAAATGTCACCAATTTTATGTATGAAAAGTTACATTGCAACTCCATTGGAAATGTCGACACTCCTTGTTCTCTATTTTCATATGTCGGTTAGTTAAGCAGTTGTAATTAATTAGTAGTTGAGTAATGCTAGTTACATTAGCGCATAATAAGTGGACAAATTTACGTTGCTGTAATAAATTTGATGGCACATAATGACTCATAGTTAATTAGTTACCTTCATCGTAATTAATTGAGTGTGAATTACTTAGATGTCAGGACTTACTCGTACGGGCCTTAAGGATTTATATTTTCTAAAAATTAATTTATGAACAATTAAGTTTGTTTGCTACTTTCTTTTCTGTTTTAGTATCTTTTTCTTATCTTTACCTTCATTATTTAAATTAGTATCATCGGGGTGGACATTGAGGAGGACGTCGAGGAGGAGGACCCTGCGCCTGTGGAGTTCGAGTAATAATGTATTGTACCTCAGGCTAGCTAAACTTGTCCATGAACCAACTGAGGGAAATGTTTGGCATGAAACCATAAATCTGTTAGATATGATTAAGCCTATTATGTTAGGATTACTTTCTATGGGAATTCATGAAACCCTAATTTCCGAAACCTAAAATCCAAATTTTTGAGACTCATACCCTTAATTTTTGAGACAATTCCATAACACATATAAAATTGTAGAAACATTACAATCAAGTCCGCCATGTAAGGAGCCTTCAAAACAAAAATCATAAATTTTAGAGCTAATTTTCTATATTTAGATATTCCTACAAATAGTATAATTAAATGAAATTACGAGAAAAAATCAGAACGAATAAAATTATAAAAAATTACACAAGCAAGTAAACTGTGTCGGAGGCTCCACAAAAAATTTATAATTTTTGAGCTCATTAGTTATATTTAAAAATTCCTACAAAGACCACTATTCTAGAAGAGAGAATCAAGACACAGTAGGCAGTGTGTTGGATAGCCTCCATCGCACGGTGACGTGGCAGCCAGCTTAACTTGTTGGATCGTTGTTGACGATCGCATGGTGGCCGTGTGGTGGAGATGCCATTTCTGCAAATATCGCGCAACGAGTACCATTTCTGCAAATATGGTCGCAAACAGTGTCAATACGGTCAATTCCTCTACCTTTTCCTCTTCCACAACTATAATTCAACTGTTTGGGGAATTTTTTAATTAATTAATTCTTTTTTTAATTTTATTTTAAAGTTAACCCCCGGCGAATTTTATTTCCAATTCTGACCTTTTGGTCACGCCACTACTTGTGGCGTGACAAAACAACACTGCCACGCCAACCCGTATCTGGTCAAGCTCTTGTCACGCTACGATCAGTGGCGTGACAGTATTGTTTGGTCACTCCATGATCAGTGGTATGACAAAAGGTGCTATTTAGCGGACTTATCCTACGGCGTGATAATGTTATTTTGTCACGCCACGGGTGCTGGCGTGACTAAAGGGGTCAGAATTGGAAATAACTTCGCCAAGGGTTAACTTTAAAATAAAATTTTAAAAAGGATTAATTAATAAAAAAAAGTTCCTGTTTGGGATGTGGCTCAATGGTTTTGGAAAATCCTTGAAGAATCAAATGTGTGTGGGGTCCCCCGGGCCGGCAGCTGTGTGCTGAGCAATATGGCGCACTAGAAATGCAGCTTTGTTTGGCTTCTAAGTGGCCACCTCATGCTAACCAAACCGTGTTTGCTATGTTGCCATTGGCTTCACGCATGGTGAAAAGGCGCCAAGAAATGATCTTGGTTTTGCTCCTTCCATCGAGCGCAAGGCTGGAGTAATTCGGTTACCCTGTGATGGTGAATGCAGTCTGTGGATTGGTCTGTGGATTGTGCTCCAGTTCCAGTGTTCAGTTGCTCACTTGATCTTTGCCGCTGCCTTTGTTTTCTCGTTTCTGTTCTGCACTTTGATTCAGGTTATCATGCTGCGACACTCTGTATGACTAGGTTAAAGAGGCTGGAGATGTATAATCTCGCATGTCTAAAAAACTGTATCTGCGAGTCTACAAAAAAAAAACTGTATCTGCTTAGACCCGCGCTGCAGGATCTCAAGCTTCTTCGGCAATATTGTGACGGATTTGCCGGGTGCAGACAAAATTCACAATCTAAAAATGGGACAATGGTGAGAACCAGCCAACCAATCCTCCCCATCATCATAATCGTAACAAAATATGATTTGGTACAATGCTCTTTAATACAAGCTTGACATAGCATAATAAAAAACATGCACTATGGCCATATTGCATGTGTTGGTATGGCAAACATGAGAAGAGAACATCTAAACAATCTTGAGCGCATAACTTAAGGTTCCATATTTCAAAATTTGGATTTGCCAGGACATAAGACATAAGTTGCTCAAAAAAGATAAGAAACCAAGTTCTCTGCCAAGAGGCAAACTTCTTTTTCAAGAATTCACTACCAACATGTCTAAGCTTCTAGCTTCTCAGCAGGTGCCTCGATCATGAGCGCCTTTGTTGACTTAGCCAAGAGGTCAGTGTACTCCTGGAACGGGGCCTTGACAAACTTTGTCTCCCTCCAGAAGTCCGGAGTAAGGAAGCCATAGGTCTTCATAAGACAATCGAAGGTGGCCTGCAAACAACACAAAATTCAGGTTCATATACATGTGTAGCTAACATTCTTAACAAGACTCACAGAAAATGTTTTTGATAGCAAGTAATATATTCCATTCAGGTTTGCCATCTTGGAAGCTTGACATATAAATGAAAATTCGTAATGTTGAAAAGGTCAGTATTGCTACAAGTATCCAACGTAAATTTAAAACAGAACCAATACTGATTGCTACTAAATGGCCATGATGAACTGTAACTGTAAATAACATAGGAACCATGACAATGAATACAAGTGGACAAGCGACACAAGCGAATTGCCCAAAAAGCTTGAAAATTGTATGGCAAAAAAACTTGTTGGTTATGTCCATAGTCAAGATTCTTAATTCATGCTAGAATAACAATCGGGTTACAATTTTAAAACATGTGCACAATAAAATATCCTGCTACTGATACGGAACATGCAGCTGGCAGGACAAGACCTATACTTTTACCAGATTGATTGCACTGAAATGTACAACTCACTAGACCAGACAACAACATATAGTGAGTAGTGACAAATATGGCAACAGTAAAATAAGGGCCATTCTAATCAGGGCAACCAGACAAGCATGGCCATCACAAACATGGCAACCTTAGAACATCAAGTCCATTCATCTAAAACGTTAACATAGACACCCCCATCTAGTGATTGTACCACAGTTACAAATGCCATGTTGCATGCAACAGGACAATATAACAACATATTAGTACTTAACAAACCTATGCGCTCAAAACTTGTCTTGACATTTGACAAAATCAAACGAGCAACCAAGTGCTTAGCACAGGTTTAATACTAAAATACAATCTTGCACGGAGTACACAATAATATTAAACAACCACATTGTACACGTACACGTGCACGGAGTCATGGCCAAAGTTCATGATCCACTGTAAATAACACAGGATCACTGCAAATCCTTAAAGAGAATATAAACTCAAGTATCAGGATCAGACAAAGGAAAATTGACAACTTCAGAGACTTGGAAACGGCATCAGGTGAACAATTATAAAGGTCAAATGACTATACCTAATAGAACGGCAGGCAAATATGATACAGGGCCACTGTGTCTAACACAGGCAGTTGCTCAGCTGTATACACACAAGACTCACTGGTACAACGCATAAATTCCAAATCCATCTAACTGTATACAACAACACTACAACATAAATATCCGCACAATGTATAGTAACACATGTCCTCAGTCACAATCATTTCACAGTTAGATTAAGCAATCAGCGCATAATCACAAAATTCTAAATCCATCTAACTGTGTCCACACACTAATCTAGCTACACATTTCCTCAGTCGCAATCACTTCGCTGTTAAATTAAGCAATCAACGCATAATCACAAGAGTAGATGAAGATTTGTTATTACCTTGACAAAGTTCCCCAGGGTCTTGGTGGAGCCGCGGGACGAGGTGAAGACGTCCTCGATGCCGGCGAACTGGAGCACCTTCTTGGGGACGCGCGCCGCCACGATCCCGGACCCCCTGGGCGCCGGCACCATGCGCACTGTGACCGACCCGCACTTGCCCGTCACCTTGCACGGCACGGTGTGCGGCTTGCCGATCTTGTTCCCCCAGTAGCCCCTCCTGACCGGCACGACGGACAGCTTGGCGAGGATGATGGCCCCGCGGATGGCCGTGGCCACCTCCTTGGCGCACTTGACCCCGAGCCCAACGTGGCCGTCGCCGTCGCCGACGACGACGAAGGCCTTGAAGCGCGTGCGCTGCCCGGCCCGCGTCTGCTTCTGCACCGGCGTGATCTTCATCACCTCGTCCTTGAGCCCCGGCACGAGCTGCTCCACGATCTGGTGCTCCTTCACGGGTAGCGAGTGGAGGTAGATCTCCTCCATCTTGTTAAACTTGCCCTCCTTCACGAGGCGACCGAGCTTGGTAACCGGCACCCACTTCTCCTCCTCCTGGCGGGCTCCGCCGCGCCTCCCGCCCCGCCGGCCGCCGCGGTCGCCACGCCCGCCACGCCCGCCGCGCCCGAACCCGCGGCCAAACCCGCCGCGCTCGCCTCCGCGCTCCGCCATGGTGGGGTTGTTGGGCCTAGGGTTCTGGGGAGGCGGTGGTGGTGCTGAGCTCGTATCGCCGGGGTGCGGAACTGCGGCGGCGCGAGGGCTGGGAGAGGGGAGACGGAGAGGGTGGCAGCGATATATAGGGTATCCGTGGAAACGATGGGATTAGGGTTTTCGGAGAGGAGTTGGCCGGGTCGTGGGCCTCACATGAAGTAATGATGAGTTTAGAGGTCTCGTTCGTTGGTGGGCCTTTAGCCATTTGTTTTGACATTGCTCTACAAACTACAGCCTACGTAGGAAGGATCCACGTCGTAAGCCCATCTCTGTGTACATGTAGGAAAGCTAAATTTGACTAAAATCTTTTAAGCGGAGAAACCTGGGTTAGAGTTGATGGCCATAATACTAAAACTATCACTGGTGGGTTTTAGTCTTTAAATAGGTCTCCTTATAATCGAAAAGAGATCGATCGATTAATAAAGAGGTTTTCCATATTATGTCTCTATTTATTGTCTCTCTGTTGATTGTCTATTATTGGTGACTAGTTTATTTCATCCTATGACTACTATGTTCTTGAATACGTTATCAGCACGAATCGCTCTACATGGCTGAATCGGTATGTCATCGGGATCCCATCTTTTAATCTCTAATTTCGCTATAAATTAATATGGTAGATTAATTTTGCTTAAACTTGATTAGATAAGTTAATTGCTAATTAGGGTTCTAGATCTGTTAATCGATATCTACGATTAATTACTGCTAACTGTCGTAATTAGATTGAATCTTACTATTCATATTTACTATTCACATGAAGAGAAAAAATTGTGCGAATTGTCGATCAACCCGAGCCGATAACGCCGCCGACGCGACCTAACGCCGTAAGTTCGCAATGCGAACCTGGACGTTAAGATGCCACCATCGCCTCGATGTCGCCAGATCAGGTCGACCGCTCATTGCCATCAGGCGCCATCGACCCGGTTGGCGCAGCTTATGCGCTCAGATTGTCCAGCATCGCCACACCTGGCTTCGCTCACAAGACTCCACCGCCCAACAGATGCATGCCGTAGCCTGCCATCACGGCTCCGCGCCTCCGCGTCATGAGCGTACCGTCGCGACACTTTTGTATGCTGAGAATGAGGCCGCATGGCTCAAATTTATGTATTTTTCTCGAAAGAAAAAAAAAAACCCGAAAAGAAAAAGAAATTGCAAAAGGCCCTCGAGTTACAAAATTACGAGGGAACTTTTGTGGATAAGAAAATTTGGCGAAAAACCCCCTAGAATTTTTTTTGGAAATTACGGTGGATTATGGATTTTTATATATTCTTGTAGAATAACCCTTCGAGAATCCGATTTTTGCGACAAATTAGTATGTTTCATGGTTATTGTATATTTTAGACCCTCAATTTATAATTATTTGCTTTAATATTATTTATTTTTATGCAATAACCTTAAATAATCCCAGAAACATGGGTTTTAGAAATATGAGCTTCCATAATTTGCAATACCTTAGACTTAGCACACCCTAGAAGCTTCATACCAATTTATTTTCCTTAGCTTTATTTGCTAAAATTGATTTTACATCATATTGATAATTAGAAAATTATCCATAGACTGATTAATTAGCGTAAAATCGTAATAATTTCTAGGAAAATTATAGAAAATTCATAAAAATATCTGCTGAATAGATGCTAAACCAATCTTTAATAATTTTGCAATATTTATGCTTTAGATTCTATTTTACCTGTAGTAAAACTGAACATTGCATGAACCTAATGTAGGAGATGTGAGACATCACAAAGAAAGAATTCGCTGAGCTTGCCTTGAATGGCAACAACTACCTTACCTGGTCGATGGACGCAAAGATCAGCCTAAAGTCTCGATCTCTTGGAGTCGCCATCACCGAGCTAGAAGTTGGCGCCCCTACCATCCCTGAGGCCACCAAGTATGCAGCTCTGTATTTCCTGAGGCACCATCTCTATGCAGACCTGAAGTCTGAGGTGTACAATTGGGTTATGTGCAGCGCTAGGTGCCTTCCTTTGGTTGGTATTGTGGAGCCAATTATCTTGTGGTACCACAAATTACTTTATGGATAGAAGCAACAATGCGTTGCTCTCCATGGTAGATGACATAGTACTGTACTCCGCCATGATCACCAAGTACATAGAGGAGAAGAGCAAGAAGGGTGAGATGCACTGGGCATTCAATATGGGCACCGGGGAGCTTCGCCGAGATACTGTGTAGGGATAATGGATGTCACAGGACGAACTACGAGAGGATCACCCACGAGTGCACGCTACGCCGCGCTAGTTGCATATGCACTTGCAACAAGCCTCTTCTTCTGTATAGGCCCTGCTCACATGTCATAGCTGCATGTTCGACAGTGGCACAGCATCCCAGCCAATACATCTCTTATTATTTCAACAAGGAGGAGGTGATGTAAACCTGGAGTGCAAAGCTGTATGGTTACGGTGTGGTTGGTCATTTCACTGGCCATCCGACCTAGGAGCAACTTATCTGGGCCGCAGACATTGATAGGCTGAAGGGAAAGGTTAGTCAGCGACAGGTACGACGTATCAGGAACGACATGGACGAAGCAGAAGCCGGGTGTCGTACGAAGAAATGCTTCATTTGTAGGGAGTCTGGGCATACCTTCAAGAAATGCCCTACGAGAAATGCACAGGATGAAGCAGACATTGGTTGTCCAGACGGCGCCGTGGGGACCTCATCTGACCACCCCACTCGAGGCGGTCGACATGACAGACGTTGTGGTCACGGCCACGAGAAAGATTTCTCTTATTGAAATAAGTGGTGCTCAATGCTTTGTAACATCATTTTGATTTATTAGAAACTAGGTGATGACGTTGCACTAAATATTCTATAATATCATTGTGATTTGTCGACAAAATATGTGATGACGTGGTGCTGAATGATTCATAATATCATTGTGATTTGATAACAAAATCGTCGACGATTGAGTCGTCGATCTTACGAAATAAAAGAGAGAAAAACGGCAAAGAGTTCTTGGATGAGAATAGGGTTACTCTTTATTGCAATGAACTAGATCTTTACAAGGGGTTCCTTTAATAAGGTGACAGACTAGCCCTAATTACACTAAGTGCATTGCTTCTGAAGGATCAAATGTGTTGTGGTTGATCTTTCTTAGTTGTCTTCGGATTGCCTTGGGCTTGATCGAAATCCCCTCCTTCCTGCTGTTTGTATTCTCCTTTAAATAACTGATGAAGTGGTGGTAGTTACTCCTGGAAGAGGTGCCCTTTGGAAGTGTCGCGTCTAGTCAGAGGAACAGTGGCAGTTGGTAAAACACCAACTGACCAACAGTTGATGTCAATGGGAGACAAACCATATAGTGGTTATTGTCAGTGACTTAGGGCCTAAAATGTCGTATGGAATGGACTTAAGACACATGTTCCATTCGTCACACGGAAGGGATAAACTTGGAACCAAGTCCAAGTGCGCTTCAAAGCTTCTACTGGCAAATATCTAGTCATGCAATGGGTATAGGACCCTCTCCCCCCTAACCAGGTTACCTATTGGGCGACCTTTGGGATCCTAACAACTACAAGGGTCGTTGTCCACGAGGTCTATGACCACATAGGCTATGTAGCTTTTAATTAATATTTAGGAATTTAATCCTCGTCAGCAAGCACGTGAACTTTAAGTGAATTTGTAATGCGAACCGCTTCCGACGAAGATTTGTATCGGGAAAGTCCTCGTTTTAATGGCGAAGTTAACGAGGTGGTCCGCATTCACTTTCAAGTTGAGAGACCGTGTGGGAAACCGAAGAGGTTTCTATCCGTTGGACTTCGGGCAACTCCCCTTTGCAGTTAATGAAGTGCGACCTATAAAATCCCTTGAATGCGCCGACTTAAGGGTTTTACGCTCTCACATTTTCTTTGCCCTTTATCTTTTTGCTAAGAACTTTCTTCAACTCCCTTTCATCTTTTCACCCAAAATCCAACAATGTCTGACTCAATCACCAACTCATTGGTCTCTGATTTGAGCGAGAAAAAGCTCAAGGCTTTGGAGAAGATCAAGATGCTTCCTGACAAGAATATGATCTCTTGGAGAGCACTTCCCGAGCGGCAACGACGGAGAAATCCCTGTCTTTCTCGCATACATTGAGTGTGGGTTTAGATTGCCAGTGCACCCATTCCTCTCCAAGGTTCTTGAGTATTATGGAGTTGAACTGGTAAATCTTGTGCCCAACTCGATTGCCAATATTAGCATCTTCGTCTATCTTTGTGAAGCGTACCTGGGGGTCCCACCAGATCTAGAGGTCTTCAAGTACTTATATAAGATGGTGAAGTCAGGGAAGTCGACGGTGCTGGCTGGGGAGTGCACTTTGCGCCTCCACAATGGGAAGGCTGAGGAGTACATCCGCATGTACCCTAAGTCATCATGGAAGAAGAGCTAGTTCTACATGATGGTCACCAAGGACGACAACGTCTGCTTCATCGACAAGGTGGCGGTCGAAAATCCAAGTTGGCTCTCCTTCGCGAAGGAGGGAAGAGTGGGGAGATTGATTGAAGCAATCCAGCTCCTCAACATCAGGGGTCTAACTTCCTGGCATGTGGTGAAGGATTTCTCCATGCGCCAGATTAGTCCTCTGAAGTTACGAGCATATTCCATGCTCTGGTACATTGGTCGGGATGATGCGACCAAGGACACTTCAAAAGGTAAGTTCTAAAAAATCCCAACTGGTTTTGTTTATTTTGGCTGGCAATTTTGTAACCTTAAAGACCCTCATTTTTTTTGTAGTCCTTTCCCCTGATGAGATCAGGGACCGGATCAAAATGATCTGCACCGGGGAGCCTGGTGACAAGGCTAATTTCCCCTAGATTTTGGCTATTGTCTCTGCGAAAGAGAGAACACCGAGGCTTAAAGTAAAAAATAACAACCTTTTTTTTTCCATCATTCATGTATTTTCTGATCGGTTTCTATAATACCCCTTTGGTGTGCAGTCGGTCGGATTGAAGATCAACGAGCTTATAGAGAGTTGTGAACCAATTGATTCTCTGACCACTTCTGCCCCAACAACCACTTAGGATGGTAGTCCTTCGGAGGTAAGAAGAGTGTCCAAAGAAACATACATTGTTTTATGAAAAATTTCATCGCCAAATTAAACTTGATTTTTAATTAGGCGGGAGAGAAAGTGAATCCGCAAACCGAGGCTGCGGTAGTTGCAGCCTCCAGAGCGGTTGTACCCAACCAGGTAGCTACTCCTGAGCAACTATCTCGAAGTCGACGAAACCACGGCCTCAGGCCAGATGGTCAAGGAACTCCTCTTGACCGGTGGTTGGGAGATTTCTTCTAACCATTAGTCGGAGGCTGTGAGGGGTCTAACCAACCCTACCGGTTCAAAACCGGTGAAATCGGTTGAAAAGAAAAAGAGAAAGGCAAGTGCTCAGAACTTTGCTCCAGGGCGTTTCACAATCAAGACCAAGAAGACCAAGTATGAAAAATAAAGAAAGTTATGTAAATTCATACCTTTAGTGTTTCTTGCATTTTGAAACTTTGACCTTTTCTTTCTTCTTGTCGCTCAGGATCGAACACCCCTCGTAAAAAAATTCACGGAGAAAGGGTGGTCGAACCCGGTCCCGGCAGTGGCAGCGCCATCGCCGCTTTCAGAAGCTGTGATGGCTCCTATCGTGCCTTTGGAGGCAACCAGAAGACAAGTCCCAGCGAGGCTCGCGCATTCTTTGGGACCAAAATTGTCAAGTGATTGACCCGGAGAGGAATCCTCCAATGAAGGGTCTTCTCGCCTTCATGACATTCCCATCAGCCTCGAGTTTTTGATGATAAAAGACTCAAGGAGGCTTGGAAGAAGATCGCGGACTGTCAATCACAGATAGATTTTGGGTCTTTTTACTCCCAATATGTGGACAAACCAATCCAGCTAAATACCTTACGACCACTCTTACAAAATTTTCACGAAGTTTTAAAACTTAAAGAAGTTTTCTATATATTTTTTATAGCATATGTTCAAGGCTGCGGTCGGAGAACTGACCTAGCGGCTAACTGTCATGGAGAAGAAAAACTCCAAACTGAAAAGTAAGAACTTCTTGACTTCTTCTTCCCTTTTTGTTATTTTGTTCCTCGGTGTTTCTCAACTTCTCCACTTGTCATATTTGACAGAATTCGAAAAATTTGAGGGGGAGGTTGTGGCTAAGGAAGCCATGATAACTAGGCTTAAAGAGAGGTGCCAAGCTAAAGACCGGTCGATTGAAGACTGGTTGACAAGGTTTAATGAAGCCTCTCTCAAGCACAAAGAAGCCATCGAGGCTTTCGAGAAGAAGGCTCAAGGTAACTGATCGTAAACTCGACCAGTCTATTATGTGTTACAATTATATTTCATTAACTTTTGATCTACTCGTGCAGAGCAAGCTCAAAAATTAGAATGAATAGAGAAAGCTCTCGAGTTCGAGCAGGAAAAGGAGAAGGAATCCGCTTGGATTCTTGAAGAGAAGATTATTGCTCTCAACAAAATGCTTGCCGATATGAGATCGCAAGTATTTCTGTCTTTTTCAAGAGATCCAATGGAGCATGCAAATTGCCTTAGCCGACAAGTCGAGTGTCTCCAAAATTGGCTCACAACTACTCAGAGAAACCATGCACAGACCATGAAGGACGTCATTGCTAATGGAGTTAGCTTTGCTTTGGCAAAGCTTAAAGCCTCAAACCCTCTATCAACCTTCAAGCTCTTGAAGCGGACTTTAATCGCTAAAGGATGAAGTAGCCAAGATCTTGAGGGAGTAATGTTCTTGAAAATAAGGTTACAGAGGAAATGGAAGTTGGATCTCCGTCCCATAGCAACCATCGATGGTCCCAAAGAGTAAATGTAATATTAGAATTGTAATTGTAAAACTTACCTTTTGTCATCAAGAAAGCTCATGTTTATCTTTTCAACTTTGATAAATACTCATATATTTCCTAGACCTCATTGCTTGTGTTAGAAGAAAAACTTACTAAAGAAGCAGTAGACCAACAAAAAAGAGTATGAGTTGCGACCATTGTATGAAGTATGTGCTAATTATGTTTTAAAAATGATCCAATTAACACTAGGAAATCAATTTGGCGGGACCAATGTATGACTTGACTAGTTTTTAGACCTACTCCATAATCAAAATACTAAATAGTACATTTCACAGTCAAAGATGTTATAAGACTTGTACTGATGATAAGAAATGATGCAAATATGTATGCAAAAAAAGGATAAGTGGTCCAATTTATATATATTTTCCAAGCTGGTCGTAAAGGTTGCTAAGAATCAAAGACATGATTGACACTTTGCGAAACATATTCATTCTCAGGTTCCGATTGGTAGCAAAGATCGTAAGAAAAGGACCGTCACTAGGAAACTTCTTCCAGTGGGCTGGACCACATGCAGAGAGTAGAGATTTCGACTAGGAGGCTTTCCGTGTCCCGACCAGTTGAAAGAACATGAGAAGAACAGAACGTTGAAATAAAGAAAGAAAGTCTTATGATCTTTAAGCATGCAAGTAACTATATGTAGTTGTCTGTGTGATGCTCCTTTTACTTGTTTCTTTCTTTGAGAAAAGAGTGTGTGTGGTCGCTCATGAAAGCCATCTCTATGATGGTCACGATGTGGATCTTTGAGGCGTTCAATAGCTGTGTCAAAGCCAATAAGTAAAAGATATCCTTCAGAAGGATGTCAGAGAGCAATTGATCTTCTCCAATGATCTAGACAACAATAGTTTTTAACCAAGAATGGATAATCGAGGTATAAATAACAGTACTCATCGAAAAATAAAGAAATAATGAATCTTTACTGAAATTGAAATAATGTAAAGTATATTTATACATATAACTTACGCAATTGATCAATATTCCAATAATTAGACATAGCACTCCCCTCTCACATGGCTAGTCGTGATCGAACTGTCTCCGTGACTTGACCTAACGTTTGGACCTTCCCATTTTGGCAAAAGTTTATTGCGATTTGCTTGGCTCTGAATTTTTCTGAGAACCAGATCACCTATAGCTAGGCTGCGAGGTTGCAATTTATGGTCTGTGGTACCTTCTCATGGCTTGTTGGTATACTGTCGGTCGTATGAGGGCTTTGTTTTGTCTTTCTTCAAGGAAATTGATGTCATCGAGTCGTCGTTCCTCTTGATCATTCTCATTAAAACAATCAATTCGAGTAGGGCCAATTTTCAATTTCTAAGCGTGGCTTTAGCATCAGAACTAGAAAAATGATGTTTCATCGGTCTCACGTGTCAAGACCCAAAAATACAATTATGGACCCTTTATGTATACTTCACTAGTCTAGGATCACACTAATGCACACAAGGGCAACATCGATGAAATATCATTCTATATGCAAAGATAACTAATAAATAGGCAAATAACATTAATTATCAAAGTAACGACCTTAAGATCAAAGTCGACAATTAATGCCTCAAAAGGCGAATAGCTTACTTAGCGAATGAACGTGAACGGAATAATCTCATTGAAGCCCATCCATATGCCCACAAGCAATCCATTTGGGGTTGCCGACCTAGTTCTCCACAATCCTTGATGTAGACCTTGTTGACCGATGACTTCTCGCTTTATCTCGAATGATTACAAGAAGAATGAGTACTCTAAGTACTCAACAAGTCGCACTAATCAATGCAATTTATATATGATAACTTATTCCAAAAGAAATGGCTTATGTGGTTAATTTGCAATAAAGTGCATTTGCAATTGAATACAAATAATAGATTGAAAGCGTAATTCAAAACAAATAAAAAACATTAATTTAACAGTTGTTTTCACAAAGGACAAAAAGCCTAATCAAATTCTTTCACACAACCATTAGTTTAATCACACAATCATCCCTTCCCAGTTGTTTTATGAAAATCTACCCCCCGTGTGAAATTCCCGAGCATGTCCATGAGCATGGACACGACTATTTGAATAGATTGTTTAACACTCTGCAGAGATTGTACATGTTACCCACAAGATGCAATCAACTTGTAATGGTCGATCACAACAAAACCTTTACGAAATTTCATCTCAACAATGGATACTCAGAACATCCCTAACATGGTTTGTGTTTCAAATGTATAAAAATGAGGAGAATTTAAAACTTTTGATGCCTCATGTTGTCATTTGAATTTTCTAGAAATTCTTTCAAAGGATTTCTTTTTTCAAAGACATAATGCTTAAGTTTACTTGAAGCATAATCCTTGAAAGCTTTTAAAGCAAATCCTGTGATCCTACCCGGAATTATTTTTCCTAACTTTTGGATCACCCTAGTGACTCCTCTGAAATTTTTATAATTTTTAGAAATTAATTGCTAATTTTAAGAGGCCAATCAAACCTGTTGGTACCTAAGTCAAAACCCTAGGAACAAAGCTTGTTATAATTCTAGAGGAAAATAGAATGCATGAAAATCTCTAGAAAATTTATACAATGTTGTTCCTAATGTCCTAAACTTCTTGTAAAAATTGCATAAATTTTTTAGCTTTAAAACGCTGTCTAAAAATTCCTTCCTTTCTCAGCCTATTTAGGAAAACCTAAATTTATTGTCCCTCCTACCGGGGCCGTTCAGACCGAACGATCACGACCTGGCTTGACTACACCATGACGCCTAACTCAGACCTGACTCCGGCTTAAGCCACCCAACAAGACCCGACCTGGCCCTTTTACCCGTGACGCTGACAGCTGGCCCCGCTCGCAGGCTTCGTCCTCTATGTGTGTGCGGCGCCAACGCTAGTGCAGCCCCGCCTACGCTTACATGCGCCATGTCAGCCCACTCGCCCATGTTGTACCTTGCTTCCTCCGCTCACCTATAAAGGTTAGCGCCGAGCTTGCATAGCGCCCCTTCCGGTCATCCCCGTTTCTCCCCCCCTTCTTCCTCACCAAAGGAGCACCGAAGAAAACACCGAGCGCCACCCCGCTGTTCCGACCGTTCGACGATCTCCTCTCCCCGCCGTCTGTGTCACAACGCGTCCAAGATCACGAGGAGCGAAAGGCCCCAAGTAATTGGAAGAGCCGTCCACCAGAGCGTGCCGCACGGCCCGTCTTCCCCAAGTCAGGCCGTGAGCCCAATTCCAGTCGCCACACGTCTCCAATCTACCTCGACTAAATTACTTCTTCATGAACCATCTCCTCACTTCCCTCGAGCTACCCCTGAAGTTGATTGTGACTTCTTTCTCACAGGTTGTCCTCTGCACAGTAGAGCCTCGTCTCCGCCGCGGTCCTTCGCCGTCAGCCCAACTACGGTGGCCTCCTCGACTCCGAGTCATCACGGTGAGCTCCTGGCACCTCTTGGTAGCTCATGCGCGCACTGGATTGATGAGAGCGCATCGGTTTCGTTTGCCATTTGAGCGAAAGCACCGCTACCGCCAATCACGCAGTACCGGCCGCCATGTCGGATGTTCACAGTCTCGCCATGGCACCGCAGCAATCGTCGTGATGAGCGGGTTCCGTTTTGGTCACCCACACGCGCTGCCATGGCCAGATTCGATGGCGATTAGCCGGAGAAGAAATCGGTCGGGAGCGCCCCTACTGTTGGAAGCACGAACAACAATTATAGCAAATGATTAAGCTAAATCAATGTCCTTAGGGGTAGTTAATCATTAGCTGTTGGGTTTATTGACGTTGAGGTTTCACTGGCGCATGGGCCCCTAGAACAGAAATCCTGGGTCTTTAATGCTTGATTCTCGCATGGAGACGCCCACACGTGGGCCCGAGGCCATTAAGTGCTCAGACTCCTCCGTGTGAGCACTATTGGGTGGACCCCGTCTGTCATTCACTTGGGCTAGATTTAGTCCTAGTATAAAAAGGTTTAATTGCTTTTAGGATTTCTGAATTGAATCAACTTTGCACTGATAATTCAATAAACTTCAAAAATTCATATCTATTTCATTTTAATTCCAAATTTAGTGAAACCAATTTTGTTGGTTTTCATTTTTTTTGTACTTTAACTTGAAATAGGTTTTGAACTTGTCGCTACCACAGAAAATGTTGGTATTAGAATTAATTTCCAATTAGGATTATTTGTTACATTAAAAATTCTTTTAACTTGGAAAATTCCTAGAAAATTCTCCTTGACTCCAAATAAAATGATTTTTGTTTCTAAATTTTTATAAAATCATAATCTACCTAATTATGTAAAAATATTGGTATTTGGTTATTTTGGTGTTATTCGCTCTTTTGCTCGATCGATAGGTTCCGACAATTCTATTGAGTACGAGAGTGATCCTTAGTAGCAGGTGGATTTTCTTCAGCAAGGCAAGCAATTTTCCTTTGATGCTCGTTGATCCTATTATTTGTGCATGCTAATATTTTAAATGTTTCAACTGTATGTATGATGCTATGTTGACAAGTATTTTCTTAGTTCACGATAGTTTACCTGATTAGTTAAATGAACTGTAGGTAAACATCCATCCTCTACTACTGAACCTAGGTTATATTCGCGGTGATTCAGAGCTCGATGGATGGGCTCTAGTCACTATATATATTGTATACGAGCTGTCGTTTAGCCATGCTTAGAATGGTAGTCTGGGGATCATCGCCTCGGCGATGATCATTACAACCTCACTCTAAAATATTTGAGTCAAGGTACTCATATATGTATCATATTTGGAAAAAAAACTAAAAACTAAAAAAAAATTGTTGGACCGAAAAGGCGACTAGAGGGGGGTGAATAGGAGCTCAAATTCTTTTTCTAATAAGATTGAATCAATAATAATTTCACTCCAATAGCTATGAGAGCTATGAAGATCAATATACAAGTATAGCGGAAGCCTTGTATTGAATCCTAAACAAACCCCTAAAGCACGAGCAAAGAACAAAAAGTTGTCTTTGAAATCTCGTGAATCGGTACTACCACCGTTGAAGATGCGGTACTACCTCATCGCGGTACTACAGTGTAGCAAAATCGCGGTACTACCTTTTATCCTGACGATGAACAGAACAGCCTAAAAACGAAATCGAAAATCGTTGTAACTTTTAAACCATAAGGCCAAACTCCACCAAATTTGAAACACACCTTCCTAACGATATTAGGAACCTATTCCAATCAAGGATCGCAGAGATCCAAGCCAAAGTTCCTATCTTTTTCAGATTGAACGAAGTGTGCTTCAAAACCGAGCAAAAATCGAAATATGATCTAGAGACTTGCTCGTGGGTGATTGATGATCAAGATGACCCTAGATGGGTTCCCACATGTCAAAGCAAGTTAGATCACGGCAAGAAACCAACCAAAACTCATGGATCAAAGAAAGACTCAAAATCATCAAATAGAGAGAAAGAAAGCAAATGAACTCATCTTTGATAGAACTTTCTTTGGATTGATTTGATATGGTATTGGTTTACACCACTCCATCAATGGAGGACAAAGACTCAATACATGAGCACGAAATCAAATTCAACTCTCTAGAACCCTAACCTCCAACTATCAACTCCCTAAGCACAAAAGCAAAACTAGGGTTTACAAAGCAATGAAAGGGTTGGGGTGGTACTGTCCAAAGACACCCCCTATTTATAGTGGAGGCTTAGACCTTCTAGAAGAGTAACCCTAATGGGCTCCCGTTAAGGCCCAAAAACAAACGGGTCACACACGCACGCATTTTAAAGCGCCGTCTTCAATTCTCTTGACCTAATCCACTTCTTGACGCACCGTCTTGCGCCGCGGGTAGGCATTAGGTCACCAAGGCGGTATTTGGTGAAATTACCAAAATACCCCTTCTCGATCTATTTGCAAAGACCGAGTCCCATCTTCGTGAAGCACCTCCCATGCTTCGCCACGTGTAGGTTGATCCAGCGGCTCTCTTCATGTCGGCAAGTCTCTCCCATCCGGCTCCCACCGAAACCACCATGGCACTTGCACCGACCCCCGCGCCGCTTGATCGAACCCGTCAGACCGAATCGCCTGTTCGATCACCTTTGTCCTCTTGCGCAATGCTTGACTCCATTGACCTCACCCGGCATCCCCGATCGTTCTGGACCTCAGCTCTCCAAGCTTAGTCCCGATCATCCTCGCCGTTGACCGTCATTGACCTCCAAGCAACCTACACATCAATAGACAAAGAAATCGAATCCGGGAACAAGTTCTTCACAACTTGACCCACGTTAGTCAAAACATGCATCATGCAACACATATGCCATGAAACCCATGAACTTGACCTAACCCATAACCATTTTACCAAGATGGCCCAACTTGAAAATGCAATCGGTACTACCGCCAGTGTTAAGGCGGTACTTACCGCATTCTGTGCAAAGAGTACCACACTCATAATCGCGGTCGCATCGCTCCTCAAGGAAATCCAAAACTTCCCAAAACACTTGTTCGGAAAAACCATACCGCTTACACGCGTCGTTCCATCATCGCGGTACTCACAAGCAACCATAGCGCGGTACTACCGCTCTCGAGAAATCCAAAACACAAATTACACTCGCTCGAAAACCATATCGCTTTGCTCACGGTATCCATGCCCAATGTACTACCGCCAAACACAATCCGATACTATCAAGATATTGCGAGAGTACCGCGATTACATGCCGGACTACTGATTATCCCGACACTTCTTTGAAAAACAGATTTCAACAAAACCGAAAACGATCGAAGAAGCTATTGCCAATTGTACCATCACATTAAGATCGTGAGCATATCCCCATGATATCCACAATCTCCCCCTTGATGAACACATTGGCAATTTTCCATAAATGCAAATTTTGAGGTTTGAAAAGTAAAAACTCGGTGTTTTCGCTCAAAGGCACAACTTGGTCCAAATGCAAGATAAAGCAAAGGAAATGACCAAGTTGGCTTCAGAATAGTATCAGCAAGAGAGATACGGCAAAAGAAAGCGAGAAAGCTTCATTTTCCAAAAACGGGTCAAAATCTCACTTAAGGTCCATATGAAAGAACAATTGTTCGATATGACCTTTGATCATTGTGAGGATCAAGAATTGCAATTCAAGTTCAGAAGAATCAATAAGAACATAAGAATGCAAATAAGAAACTCCCCCTCACTATGATCCTCAGATTTTCAAATTTTCTCCAAGTAGCTCCCCCTTTTTCATAACTCCCCATTTTCAAACAACTTCTCCCCTTTACACATTTTTGAAATATCTTCTCCCCCTTTGACAATGGAGTCATCAAGGAATCACGCCTTCCTCTCGTCCAGAGATGACAAATGCAGAATGAGGAAAAAGCATAAGATGGAGCATGCATGAAATGCAATGGAGTGGCTTCAATTTTTTTGTATTTTTCAATTTTTGAATACAAGAAGCTTTGGAGATTACCCAAAAGAACAAGTTAGCATTTCTAAAGTTGCACAAACAACATATCAAGCCCTAACAAAGGCTAGCAAGATCATGATAAGACATATATAACAAAGCTAAGCAAGAAGGCTCAATATAAAGCAATGAATTTTAGCATTTTAAGCAAAGCTTCAAATCTAGCAAGTTCATCAACAGGGATCCTAAAATGATACTGGCCATGTCAAAATGTCAACGTGAGATCCAAAAGCTAACAATGACCACATTAAGAGACAAATAGGTCCTGAATGAATCATTTTGCTCATTTTTTTCAAAAAGCCCATTTTCAACTGTTTTCATTTGCAATGAATATTGAAGTTGACTAATGGTCTAACTTAGTGACAAGATCCCGGACTAGGAGCCATCCACAAACTCATCCTAAGCTTCGATCAAAAGTTGATTAAAGGTATATCTTAGTGAAGAAGATCCCGGACTAGGAGCCATCCACAAACTCTTCCTAAGCTTCTACCAGGCACAAATCTTGAGGTTCATGTCGGTTGACAAGCGGTCCCCATGAGATCGTTCGGATCATCAAACTATCTCCAAGTTCATGTCTTTGACATGCGATCTCGTAAGAGTAGTTTGGCACAATTTAAGCAAAAGACAATCTTGAATATTGATTTTTCATTTTTCACAAGAGCGGTTTTAGATTCTCAAGAACACAAGAAGCTCAAGTAATGATCAAAGCTAGATTCAAGAGCTAACAAAGCAATTTTGACAGGCCAATGTCACAAAAGGAGCACTAATTAAGAATCGCTAAACAATTCACAAATTGCTAATTTCTTAGTTCAAGTTGTTTTTCAAGTTCTAGCTCATACAAAGAAAGACTTAGCTACACATGTGAAAGCATGATAATTCTAGCAAGTCAAAGAACTAGACATGGCATTGAGCAAAAATTGAAACACTAAAGCTCCAAAGGGTAATAAACAAAGCTTCATCAATTTTAAAAGATAAGCGAAAAGCTTATATTACAATGCATCTTTTTGGATTTTTCATATGAATGCAATATGATACAATGAGATGCAAGAAAGCTCAAAAGACCTAAAAGATCAACAAGATCAAAAGAAGATCAAATAAAAGATCAAATGAACAAGGAAAGATCAGAAAAGATCCAACTCCCCCTCAAACCAACCCATAGGGATAAATTACCCCTAACTCACTCCTCAAGGTGGCAAACCTTGTTGGGTCTAAAGGCTTGGTGAGGATATCGGCTAACTGAGCCTCGGACTCCACAAAATGCAGCACAATATCACCCTTCTCAACGTGATCTCTAAGGAAGTGATAGCGAATGTCTATGTGCTTGGTCCTAGAATGTTGCACTGGGTTTTTAGCAATGTTAATAGCAGAAGTGTTATCACAGAAAAGAGGAACACTAGCAAAGGTTAACCCAAAATCCTTAAGAGTGGAGACCATCCACAAAATCGACCACAAAGAACTAGCAAAGCCTACATATTCAAATTTCAAAGAAGGATTGTGCAATGAAGACCTTTCTAGAAGACCAAGAGACAAGAGAAGTGCCTAAGAAATGACATGTGCCGATGTGCTCTTCCTATCTAGCCTACAACCCAAAAATCGAATCAAAACCCCGAATGGACAAATAAGAAGAACAAGAATACCAAATGCCATCTTGAAGGGTAGAGTGTAAATACCGAAGATGCGCTTAACGGCTTGCGATGTGAAGTCCTCGGTGGCGCTTGAAACCTCGCCTGAGAGAGGCATCAAAGTGGATGTCCGGTCTTGAGGCCGCCAGTATGAAGGGAGCCGATCATGTCATGCGGTACTCACGTTGATCCACGGCTTCTCCTTCCTCATCTGGATCCAAAGCAATGAAGTCGCCATGGGAGTGGCGATAAACTTGCAATCACCCATATCAAAACGCTTGAGCAAATCCTTGGTGTACTTCGCTTGATGGATGAAGATCCCTTCCTTGCATTGCTTGATTTGTAGCCCAGTAATTGAGTTCTCCCATCATGCTCATCTCAAATTCCTGGACATAGTCTCGTAAAAAGCTGGAAACAAGAGCATTAGAGGAACCACCAAAGATAATATCATCAACATATATCTGAACAAGCAGAAGTCATTGCCATGCCTAAGAATGAAAAGAGTCTTATCTACTTTTCCCATTTCAAAATCATTCTTAAGCAAGAAGGTCTTAAGTCTATCATACCGGCTCTAGGGGCTTGTTTAAGACCATACAAGGCTTTGGATAGCTTAAAAACATGATCGTGGTGCTTGGGATTCTCAAAGCCGGGGTTGCCTAACATACACTTCCTCCTCTATAAAACCATTCAAAAGCACTCTTAACATCCATTTGATGCAACCTAAAACCTTTAGATGCAAGAAATGCAAGCAAGATGCTGAATGGCTTCTAATCTAGCAACAGAGCGAAGGTCTCATCAAAATCTAACCCTCAACTCGCTAAAACCCCGAGCTACCAATCTAGCCTTGTTTCTAACCACGTAACCATCCTCATTTTGTTTATTTTGAACACCCAACGGGTTCCTATAACATTATGTCCACTAGGAGGTTCTACAAGGTTCCAAACTTTATTTCTTTCAAAATTCTCTAACTCCTCATGCATGGCATTGACCCAACTAGCATCGATAAAGCATGTGATATATCTTTGGGTTCAAAAGAAGCTACAAATGCAGAGTGAGAGAAATGACTCGATCATGATACCGAGCGAGTGACTCGCTCATGGAGATTACCAATCATCCGATCCGGAGGTGTTGCTTCAAATGTGCAAAGGAGCGCTGGGGAGATAGCGCTTCCTCGACCTCCGCAGATCTGGCGATGAAGAAGTCGCAGCAGAGCCTCAATTGGAGGTGAAGCGATCGAGGTGTTCGGAGCTTGGGCGGCTTGCACAGAACATCAACCTTGGTGAAGGAGCAAAATCAAGTTCATCCTCATCTTCTTCAACAAAAATGCTCTCTGTCACCTGTAAGTCACCTGAAACATCGGATCTAGCTCTAGGGCTAGTCTCATCAAAAGTGACATTGCATGTCTCCTGGACAATGTTAGTTTCAACATTAAAACCCGAAAACCCCTCGAATGAGCAGGATAACCCAGAAATAAACCATCACAAGTTCTTGATTCAAATTTATCTAGGTTCCCTGTCTTGAGAATAAAACACTTGATCCAAAGACTCGAAAGTGAGAGATGAGGGTTTTCTACCAAAAGCGAAGCTCATAAGAAGTCTTGCCCAAAGATGGTCTCAAAAGACACGGTTTGAAATATGGCAAGTCAGTAGCAATAGCCGCCCAAAACCTCCTCGGTGTGCTATACTCATCCAAAGATCGTTCTAGCCATCTCGACTAGAGTCTGTTCTTCCTTTCCACAGCGCCATTTTGTTGAGGGGCGTGTGGAGAAGAGAACTGATGCTCAATCTGCGCTTCGGCACAAAAAGAGGCAAAAAGCATTCTTGAACTCCGTGCCATTGTCACTTTGCGGATCGCTCTCAAGGCACCGGGAAGTTGAAGCCAAACGAAGAACAAGGTCATGATAATGATCAAAAGCCTCATCCTTCAAGCAAGAAAGAACACCCAAGAATATCTCAAAAATCATCGACTATGACAAGAATGTACCAATTGCCACCGATCGACCGAACCCTAGCAGACCAACAAGATCCATATGAAGCAACCGTCCCGGTCCGTCACCATAACCATAGTCAATGATGGGTGTGAGGCGGCAACTTGCTTGCCATGCCTCTGAGGTGCATCTACAAGATCCTTGATACTTTGAGTTTAGGCAAACCTCTCATGAGATCAAGGCCGCTAACTTCGTGTCGATGATCAAAACCAATGTGCCCCAAACCGCTGCCAAAGCCGATATCGAAGAAGAAGCAATTAAGCACTTAAGGGATCCAAAGAAGAGATTCGAAAAATCACTCCAAAAATTCTACCAACTCTAGAAATCCCAAAACGAGCTCACCAAAAGAATCAAGCACACGACAGCATTCTTCTTAAAACGAGTCTCATAGCCATCATCAAGAAGTCAGGAGACGAAAGGAGATTGTACCTTAGCTTAGACACAAGCGCGACGTCCTTGAGAATGAACTTGTCGTTCACCCTAATCATTCCAGTTCCTTCAATGCGCCTTTGTGTATCATCTCCAAAGGTGATGAAGTCATCACCGCTGATCGCGTGAAGGAGGTGAACCATCTTGAGTCTCCGGTCATGTGGCGTGAACACCCTGAGTCGATTTAACCATGTGTTCTTCCCCTTCCGCCAATCACGAAAATCAAGGAACAAAAGAGCGATGTGTCTCATCTTCAAGTTAGTTAAAAGCGACTTGGGAACCCAAGATCGAGACACTCGTCTGCGAGTAGTATGCAAAGCAGATGTGCTATCCTTGACTTTATTAGCGCTTCTATTATGAGCAATGGTAACGAACATGAGATGCATCTGTCTAGGAACATGGTGATGAGCATGTGCAACAAATCCTAGACCGGGGTTCTTCTTTTGTACGTGACCATGTCTCATAAAAGCTCTAGGTTGATTAGATGACATTCTAGCAATATTTTTCTTAGCATTCTTCAACCCACGCCAATGAACTCAACCAAATGTCCACTCTTCTTGCAATAGGTGCAATGGTATTTTGTACCACTGGGAGAAGCACCTTTTGGCTTAAAAGAAGGTTGGACAAACCCTGCAGATTTAAAAACAGTTTTTGCATGTTGGGTTTTGAATTCAACTAAGCCATTTTCCAAGACCTGAATGACATTAGGCTTGGACATGTCTGAAGCGAGTTGTATCCTAAACCTTGCTTCTTAAAAGGAGTTTTAGATTTATCTAGAATCATGTTTAACTGTTTTTCACCATTAGAGAATCTTTCTAAAGTATCCTTGAGATATGCATTCTCTTTTTCAATATTAGCACATGATTCACAAGTCTTGCCCTTAATGGCTCTAGCATGTTTCTCCTTAAGATGAGCAACTTCAAGCTTATAGGCGCACAAGAGGCACAAGATGTAGAATCAATTGAATCCTTAAGCTTGGCAAACTTAGCTCTAACTCGCTTCTAGAATATCCTTAACTTCATGTTCGCGCTCTAAGCGAGAAAAGAGCAAAAGCTAGATTTCACATTACGAAGCATCCAACTTGCTAGACTCTAAGCATTTTTCACATGGAGCAGATTTAACATCAATTAGCTCGGTTCTAGCATTTTCAAGTTGATGCAAAGCAATATCATGAGCAGATTGTAGCTTAGATACGGAGTGCAAAGCATGGCAGATGAACATTCATCAACATCTAGACTCTTAGCATTCACAATCTCTAATGTCAAATTCTCGACTTGTGATTCTAGATCCTTGTTCCTAGCCATGGTGAACTTTAAAGCTTTATCTTGACTAAGCAATTGCTCATACATGTTATCGCATCTAGTAGAAAGAACATCATAGGAGAGAGGTACCTCATCATCGTCATTGGCGTCGACGGAGTCGGCCATGAAGCACATGCCAGTGAAATCCTTGGCCTTTCCCTTCTTGTCTTGAGACATCTCCTCCTCCTTGTCCTCCTCGCTCCCGGAGTCCACATCGCTCATGGATTGATCTCCAAAAGCGGCAAGGACTCGGTGAGCAGCCTTCATGAGCTTGGCAGCATCATACTTGGACTTGCCCCCTTTAGGCTTCTTCCAGGCAGGCTTCTCATTCTTGTGGTTGCCCTTACCTTTCGGCTTGGGGCGATTAGGCTGGATGTGATATAGCTCTCACACTCATAGCATGTCACAGGACCACCTCTTTCTCTTTTTTGACATTGTTATATGCTCGTGTGACTTTCTTGGCTAAAAGAGCTAAATCAGCCTCAGAAGACTCTCAAACTCTTCTTCTTGAATAGCGATAAACACGCAAGAGAAAAACCGAAAGAAGACTCAAAAGAATCATCAGAGTCCTTTGAGAGGATCACCACCAAAGCCATGTTATCCTTCTTAGGATTACCGCCTCTTGATCTCATGAGTTTTTAGCTTGCTATAAAGCAGCTCCAAAGTGAGATTAGAGAGATCGACGTTCTCCTCTATGGCGCTTGCCTTCATCTCCCACTCCTTGGTGTTGATTGCACCCAAGAGGTGGGTGGCATTCTCGATTGAGAGTACTCAATGTCAACACTTTCATCCGATTGATCACCTTGTTAAAGCGAAAAAGACGCCATCGATGCTCTCACCAGACGCATCTCAAATTTGTTGTACTCGCTTGTAGACATTTTGACGCACTTGCTTGATCCGGGACGATCCTCATGGTAAGTTTCGAGGGTGTGCCAAATCTCATGTCTTGATGCAAGATTGCAAATCCTATCATACTCTTGCCTACCAAGCCCAAAGATATAGAAGGTTCTTTGCCTTGTTGTTGTTAGCCAAGAGGGTCAGCTTGGCCATGTAGTAACCGAAGCAAAACGAAGGATCGAACAACCTCCCATATAGCTTGTCCTTCGCTCTCAAGGAAGACTCGCATGCGATTCTTCCAATAGGCATAGTCGAGCTCATCGAAGACATGCGGTTTGGTCGAGTACTTATCCATCGCCAAATTCAGTGACCGGTTAAGATCAAGATTGAACTAACCTGCTCGATACCACTTGTTGGACCGAAAAGGCGACTAGAGGGGGTGAATAGGAGCTCAAATTCTTTTTCAATAAGATTGAATCTAATAATAATTTCACTCCAATAGCTATGAGAGCTATGAAGATCAATATGCAAGTATAGCGGAAGCCTTGTATTGAATCCTAAACAAACCCCCAAAGCACAGAGCAAAGAACAAAAAGTTGTCTTTGAATCTCGTGAATCGGTACTACCACCGTTGAAGATGCTTGGTATTACCTCATCGCGGGTACTACCACGAGCAAAATCGCAGTACTACCTTTTATCCCGACGATGAATGTAATAAACTGAAAACGAAATCGAAAATCGTCAGAACTTTTAAACCATAAGGCCAAACTCCACCAAATTTGAAACACACCTTCCTAAGGATATTAGGAACCTATTCCAATCAAGGATCGCAGATCCAAGCCAAAGTTCCTATCTTTTTCAAATTGAACGAAGTGTGCTTCAAAACCGAGCAAAAATCGAAATATGATCTAGAGACTTGCTCGTGGGTGATTGATGATCAAGATGACCCTAGATGGGTTCCCACATGTCAAAGCAAGTTAGATCACGGCAAGAAACCAACCAAAACTCATGGATCAAAGAAAGACTCAAAATCATCAAATAGAGAGAAAGAAAGCAAATGAACTCATCTTTGATAGAACTTTCTTTGGATTGATTTGATATGGTATTGGTTTGACCACTCCATCAATGGAGGACAAAGACTCAATACATGAGCACGAAATCAAATCCAACTCTCTAGAACCCTAACCTCCAACTATCAACTCCCTAAGCACAAAAGCAAAACTAGGGTTTACAAAGCAATGAAAGGGTTGGGGTGGCTGTCCAAAGACACCCCTATTTATAGTGGAGGCTTAGACCTTCTAGAAGAGTAACCCTAATGGGCTCCGTTAAGGCCCAAAACAAGCGGGTCACACACGCACGCATTTTAAAGCGCCGTCTTCAATTCTCTTGACCTAATCCACTTCTTGACCTTTACCGTCCTTGCGCGTGAGTTGGCATTAGGTCACCAAAGGCGGTATTGGTGAAATTACCAAAATACCCCTTCTCGATCTATTTGCAAAGACCGAGTCCCATCTTCGTGAAGCACCTCCCATGCTTCGCCACGTGTGGTTGATCCAGTGGCTCTCTTCATGTCGGCAAGTCTCTCCCATCCGCTCCCAATTTAAACCACCATGGCACTTGCACCGACCTCGCCGCTTGATCGAACCCGTCGACCGAATCGCCTGCTCGATCACCTTTGTCCTCTTGCGCAATGCTTGACTCCATTGACCTTGCCCAATCCCGATCGTTCTAGACCTCGGCTCTCCAAGCTTAGTCCCGATCATCCTCGCCGCTGACCGTCATTGACCTCCGAGCAACCTTTGCACATCAATAGACAAAGAAATCGAATCCGGAACAAGTTCTTCACAACTTGACCCACGTTAGTCAAAACATGCATCATGCAACACATATGCCATGAAACCCATGAACTTGACCTAACCCATAACCATTTTACCAAGATGGCCCAACTTGAAAATGCAATCGGTACTACCGCCAGAGTGTTAAGGCGGTACTCTACGCTATCTTGATAATACCACACCCATAATTGATCGTCATCGCTCCTCAAGGAAATCCAAAACTTCCCAAAAACACTTGTTCTGGAAAAACCATACCGCTTACACGCGGTCGTTCCGTCATGCGGTACTACCGGCAACCATAGAGTGGTACTACCGCTCCTCGAGAAATCCAAAACACAAATTACACTCGCTCGGAAAAACATATCTTTGCTTTGCTCAAGGTATTACCGCCCGGTACTACCGCCAAACACAATCGGTACTATCGCATTGCGGTAGTACTGCGCGTGATTACACGGTACTACCGATTATCCGACACTTGTTTGAAACAGATTTCAACAAAACCGAAAACGATCGCTTCGACAAACCAAAGAAGCTATTGCCAATTGTACCATCACATTAAGATCGTGAGCATATCCCCATGATATCCACAAAATATTTTAGACTTAGGCACATTGGTTGGTGGGGTGTGCTTTTGGGTGTGTGCTTGGTGCTTGAGTCCATATGAGGGTATTGGGAACCCCTGTTGAATTCGTACTTTGGCGTGTGTTAGCTCCGAGTCGTAGGAGGTAGGTGCGTGTGTTGTGTTAAAAAGAAGAAATGTGTCTATGTGTGATGAGTGTGCGGGAGTGGAATCCTGTCTAGGTTCTCCACACCGAGGGGCATTGTAGTTGTCCGAGGCTTTACCCCATAGGGTAGTTGACTTTCAGCTTTACAATGACTCTGACACAACGTATGGGTGTCTATCCATATGGGCGACTCGTAGTTAATACATAATATTGGAAAACGCGTCTTGTAGGACTTAGCGTGGTCGGCATACTTAAGGAAGTGTGCTTAATAGCTTAGCAAAAAGGAGGTCTAACATGTGGGTAAAGTTGTACAATCCTGCAGGGTTTAATATATCTGAATAGCCAAGTCCTTGGTTATGGACACGCTTGGGGAGGTCTTTCAAGAGTTCGACTATAACATTTTGATAAAACTTGAGAATGGGTGGTACGAATAGGCGATTTCATGCTATTGTGTGGTGGCTTTGGGAAGTCACCTCTAGGATGTTGATTATATCTATAATTATCGTCTCACTGTTATTTGATCAATTAGAAACTGTTTTGACAAATTGCCTTCAATCTATTACACGATTGCAAATAAAATATTTCTTTATCTTTGAAAGGAAATGTATAGCCATCTCCATTGATTTAAGCTTTGCATGTAGCTATGTATAGGTTTGTTAATCGTAAGTCTTGCAATGACAATTTTTGTACTCAACAAAGACCTTGTCTATTGCTACAGAGGAGGTTGACCCCAAGGGGTTGGCGTTTGTGAGATCGACTTATTTGTTGATGACTAGCTTGGGTGTTCCGGTCATTGCCTTGTGGGTAAGGGCAAACCGTTGGTTTTGATTTGACCATCTTATGGCAAAGTGTTTTCCATCGCAGACTTTACTCTTTTGTATGAAATCTTAATGTATGTTTGGATATGTTGTAAATTATGAAACTTGGTAATGTAATAACTTTTGTATGGAGTTGATGCTTGATTTTTGTGAGGTGTATATGTATTGTAGTTCGAGAAGTGCATATACACCGAGAGCGAGGAAATTTGATTTGTAATGCTAGGACCAATGGAAAGGTTAAGTATTACAAATTAAATAACCCGGTGGCTCTCACAAAGGTTAATATCGAGCCATACTTGACCAGTAGAAACCCTTAGCTTGGTTGTCAATAGGGTATTTGAAAAACTTAGTTTCAAAATATCAAATTTTTGATGAAAACTTGAGCAAGTTCTCAGTTTTTCCTCCTTACCTATCCTAGTTTCTCAATCTTACCTGATTTTGATTTGATTTGTCAAAAGATGTTTTTCCCTCATCTCTTTTCAAAAGTTAGAGTATGCGTCCAAATCAAGATTAAGGGATTCAATGAAGATGTTAGTATGGAAGTCTAGTGTTAAAAGAACCCTAGCTAGATCTACCTTATCGTGCTAATGCACTAAAATTTGGTTTTTGTGCTGGGTTTTATGCCTTCCTACTTGTTTGGAGTGTTATCATTGCTAAATAATTGTATGTGTTTACGATAGGGTGTTAACGCCTTATTCTTTAGTAGATAATTCTTTTAGCTACTGTCATTTACTGTCGGGTGATGTCGCTAACCCTATTTGTTGGAATAGGATGGTTTGAACAACCCGCTTGAGGGCAAGGTCGCAAAGTTGGTCATGATGAGGAACTTCCACCTCCACCCACCATTGCTTAGGTTCTCGCTCAGATCGAGCAGAACCGGATGGATCAGACACGAATCCTCGAGGCTATTGCGAGGAACACTTCTGTTCTATTAGGATCCTCTGGATCTGGAGGAGGTGGACATCACCACGAGGAGGACTCTCGAGTTCCTTTGCACCCACCATCGACTTTCTCTCGATCGAAGATCCACTTGATGCGCACGACTAATGCGTTTGGTCGAGCGGAAGCTCAAGCATCACCCAATGCCGTGACCATGAGAAGGCACTCTTTTCCTCTCATCACCGTAGGGGCAGACTTTCATGGTGGGAGAATTTCTTTCCATGCAACCCGCAGCCAAGCCGTCACACGGAGGAGTTATGTCTTGCCTTTCGATGGGCTCACGTCCCTGTCGGTTTGATGAAGCAGACAAAGGAGTTTTTGTCGCTCAAGCAAGGGCATAAATTAGTGACAGAGTATTTATGCAAGTTCAATCACTTGGCTAGATATGCTCCTAAAGATGTGCCCACTAACGCTGCCAAGCAGGAAAAGTTCATGGATGGTCTATCGAGGAGCCGCAAGACAAAATTGCTCATCGTGGACTTCACGATTTCTAGACATTGGTGGACAAAGCCATTGTCCTCGAAGTTCAAGAGGAAAGCACTTGGTGAATCCCGCAAGTGCAAGTGGAAGCACAGAGATCAACTAGTGGTAGCACTCCCGTCCTCGGTTAAGGCAAGCCGGTGCCCGTCCCCAAGCTCCTCCGCCATCGAGGCCATCGATGTTTGCACCTCGCCCTCCGCAGTCAGTGTTTCAACCACGCACCAGCAGGCGCAAGGAGGTCTTCGTAATCCAGCTGCCAATGTCGTGTGCTTCTATTGCCATAACAAGGGGCACTACGCCAACAACTGCCTAGTGAAGAATGAAGTAGCCACTTTCCCTAATCCAAGGCAAGTGCAAGGACAAGGACGAGGTCATCCCCCAGCTCAGAAGGTGGCTCAGCAATTCCAGAAGGTTGCAAACGATCGAGTTAACCATATCTCGGCCGAGGAAGCGCAGGAGGCACCTGACGTCGTGTTGGGTATGCTTCTTGTTAATTCTCGCCCTGCTACAGTTTTATTAAATTCCGGAGCTTCACATTCTTTTATATCGAAATCTTTTGCTACAAGTGGTGCTATTCAAGTTGTTCCTATGCATTTTCCTTTGATTATTCACTCCCCGGGTTCGAAAATAAGAGCTGAACTCGAATGACAGGACTTATCTATTGAAATTGAAGGAGTAGGGTTTCTGGCAGATCTTATTCTCCTTAAGTCGGCTAGTTTGGATGTCATACTTGGCATGAATTGGTTGTCCCAACACTTGGGGCAAATCGATTGTGCCAAGAAGTTCATCTCCCTTACAAGTCCGACCGGCGAGAAAGTTGGAATTTCACCAAAACTGCAAGAACCGCATCTTTTCGCTCTTGAAGTGAAGCCGGCTCTAGAAATTCATGAAGTCCCAGTGGTGTGTGACTTCGCTGATGTATTCCTCAAAGAATTTCCTGGAATTCTTGTAGTCCGGGATATCAAGTTTGTAATCGAATTGCTGCCCTGCATCAGTCCGATTTCAAAGAGGCCATACCAAATGCCTCCGAATGAATTGGAGGAGTTGAAGAAACAACTTGGTGAACTTCAAGAGAAGGGTTTCATTCACCCTAGCTCATCTCCGTGGGGTCTGTCAAGCAATCTTTGTGAAGAAGAAGGACAAGACCCTAGGAATGTGTGTTGATTATCGTCCACTTAAAGAAGTAACGGTGAAGAATAAGTACCCACTACCCCCGATGGATGACCTTTTTGATCAATTGATCAGAGCTCGGATATTCTTTAAGATTGATCTGAGCTTGGGCTATCATCAAGTCTGAATCAAATATGAAGATGTTCCGAAGATGGCTTTCTCTACTCGCTACGGATTGTACGAGTATATCGTCATGTCTTTCGGCTTGACCAATGCTCCTGCTCTTTTCATGAATCTTATGAATATGGTATCTATGGAGTATTTGGACAAGTTTGTAGTGGTCTTCATAGATGACATTCTCATCTACTCGAAGAATGATGAAGACCATGCCCAACATCTGCAATTAGTGTCGGAGAAGCTGTGTGAATATCAATTATACGCGAAATTCAGCAAGTGTGAATTTTGGTTGAAAGAAGTGGCATTCTTGGGTCATATTCTTTTAGCGGGAGGCGTAGCCATGTATTCTAGCAAGGTCAGTGATGTGCTCTCTTGGGGGTAGCCCAAGTCAGTGACAGACGTGAGGAGTTTTCTCGATTTAGCGGGATATTATCATTGCTTTATCGAGAACTTCTCCTAGATCGCAAAGTCGATGACGGAGTTGCTCAAGAAGGACAAGAAATTTGAGTGGTCCACCGATTGCGAGAAGAGTTTCCAAGAACTCAAGAAGAGATTGTCCACAGCTATAGTTCTCGTTCTTCCTGATGTCCACCGAAGCTTCGATATCAATTGCGATGCTTCTTGTCAAGGACTCGGGTGTGTTCTTATGCAAGAGGGCAAAGTAGTTGCTTATGCATCAAGATAATTAAGACCTCATGAGCTCAATTATCTAACCCATGACTTGGAACTAGCAGCAGTGGTCCATGCACTGAAGATTTGGCGATATTACCTCATCGGTAATCTTTGTGAGGTGTATTCGGACCACAAGAGTTTGAAGTATTTGTTCAACCAACCAGGTCTGAACCTCAGACAAAGAAGATGGTTGGAGTTGATCAAAGATTATGGCATGGGTCTCCAGTACCATCCGGGCAAGGCTAATATCGTTGCAAATGCTCTCGGTCGAAAGGTTTATTGCAATACCTTGATGCTCAAGGAGCAGCAGCGTGCCCTTCATGAAGAATTTCAGTGGCTTAACTTAGGAATGGTTGAGCATGGGTTTTTCGCTGCCTTAGCAATACATCTAACCTTGCAAGATCAGATCAAAGCTGCTCAGCAAATGAACGATGGAGTGAACTGAATCAAGAAGAACATTAAGAATGGGACAGCTAAGTATTTCTTAGAAGATGACCATGGTGTTGTGTGGTTCGGACATCGCCTTGTTGTTCCAAAAGACATGGAATTGCGGAATTTGATTCTATGCGAAGTATATTATTCTCTTTTGTCCATTCACCCGAGCTACAAAGATGTATCAAGATCTCCGCCGAGATTTTGGTGGACTCGAAAGAAGTGAGAGATTGCAAAATTCGTTCTGAAAAGCGACGATGTCATCGTGTGAAGGCCGAACATCTGTGTCGATGGGTTTGCTTCAGCCTTTGCAAGTGCACGAGTGGAAATGAGATTCAATCAAGATGGATTTTATCACCGGTCCGCGCGCTTTTGTTATCCTCCCGCACGCGTGGTTGTATTCCTCCCGCTTAGGACTCATGAGTCACGAAAGTGCCACACGCCGCCATCGTGTGCATCCCCAACTCCTCCCATCCAACGCTATAAAAGGGACCCCAACCGTGTCAAAATTCTTCGTCGTTCCTCCTTTCTCCAAACCCTAAATTTCTAGTCCCTATTTCGTCCGTGCTACGCCAGATTTCGCCAGGGATCGAGCTGCACCAGAAGCTTCATTGCACCGAAATTCATCACCCTCAGCACTTCTCCAACCGAGACACCACTTTCCCTGAGATCGCAAGTCTGTGTTCTCTACCGTGCCCGCACCATCTTTTCCCGGGAAGCCCTAAATCGCTGTCGCACCATCCTCCCAAATCTGGCCGCACTGCCCGCTTGCTGATCTACATTCTTGGGCCATCCACGCATGTCATCATGCGCTCTACCTCCTTCTCATCCGATGCCCATCTTTAATTTGTTTCCTCCATCGCTGAGACCGCCATGTCCGAAGCTCTCGCTGCCATCAATGTTGCCACTATCGATGATTTGCCATCACCTGAAGCAAGGCATCGCCTCCGAAAGCATCGCTGTATCTTGGAATCTCCATTTTTACCCTTCCTAACCATTAAACTGCGCCATTCGCCGTCGAGGTTACCTCAAGCCGCCACCATGGCTTTCCTTTGGAGCTTCTCCTTCTCTGAGGTGTTTCTCTCTTTACTGATTTGGCTAGCCACGTCATCATCCACCTAAGCCCCTTTGCTTGTGTGGCATCGTCATCATCGGCCACCTCATCTTCTTTTGCCATGTGTCAATGCCATATCATAAAGTCGAACCCGAAACCCTCGAACCTAGTCCACCGTACCCCATCTCAATGCCAAGGGTCCCACGGCCAAATAAATTTCTGATTTTCCTTCCAACTGGAAAATCAATGCTAATGTCACCGACATCGTAATCCGAATTTTCAATAGAGAAATAATTTGAAAATTTGGAAAATCTAATTGAGGTATTTCTTAGGGTTTTGATCTTCCGTAGCCATATCCGCTTCATCCAAAAATTCATCTAAATTCAAGATCTATTTATCTGAGATTTTTATTTAATTTTTGGAGTTTGTTTTATATTTGTTTTGTATTTATTTGGTTTATTTAATTTGTTTGCTAGTAGACGTTAATACTTCAGGGAATTTTGAGCAAGGAGGAGTGCATCAAGATCAAGATCAATCCCAGGATCTATTCCAAGACAAGCGTAGTTCTTTGATCATATTGAACCTTTGATTTCGGAAGTATATTGTTTTATTCAATTGCATGCTATTTTTATACAAATTGTGTTGGGATTAGTTATTACCTGTTGTCATTATGCCTCCATTGAATATTTGAATACCTTGAATCCTTTGTCACCCTAGCATGGATAATTTTAGTTGGGCATATTTGTATCACCAACATGGGTATAGTATAAATGCTTAGTCAAGCTTAGTTTTGAAGTCTTTCCTAAAAACGTCCATTCTAACTAAGGTCATGAACTACAGTCGATATGACTCTAATACCACCTCTGTTGGGACCCAAAAATGCAGTTCTGGACCCTCTATGTATACTACACTAGTCGAGGATCACGTCAGTGCACACAGTGGCAACATCGATGAAATATCATTTCCATATACAAAGATGACTAATAAATAAGCAAATAACAATAAACAATAGTAATGACCTTAAGGTCAAAGCATACAATTAATGCCTTAGAAGGCGAATAGCTCAATGAAGTCGCAGCAGAACGTAATGTAATAATTTGAGTGAAGCCCATCCATATGCCCACAAGCAATCAATGGGTAGCGACCTAGTTCTCCACGATCCTTGAAGTAGACCTAGGCGACTAACGATTCCTCCACTACATTGATTGATTGTAGCAAGCATGAGTACACAATCTGTACTTCGCAAGTCATACCACGTAATGCAATGTATATATGATGGCTTATTCTAAAGGAATGGCTTCTGTGGTTATTTTGCAGAAATGCAATATTTGCAATTGAATATGAATAATAGATTGAAAGCATAATTCAAAACAAATAGATAATATTAATTTATCGGTTATTTTCACAAAGACACATAGCCGAATCAAAATTCTTTCACACAGCCATATGACTTAAATCACACAGCTATCCATGAAAATCTACCCCTCATGTGAAATCCCCGAGCATGTCTGTAACAGCCCCAATTTTAATAAACAGTAATTATATGCATTTTTATATTATATTTGTTATTTCTGGAGCATGTGCATAAATTATGCATTTGAAAATTTTAAATCAAATGTAAACCTTTAACTCAAACTAAAGCCACAAAAGAAAATTTAAATAAAAGCTCATGAAAATCTCGAAGACAATTTATTTAAATACTAGAATAATTACCTTAAATAAAAATGAATTTTATCAAACTTAGGAACTCAATTTAACCTTGATAAAAATTCAAACATAATTAATAAACATCTTCTAAGTGAATTATAAACAAATGAATAAATCATGAACACAATTTTTAGAAAAATATAGATAGAACATAAAATCCTCAAGCAATTGCATAAAATTTACAATATATCGAAACACGCTATGAAAATTTTATGATTTTTGGAGCTTGATAACTATACTTAACAATTCATTGATCCTTTAGCCATTTTCTAAAAATCCGGAACCCCATTTCTTTTCCCCTCTCATCGCCATGGGTCCCATTCTGACCGTTCTTCTCCACACCTCCAGAGCCAACTTCTCCATGCCACGCCACCCCCATCTCTCGGCCTCTTGATCTTGGAAGGAGCAACACACCTCACTTCCTCTTTTTCCCGCCTTCCCTTTCTCTCCTCTCAGCCAAAACCGAAGGAGGCACACCGCCTTTCTTCTCCCCACATGCCACGCCACCCTCCCATCTAGCAGACTTCTCTCCACAACTTCTTTTCCCCATTGGTTGACACCACCCAGGGCCAGTCTTCTTCCCTTGTCCTCCCCCAAATCTCCTTCTTCCTTCTCCCTATTCCATGGCGCCGCCTCCCCTGGTCGCCGCATCCTCCGCTTGCCATCGGCCTCGACTTGGCCCGCCGCCGCTACACGGAGCCTCTGCGCGCCGTTTGAGCTCCGTGCCGCCCACCCCACGTCGAGCTCCACCATCCGCCCTCGCCCGTCCGGCCACCTCCCGCCTTCTCGCCCGGCTTCATGGCCATGGCCCATCTCAGCTCCGCACGCCTAAGCGCCACAACACCAAGGACTCGAAGTCTCGGTCGGCCATGTCTTGCCTCGCCGCGTCGCCCCGACCAATGCAACAAGGGCAGCGTCCCAAGACTCTTTGCGGTGGCGGCTCTTCGCCTTCTCGGTTCCACGAGTGCGTTGCGCGGGTCCAGCCTCGGGCGATCTTTGCGGCGTTGCTCCTCCGTCCGGCGAGACCAGGCGATCGGAAGCGGCGCCCTATCCGCTTTTTGCATAATTGAAGGTCCAGAGAATACAAGATTTTGTTGAATGCGCCTCAAGAGATTCAAGACAACATCAAGAGTCGCCAGTAACAAAATTTTCCTTTTAATGGAAGAGGAACTCCAGGTCTCTCCGTTCCTGATCTGGAGCCTCTTGCTCGGCGCCGATCTGCAGTATTTCGGGAGAGCTCGCACACCTGGAGGGTGTTCGTCAAAATGCCCAAGCCGGCCCTCTGATGTTTCTCTGTCCCCACTGTTCGGCTCAACTTTCTCTGTGTGTATGGCAGGGGGATCTACTTGGTGTTGATGGTTTGGAATTCAGCTAACAATAATCAGGTAACCAAGGACTAGGTGATGTTAATTAAGGATGGGCAGAAATTCTGTGTTAGTTCCTTCATAAATCAATTAGTGTTTCAGGTGAAATTTTCAAATAAATGCCGTATCCAATTTAGATATGGTAGTAAAATTTTTCTTGATGAGGATGTAATATGAGTATAAGCTAAGAAGAAATGGAGTATAGGCTGCATACTTGGCACTAAAAACTTCCTCTATTCTTTTTGTTTTTGGTTTGTTACTGTTCATCATTTGACAAACCGAACTTCAGACACCCAGTTGCTAGCTTCAAACTTCACTGTGTGGTTACATGTATGTGACTTACCGGTGGGGGCTCTCCCTCTATCTCTCTCTTTCTGTTGGTAGTGAAGTCAATAGGTTCATGAATTGGTAAGTGCTGTAGTTAGAAGTTGTCTTAACCCAATTAGTTTGTGGGCAGCTATCTAATAGAAGTAGCCAAATCTGAAAATCAAATATGAAAATCCATTATGAAGTTGAATTCTCAGAAAAATAACAGAAGGCAATTAACTCACTCCTGTTGTGAAACATAAATAGTAAAGAAAGATTTAATGCCTTATGTTGTGTTTAGCCCTGTAGATCACTCCACTAAATTAGCTAATCTGGAAAGAATCAGTTTTGTTGATAGGCATATGGCAAGGTTAATTCAAGAGCTAGAGGTTAATAATTTGAGTTGGTCTTTTGATCATCACCTAGCAAAGATTCTAATCGGTATATAGTCAAATTAGGAAGCTAAATAGCTTAGTGATTAGTAAATCATTTAAGATGTTTAAACTAGTTAGATAATTGGAGCTTAGCTAAAAAAAATTATTTTGTTGTCTGACTTTTTGGCCGAATGGCAATAGACATAAGGCATTTCTTAATTTCGATATTAGTAGCTTTTTGGTCCATTTGAACTTTAGCCCTTAAACTAACAAAGGCTAATCATCTAAAGAATAAGCATTAACTTGGTTAACCAAAACAAGTTTAGCCAAGTTAAAACTCAGAACGCTGTTGTCTTTCCATTTGTGTGAATAGTGTCTTAGTAGTTAGTAAGATAGTGAAATAAGTCGTTCTTTTGAATACTTTTAAGATTTTAGAAGATTAATTGATAAGAGAACATATAAGAGGATTGACTTTGACTGTATGATCATCGTGGTCATTTACACGTAATGCCTAGAGAGAGTGTTTGTGAGTACTAGGTGCCTGTTAAGAAAAACAATATCACCTAAACTCTAGATATCATCGCTATTATGATTACCCTAGAAATTGAATTAACTTCAACAAGTTCATAAAAAAATTGAACTTCAATTAAACTAAAATCTATACCTAAATGCATCTAGAATCATAACCTCATTAATATGTAATTATCATGCATTTTTGAGCATTTTGGATTTCTCGATTTTATTGGTGTTTATTCGCTATCGCATTTTCTCTCTTGATTATGAATTGCGCGGAGTGAATAATTACGCCTACAAGAGTGAACAAGTGGACTTCTACCAAGGCAAGCATCCTCTTTGCACCATGTTGATCCTGCAATTTACGAACGTAGATTTCCAAAATCTGAGATCTTGTTGCACGCTAATTTTCTAAAATTTATTTGTGATCTGTCTCTAGATAGTTACAACCTAACACTTGAGGCTTATCTTTAATTTGATCATACACTCAAACTTAAGGTAGTGTTTCTATACTTAAATACTTGTTTTCCGTTATTGCTTAGCCATGCAAATCAGTAGAACGTTAGTGTTTGGCAAGCTTATCTTGTCAAGCATGGGAACAATAAATGAATTTCATTTATTTTGATTCTTTGTTCAGTTTATTTAATTCAAAAATGAATTTAAATCTTGTTTAATAAACTGATTTTAAATCGGACAAGTGGATGCTAGTGATGGTGCCTTAGTGCGAGAATTGGGAATGTGGTTGTCTTATCTCGGATTGATTAAGGACCTGAACATCTACCGATTCAAGCATAGCAACGCATTTCCACACGCGTGTATGGGCCTTTGTTTGGTTAAGTAAAGGGTTAATGCTATTGAGTTGGAAAACAGGAAGTAAGGACATATGTGTTTGATTTCGTATCTATATCATATGTTCTTAGGAGGGTGAGGCCATACATGCTCCATCACATGTATGTACCTTAAGGGCTCGATTGCAATTTAATATGTGCAGCTAGCACATCTCTACTTTCTGTCATTTAATTTACATTGATCGGTCAAGATTCCCAACAACATGTGGGCCCTCGGTTGGCAAGGTGTTCTATTAGTAACTTGAATCGAAGGATCACCACACATGGGTATTCGGCTCAATAGTGTCAACTTGTTGAAAAATACCAAATCTTAGTTTACTCGCCGGATACCAAAGGCAGCGTGCTATTATTCCGAGGCTTACTGCTAACTAAGTCGTGTGGGTAAAGATGTACACCCTGCGGGGTTTAAAACTATTCAAATAGACGTGTCCATTCTTACGGACAACGCTTGAATTTGAATAGTGCTTTGTATAGATTTTGGAAACAAAATTTTGATGGAAGCTGCTTTCGGCATGAGAGGTAACCATGCAATGTTTTGTTAGTGGTTGTAGCCACTTGATTCTGTACAAATTATGATTATGCTTTCATTTGTTTACTGTTTTAGTCCAAATTGATTTATTAAAATTGCCTTATCAAAACTTAGCAAGTGTAGGTTAAGATGTATTGCTTTACGCAAAATTTAACCGTTATAACCTTCCTCTTTTAACCTTATGCATGTACCAATTCTAATCCTTTGTATAGGTTCTATCAAACACTTTCTTTTATTAGTTTGTGTAAGTCTTGCTGAGTACCTTCTGTACTCAGTGGAAATTGTCCACTTGTTGTAGGTAAAGAACGTCCTAGTTAATGTTTCAAGTTGAGACGAATACGTTGGTACTTCGGCTTTAATTCCAGTCAAGTTGCCCTTGGGTTGTGGCGCTCCACTGGAAAGTTTATTTTATTATTTCATCTTCGGTTTCTTGTTTACTTAATGTTTCCACTGTAAACTTTTACTGATATATTCTAATCATGTATGCTTGTGATATAATGTTGTAAGGATATGTGCATGTTAGCAGCTCGTCCTGGGAGCTAACATGAGACGTATATCCGGGTACCTGAATGTTGGATTTGTATCTAATTAAGAATTATGCTTCTAGTATGATTTTAATTAAGGACAGGTTGTTCTTGATTAATAATTATGCTGGTGGTATGATTTTTAATTCGGTATAAACTCAATAATTACGAGTCCTTCTGACGTTAATTATCGAAATGTTTTGATCAGTATGTTAAAGCCATAGTAATGGACAATGTTAGAATTTGGTTTGCAAAAGTATTTTCAAAACTAGCAAAAATTTGGCAAAAATGCAAGTAATATGATTCTTTTATTTCTTACCCATCCTAGCATCTAATTCTTGTCCCACAATTCATTTGATTTGTGCAAAGTAAATTTTCTCCGTTGCTCATCTCTTTTCTCCAACAAGAGACACGCTAAGTAGTCAACCCGTGAGAGCAATGGTGACAGACAAGAAGATGTTGCCTTTCAAAGAAGATTAGAATTAATTTAGGATTATTCTTAGATTGTATACACCTTAATTGTAATGTAGACGCTGGGTCTTGTAATATAATCATTTGGTCCCTTTTGTTCTAAGTAGTTAATCGCCTATGGGCGTATGTATAGCAACTATGTCGGACAACTAACTTTGGATCGATTGTATCTTGTAATCGGTCTTTGAACCTTAGTACACCCATTTGTATTTTGAGTTGCAAAGTTTCAAGATTGTGCATTCATTATAGGGATTATTGCCTTAGAGTTGCCCGCCTACTCATCTTATGCTCATTCTCTCCTCATTATATCTCTTATGCACCAAAATGTTTAAGGGGAGGGTAAAGCTACCGCAAATCATGTATTAAGCATCATGATTCCTACACTTTGATCATGCATATAGCTTTAAGTTAACTTAAGAATATCTGGTTACTCAAAGTTGTTAACAAGTATCATAACTAAATTTTTTTATATAAATCAAACGCATGGTTAGCATTTCTTCATGATGATTAAAGCATAAAATGACTAGTCTATAGGAGTATAAATTGAACTTTCCTTAAATTGTTTTATCTTAAAACTGTTAACTAAATTAGAATTGAACAACTTACCATGCTCATATAGGTTCCTTGCATGAATCTCTAATTTGAAGGCATGAATGTGTAACTTGAGATGCTAGATAGTTGTAAAATTAAAGAATGCTTGTCTTTTAAATTATCGATGATGAGGACATATCAAAACATGAACCGAGGATAGCCTATGTGTAGTATTGATCCACTAAAAGCAATTAAACCAGATTAGGTTATACATGTAGTTCTATATTTTTCAAAGAGAAACCCATTCCTTATTATTGTGTAATTGTTGACCTAAAATGATGAAATTGTGCTCGGTGATGCTTGATGATCTTAAAATCTTCATAATATCGACCTAAGCATCTCGATAGTGTGTGTTTCACAACCGTAATTTTTCAAGAATTATTTGAACTTGTTATGCCCGTAATTTAATTCAAATGCTTTGCAAGGCTATTCTAGCCAAGTTTAAATCAAGCAAATAAAAGGTTTTAAATGTTAAGGACCAGATTATGATAGTGTGAATTCATGTTGTTTATTAAATCTCATGCTCATCTAACACCAATGAAATTATTTGGTTGCATTTTGATAAGACTCCTGTAAGCATGCATGTAATCCTTTGCACTCTTATTAACTAAACCTATTTTTGTCATGAAGTGATTGCATTTAAGCATCCTTCAAGCATTCATCCAATGCATTCTCTTCCAAGTCGGGCAATTAGAACTAGTAGAGCAAAGGTTAAATGAGACTACCAACAACCTTGCTTTATCTTCTCTCATCTCAGCACAACACCCCAATGTTAATATTAGATTACCATTTAACCGACTCTCCCATTCTATCGATCGATGCCTACTTCGGTCGACTGAATAGAGCTATGCCATCCTCTTACCTAAAACCTAAAATTGGTAAGAAACCCTATTTGACTTCGAATCTGAACCCTTCCTTTTAGTGACTTTTCTTGTAGGTAGTCTTTTCGTTCTATCGAAAGATGATGTCGAAGGCACTTCCGACATATCAAGTTCTTAAGAATTCAGTGGAGTAACCACGCGTAAGAGGAAACCATTTTGGAACGTGAAGATCTAATGAGGCTTGAGCACCCCTACCTCTACCATGATTGAAGGACTCTTCGAATCAAGAAGGGAAAGGTTAAACAAAGCAATGGAAAGGAAAATATGTCAGTAACGTCATGTTACTTCATCAAGATCTCTCAGCCCTATCTTTGAAGGAAATCAAGACAACATGTGGTGCATTTCGTTTAGAGTTGAAAGAACCGCTTAGGAAATACACGAAAGAAGGATCGTGTAAAATCCTTCGACATAACTTCCCTCTTTAGGACCTAGAACTTAGAAATAACCTCACATGATTCGGGTTTGAGTTCTAGTTGTGATAAAATCCGAAGTGTAGCCCTATGACTAAACCTAGCTAGATTGCCATAGCCTTTCGTTCCAACTTCCGAACCACCGGAATCTCAGGGACAAGATTCTGTTTAGGGGGGTAGGTTTGTAATAGCCCTAATTTTAATAAACAGTAATTATATGCATTTTTATATTATATTTGTTATTTCTGGAGCATGTGCATAAATTATGCATTTGAAAATTTTAAATCAAATGTAAACATTTAACTCAAACTAAAGCCACAAAAGAAAATTTAAATAAAAGCTCATGAAAATCTCTCAGTAAGACAATTTATTTAAATACTAGAATAATTACCTTAAATAAAAATGAATTTTATCAAACTTAGGAACTCAATTTAACCTTGATAAAATTCAAACTTAATTAATAAACATATTTTCTAAGTGAATTATAAACAAATGAATAAATCATGAACACAATTTTAGAAAAATATACATAGAACATAAAATCCTCAAGCAATTGCATAAAATTTACAATATATCGAAACCTACTCAAAATTTTATGATTTTTGGAGCTTGATAACTATACTTAACAATTCATTTATCCTTTAGCTATTTTCTAAAAATCCAGAACCCCATTTCTTTTCCCCTCTCATCGGCAATGGGTCCCGTTCTGCCGTTCTTCTCCACACCTCGAGCCCGGCTTCTCCGCCCACGCCACCCCCATCACTCGAAGCCTCTTGATCTTGGAAGGAGCAGCACACCTCACTTCCTCTTTTTCCTGCCATCCCACTTTTCTCTCCTCTGCCAAAACCCAGAAGGAGGCACACCGCAGCCTTTCTTCTCCCCCACACGCCACGCCACCCTCCCATCTAGCAGCTTCTCTCCACAACTTCTTTTCCCCATTGGTTGACACCACCCAGGGCCAGTTTTCTTCCCTTGTCCTCCCCCAAATCTCCTTCTTCCTTCTCTCTATTCCATGGCGCCGCCTCCCCGTCGCCTCCTCTTCTTCCCTCGGCCTCGGCTTGGCCTGCCCGCCACACGGAGCCTCCGCGCCACCGCTTGAGCTTCGTCTTTGCCACCCCTGCGCCGAGCTCCACCATCTGCCCTCATGCCGTCGGCCACCTCCCGGCCGCTTCGCCCGGCTTCATTGCCGTGCCGTCTCAGCTCCGCCCTAAGCGCCACAACACCAGTGACTCGAAGTCTCGGTCGGCCATGTCTTGCCTCGCCAGCGCCGCCCACCACCCTGGCAAGGCGCGTCCCCCAAGACTTTTGCGGTGGCGGCTCTTTCGCCTTCTCGGTTCCTCGAGTGCGTTCGCCGGGTCCAGCCTCGGGCGATCTTTGCGGCGTTGTTCTCCGTCGGCGAGCCAGTATGTCGGAAACAGCGCCCTATCCGATTTTGCATAATTGAAGGTCCGAGAGAATACAAGATTTTGTTCAGATGCGTCTCAAGAGATTCAAGACAACATCAAGAGTCGCCAGTAATAAAATTTTCCTTTTAATGGAAGAGGAACTCCAGTCTCTCCGCTTCTGATCTGGAGCCTCTTGCTCGGCGCCGATCTCTGATTTCGAGAGCTCGCGACTTTGGAGGTGTTCACAAAATGCCCAAGCCGCCCCTAATGTTTCTCTGTCTCCCACGGTTCAGCTCCTGCTTTCTCTGTGTGTATGGCAGGGGGATCTACTTGGTGTTGATGGTTTGGAATTCAGCTAACAATAATCAGGTAACCAAGGACTAGGTGATGTTAATTAAGGATGGGCAGAAATTCTGTGTTAGTTCCTTCAGAAATCAATTAGTGTTTCAGGTGAAATTTTCAAATAAATGCCGATCCAATTTAGATATGGTAGTAAAATTTTTCTTCATGGGATGTAATGTGAGTATAAGCTAAGAAGAAATCTGGAGTATAGGCTGCATGTTTTGGCACTAAAACTTCCTCTATTCTTTTTGTTTTTGGTTTGTTCTTGTTCATCATTTGACAAACCGAACTTCGACACCCAGTTGCTAGCTTCAAACTTCACCGTGTGTTACATGTATGTGACTTACGGTGGGGCTCTCTATCTATCTCTCTTCACATTGGTAGTGAAGTCAATAGGTTCATGAATTGGTAAGTGTTGTAGTTAGAAGTTGTCTTAACCCAATTAGTTTGTGGGCAGCTATCTAATAGAAGTAGCCAAATCTGAAAATCAAATATGAAAATCCATTATGAAGTTGAATTCTCAGAAAAATAACAGAAGGCAATTAACTCACTCCTGTTGTGAAACATAAATAGTAAAGAAAGATTTAATGCCTTATGTTGTGTTTAGCCCTGTAGATCACTCCACTAAATTAGCTAATCTGGAAAGAATCAGTTTTGTTGATAGGCATATGGCAAGGTTAATTCAGTAGCTAGAGGTTAATAATTTCAGTTGGTCTTTTGATCATCACCTAGCAAGCAGCATTCTAATCTGGTATATAGTCAAATTAGGAAGCTAAATAGCTTAGTGATTAGTAAATCATTTAAGATGTTTAAACTAGTTAGATAATTGGAGCTTAGCTAAAAAAATTATTTTGTTGTCTGACTTTTTGGCCGAATGGCAATAGGCATAAGGCATTTCATAATTTCGATATTAGTAGCTTTTTGGTCCATTTGAACTTTAGCCCATAAACTAACAAAGGCTAATCATCTAAAGAATAAGCATTAATTTGGTTAACCAAAACAAGTTTAGCCAAGTTAAAACTCAGAACGCTGTTGTCTTTCCATTTGTGTGAATAGTGTCTTAGTAGTTAGTAAGATAGTGAAATAAACTGTTCTTTTGAATACTTTTAAGATTTTAGAAGATTAATTGATAAGCGAACATATAAGAGGATTGACTTTGACTGTATGATCATCGTGGATGTTTACATAGAATGCCTAGAGAGAGTGTTTGTGAGTACTAGGTGTCCTGTTAAGGAAAACAATATCACCTAAACTCTAGATATCATCAGTTATTATGATTACCCCAGAAATTGAATTAACTTCAACAAGTTCATAAAAAAAATTGAACTTCAATTAAACTAAAATCTATACCTAAATGCATCTAGAATCATAACCTCATTAATATGTAATGATCATGCATTTTTGAGCATTTTGGATTTCTCGATTTTATTGGTGTTTATTCGCTATCGTATTTTCTCTCTAGATTATGAATTGCACGGAGTGAATAATTACGCCTACAAGAGTGAACAAGTGGACTTCTACCAAGGCAAGCATCCTCTTTGCACCATGTTGATCCTGCATTTCGAACCAGTAGATTTCCAAAATACTGAGATCTTTATTGCGTGCTAATTTTATAAAATTTATTTGTGATCTGTCTCTAGATAGTTACAACCTAACACTTGAGGCTTATCTTTAATCTAATCATACACTCAAACTTAAGGTAGTGTTTCTATACTTAAATACTTGTTTTCCGTTATTGCTTAGCCATGCAGTTCGTAGAACGTTAGTGTTTGGCAAGCTTATCTTGTCATGCATGGGAACAATAAATGAATTTCATTTATTTTGATTCTTTGTTCAGTTTATTTAAATCAGAAATGAATTTAAATCTTGTTTAATAAACTGATTTTAAATCTGGACAAGTGGATGCTAGTGGTGGTGCCTTAGTGCACGAGAATTGGGAATGTGGTTGTCTTGTCTGGATTGATTAAGGACTGAACATCGGCTGGATGATTCAATCCCCAACGTACTTCCACACGTGGCGTATGGGCACTGTTTGGTTAAGTAAAGGGTTAATGCTATTGAGTTGGCAAACAGGGAAGTAAGGACATATGTGTTTGATTTCGTATCTATATCATATGTTCTTAGGAGGGTGAGGCCATACATGCGTTCCATCACATGTATGTACCTTAAGGGCTCCGATTGCGATTTAATATGTGCAGCTAGCACAACTCTACTTTCTGTCATTTAATTTCTGTTGATCGGGTCGGCATTCTTTAACAACATGTGGGCCCCGGTTGGCGTGTTCTATTAGTAACTTGAACGGCGGGATCACCACACATGGGTATTCCACTCAATAGTGTCAACTTGTTGAAAAATACCAAATCTTAGTTTACCTTACCAAGATACCAAAGGCAAAGTGCTATTATTCCTGAGGCTTACGGGCTAACTAAGTCGTGTGGTAAAGATGTACACCCTGCGGGGTTTAAAACTATTCAATAGACGTGTCACGGTTACGGACAACGCTTGAATTTGAATAGTGCTTTGTATAGATTTTGGAAACAAAATTTTGGATGGAAACTGTTTCGGCATGAGAGGTAACCATGCAATGTTTTGTTAGTGGTTGTAGCCACTTGATTCTGTTACAAATTATGATTATGCTTTCATTTGTTTACTGTTTTAGTCCAAATTGATTTATTAAAATTGCCTTATCAAAACTTAGCAAGTGTAGGTTAAGATGTATTGCTTTACGCAAAAATTTAACCGTTATAACCTTCCTCTTTTAACCTTATGCATGTACCAATTCTAATCCTTTGTATAGGTTCTATCAAACACTTTCTTTTATTAGTTTGTGTAAGTCTTGCTGAGTACCTTCTGTACTCAGTGGAAATTGTCCACTTGTTGTAGGTAAAGAACGTCCTAGTTAATGTTTCAAGTTGAGACGAATACGTTGGTACTTCGGCTTTAATTCCAGTCAAGTTGCCCTTGGGTTGTGGCGCTCCACTGGAAAGTTTATTTTATTATTTCATCTTCTGTTTCTTGTTTACTTAATGTTTCCGTTGTAAACTTTTATTGATATATTCTAATCATGTATGCTTGTGATATAATGTTGTAAGGATATGTGCATGTTAGCAGCTCGTCCTGGGAGCTAACATGAGACGCATATCCGGGTACCTGAATGTTGGATTTGTATCTAATTAAGAATTATGCTTCTAGTATGATTTTAATTAAGGACAGGTTGTTCTTGATTAATAATTATCTGGTGGTATGATTTTTAATTCGTATAAAACTCAATAATTACGAGTCCTTCTGACGTTGGTATCGAAATTTAGTTTTGATTGTATGTTAAAGCCATAGTAATGGACAATGTTAGGAATTTGGTTTGCAAAAGTATTTTCAAACTAGCAAAAATTTGGCAAAAATGCAAGTAATATGATTCTTTTATTTCTTGCCCATCCTAGCATCTAATTCTTGTCCCACAATTCATTTGATTTGTGCAAAGTAAATTTTCTCCGTTGCTCATCTCTTTTCTCCAACAGTAGACACGCTAAGTAGTCAACCGGTGAGAGCAATGGTGACAGGACAAGAAGATGTTGCCTTTCAGCAAGATTAGAATTAATTTAGGGATTATTCTTAGATTGTATACACCTTAATTGTAATGTAGACGCTGGGTCTTGTAATATAATCATTTGGTCCCTTTTGTTCTAAGTAGTTGCGCATCGCCTATGGGCAGTATGTATAGCAACTATGTCGGACAACTAACTTTGGATCGATTGTATCTTGTACTGGTCTTTGAACCTTAGTACACCCATTTGTATTTTGAGTTGCAAAGTTTCAAGATTGTGCATTCATTATAGGGATTATTGCCTTAGAGTTGCCCGTCTACTCATCTTATGCTCATTCTCTCCTCATTATATCTCTTATGCACCAAAATGTTTAAGGGGAGGGGTAGAAGCTACATAAATCATGTATTAAGCATCATGATTCCTACACTTTGATCATGCATATAGCTTTAAGTTAACTTAAGAATATCTGGTTACTCGGGTTGTTAACAAGTATCATAACTAAAATTTTTTATATAAATCAAACGCATGGTTAGCATTTCTTCATGATGATTAAAGCATAAAATGACTAGTCTATAGGAGTATAAATTGAACTTTCCTTAAATTGTTTTATCTTAAAACTGTTAACTAAATTAGAATTGAACAACTTACCATGCTCATATAGGTTCCTTGCATGAATCTCTTAATTTGAAGGCATGAATGTGTAACTTGAGATGCTAGATAGTTGTAAAATTAAAGAATGCTTGTCTTTTAAATTATCGATGATGTGACATATCAAAACATGAACCGAGGATAGCCTATGTGTAGTATTGATCCACTAAAAGCAATTAAACCAGATTAGGTTATACATGTAGTTCTATATTTTTTCAAAGAGAAACCCATTCCTTATTATTGTGTAATTGTTGACCTAAAATGATGAAATTGTGCTCCAGTGATGCTTGATGATCTTAAAAATCTTCATAATATCGACCTAAGCATCTGATAGTGTGTGTTTCACAACTGTAATTTTTCAAGAATTATTTGAACTTGTTATGCCCAGAATTTAATTCAAATGCTTTGCAAGGCTATTCTAGCCAAGTTTAAATCTGAAGCAAATAAAAAGGTTTTAAATGTTAAGGACCAGATTATGATAGTGTGAATTCATGTTGTTTATTAAATCTCATGCTCATCTAACACCAATGAAATTATTTGGTTGCATTTTGATAAGACTCCTGTAAGCATGCATGTAATCCTTTGCACTCTTATTAACTAAACCTATTTTTGTCATGAAGTGATTGCATTTAAGCATCCTTCAAGCATTCATCCAATGCATTCTCTTCCAAGTCGGGCAATTAGAACTAGTAGAGCAAAGGTTAAATGAGACTACCAACAACCTTGCTTTATCTTCTCTCATCTCAGCACAACACCCCAATGTTAATATTAGATTACCATTTAACCGACTCTCCCGTTCTATCGATCGATGCCTACTTCGGTCGACTGAATAGAGCTATGCCATCCTCTTACCTAAAACCTAAAATTGGTAAGAAACCCTATTTGACTTCGAATCTGAACCCTTCCTTTTAGTGACTTTTCTTGTAGGTAGTCTTTTCGTTCTATCGAAGATGATGTCGAAGGCACTTCGACATATCAAGT
>JAYEVD010000038.1:0-273376 GCA_036346405.1 Phyllostachys edulis | reverse complement strand
TATTATCAATATCACGAGCGGTTTTATTATAAACAAATCGTCGTGATAATTAACTCATCCGCGAGCGTATATATATCATCCTCCCGACCCATAGAATATAGTCTTCTTGATCTCCATCTGCGGCGCTCTGATGGGTCCATCGCCGTTACATGCCGGTTTGAGTACATCGCACTCACCTCCTGGCCGGCTGGTCATTCGGCTATATATTGTCGCCGGAGAGCTTGCGGCCGTCGCCTCTCTGTTCACCGATCGGCGACCGGTAGCGCCAGACCTTCCCGACTTTCATTGACACCTTCCTCGTGATCGGTGAGATATCTTGAAGCATAAGCATCCTTTAATTTGAGTAGTTTGACGTTTACTGGCGAAATCGCTAGTTTCAATCGGCCTCCATGGGACATCATAGTCGGTTACCTCCGGCAGAGCCTTAGTAGGAAACCATGACTATATAGCAATGCGATGTCACCCTAAGCCCGATTTGAGCTTCAAATTAATCCTCTTGTTTAATTTTAATCATTTAGTTAATAAACTAACGAGTCTATGACATGTGGGACCGCCATAGATTTTATAAATAAAATCATGAAATAAAAAATGAGTCCGCGACAAGTAGGGCCCACATGTAAGTTAATAAAATCGAAAAAATGTAAAAATGAAAAAATCGTAATTAAGCCTCGGAAAATAAACTTTGAAAGTCATCACCCTTTTATTTATTTTCGGGGTTTTCAATCTGAGCCGATGTGATGAGCAGAAGTTGGATGTACTTGAGGCAGGTGTGAGTGAAGAAGTACATTAATGGGCGTGTCCTTTTACAAGAGGCTGTAGGAGGATATGTTGAATAAAGAGGCGGAATATATGTCTTGTCCATGCATTGACTGCGAGAATCACGAAGATGTTTAACAACCAGCGCCGTCGAAGCACACTTGATTGAAGGGGTTTCAAAAGGTTTATACATGTTGGACGATCCGCGGTGAAGAGCATATTATCTGAAAGTCAACGATATGCATATTATCACGAAGTCAACGATATCTTGCCGAATGATGTCGATTGTGGTTCGATTCGGATAAATACCGCGATGACAATCTAGATCGAGATGCTTAGCGATCACGAAGGAAGCGTGATGAGAGGAGTATGTTCAATTCGAGGCGTGATGGAGGACTCGGAGAAACCTTTGTTCGGTACAAGTCGGAATACACAAGGTTATCATCCGGTGCTAAAGCTGCTGAAATTGAAGGCAAGCAGCGGTTGGTCAGACAAAAAGAGTTTCCGCAATTTGTTAGGTCTCTTAAGCGGACATGCTTCAGGAGAAGCAGAGTTGCCCAAAACCACCTACAAAGCCAAAAAGGTTCTTTGTCCATTGGGAATGGAAGTAGAAAGAATACATGCATGTCGAGACATTTGTATCCTCTCTTTAATGTAGTATACAAACATGCATGTATGTCCGTTATACAACGCATCCCGATACAAGCGTAAACAATTAGATGATGACGAGGTCGAGGTGAAGAAAGGACCTCCTGCTAAGGTGGCGTGGTATCTTCTGTAATTCCCGTTTGAAGCGGTTTTCGAACCCAAAGAATGCAAAAGCTGGCGTATTGGCACTTTCGAGAGGCGTAAGAATAGCGGAAAGTTAAGACACCTGCTGATTCCGCCTGGTGGAGAAACATCGATAGGAGGTTTGCGAGACTTGGTCTTGAGCAAAGAGAATATAAGGTTTGGATTAGTCTGAGATGGAATGAATCCTTTGGTAACATGAAGCGGTGACATAGCACTTGGCGCGTGGCGCTCTGTATCTACAACCTTCCTCCTTGGTTGTGTATGAAGCGGAAGTATATTTTGTTGTCGATACTTATCCAAGGGCGAAGCAACACAGGGAATGATATTGATGTGTACCTAGCACCATTGATGGAAGATCTAAAAATCTATGGATTGAAGAATGCAATTATGGGATGCGTACAAGCGAGAGAACTTCACTTTACGTTCCTTGTTATTCGCACCATAAATGATTATCTGCCCTTGCTAATCTATCGGGAGTACAAAAAGGGCCAAAGCACGTACTCCTTTGCTTAGATGATCTGAGAGTGTGTGGCTTTGAATCACTCGCGCAAAACCGTGTACATGCGTCATCGTAGGTTCCTTGGAGGGCTCACCCATACCCTGTGAGGATGAAGAAACAATTGACGGAGAGAAGGAGGGACGATTCGGCTCAAAGGCATTTAAGCGGAAAAAAGGTCTATGATATGGTTAAGGATTTAGATGTTGTGCTTGGAAAGGGATGTAAATCGAGGACAAGTAAGAAGAACATGTGGAAGAAGAGATCAATATTTTGGGACTTACCTTATTGGGAGCACCTAGAAGTTAAGCCCTTGCATCGGCGTCATGCGTAGAGAAAGAATGTATGTGGCTTGATTGGTCTCTTCTTGAACATTAAGTGACAAAACAAAGGATGGTGTCAGCATGCGGCTTGACTTGGTTGATATGGACATCGGACTGAGTTAGCACCAACAAGGACCGATAAAGGCGAATGCCTTCCCCACTGCTTGTTACACTCTGTCCAAGAGCCGAAGAGAACGAGCGTGCGGTGCTTGCATGGCGTGAAAGTTCCGTCGGTTACTCCGCCAACATGAAGAAACTTGTTTCGATAAAAGATTTGAAGTTAATTGGCATGAAGTCTCATGATTGTCATGTGTTGATGACACAAATGCTCCTGTTGCAATTAGAAGTATTTTGCGATCAAGGTCAGAGAGACAATCATGAGGCGTGTTATTTTTTTAACACAATTGCTCGAAGGTCATCGATCGAAGGACTAGATGCTCTGCGGGGCGAGGTGGTGGCGACTCTATGTGATCTTGAGATGTATTTCCCTCCGTCGTTTTCGATATCATGGTCCATCTCATTGTTCATATTGTGAGGAGATAAAGATGTCGGGCGCGTGTTCTCGTAGCATGTACCCGTTCGAGAGGTTCATGGGAATTCTCAAGTCATATGTCTGAATCGATCTCGGCGAGGAGGCTGCATCGTCGAAGGTTATGCTGGCCAGAAGAGGTCATTGAGTTACGCCTCGATTACATGGCTCGGTCGAGCGGATAGGTGTGCCTCGATCTCGCCATGAGGGAGGCTCGAGGGTGTCGGGACCATCGGAAGAAAAGCAATCACTCCAAATATGGATCGTATGCTCAAGCCCATTTCACGGTCTTGCAACACATGGTGAAGTGTCCCGTATATCGACCGGCTAAGGATGTGCTTGACTGCGAAATCGGTGCTTGGGGATGTTTGGATCACGAGACAACTGTGAGCGGTTCAACCAATGGTTGAAGGAAGCGACTTGCTAGGAGCTCGTCAAGTGATATCTTGACATGGTTGGCAAAAGGGCCAACATTCTGATTGTAACATGGCGAGGATCGACATAAATGGGTACACATTCTATCTGTGAGCTCGGGATATAAAAAGCACTAACGAGAACGGCGGTGTCGCATAGATGCGATGCGATCTGCAGATGGGGTGAGGAGCTCTTACTATGGGCAAATAGAGGAGATATGGGAGCTCGACTCGTGCTTTTCAAGATCCCCTATTTGGTGCCGTTGGGTCCATCTCCCACAGGTGAAGGTCGACAAAATGCGGCGTCACTACCGTGGACCTCGAGCGTGTCGGATACAAAAGCGAACCATTACGTCTTGGCTAACCAAGTTGTTCAAGTCTTCTATGTTACCGACCGGCAAATAAGAAGCGCCCGTAGTTCTTCATGGAAAAAGGAGGATTGTCGGAGTTGAGAATGTAGTGGGCGAGGAAGAATACAATCAATTTGACGAGTTGCCTCCTTTCGGAAGCGGCATAAGAATTGAGGAAGAAGAACATGTGAAACTAGCTACATCTCTGCGTCGATCATCATGAAGGGCTAATTTTTAAAGATTAATTGAACAATGTGTGTATATGTGTATATGCGTTACGATGAATGGTTAATTTTAGTTCATTTGAGTTAATTAATTGATTTGTCTTGTGAAATGGATGTGATTGTTTCTCAAATGAATGTGAATTGGATGTATATACATGTACTTTTGTCTTTTACCTTGTTTGAGGGCATGGCTAGCATTTCTGAGGCTAGCCAATAAGCGAATCAATCTAGCTAGATATTAACCAATAATATCACAGGCGGTTTGAACTACAAACCGTCTCACATATATATCCGAGGCGGTTGTTTATTAAAACCGTGCATGATACTATGTATATCACGAGCAGTTGTTTATTAACACCGTCATGATACATCCATATCACTGAGCGGTTCTAAGTGAGGCACGTGCGTGATATCCATATCACACTATCACAGAGCGGTTCTATTTAGAACCGTGCAGCTGATATCCATCTATTTACATTGGGACTCTAGTTAGGGTTTGCCTGCGCTGCGTACTCTCAAGCGATTAAGTTTCTCAACTCCTCTCGCTCCCTCCTCCCAGGCAGCCGTCGCCACCGTCTCTCGGCGCCTCCTCAGCTTGCGCCGACTCCTCCCAATCCACGTCGGCGCCGCCTCCTCCTCCGGCCAGTGCGCCTCCTCCCAAACATTGAGCCTCCTCCTCTGACAGCGCGCCTCCCCCAGAGCCCACCGCGCCTCCACTTGAGCCGCCGCCTCCTCCCCTCCCAGGGCAGGCGCTCCTCCCTTCAGCCTTGCCCTCTTTGCTCAGTCTTCTCCTGCTCGTCCTTCTCTCGGCCCCAAAAGGTAACCAATCTTGGAGTTCCGATCGACCCCAGCCCCCTTTCCCTAACTATTTCTATCAATAATCTATCATGGTCCTTCATGATAATTGTACTTGTTTTAGGAATTTGTATTTGTTCTAGTCAGTTATTCATATGGTATTTGTTTTGATCTTTGCTCTTTGGAATACATTGCGATGTGGTGTGGTGGGCTTGAGATGAATGCTTTCTGTGATGATAATAGTCTTGTCTTGAAATTGTTTTGATAATCGGGTTTGTACTTGAGCTCTAATTGGAATGCTTACTCTACATCGATAGCAATATCAAAATGTTAAATCTTAGCTTTATCTGATTTCATTTGTTCACATGATGTTCTATTTCTTGTGAAGATGTCTTCAGCTCATTACGAGTCGGCCGCCTCATGTGTGCGATGATGCACCATCCTCTGGAACAATATCAACCATGGTAGAAGAAGAGGAATATCGAAAAGGCCCGCGAATTCGATTTACCATCACGCAGTCGATCGATGCAGGACCCTATCAATCCTCGTGACGGCGTCGCATTAGGAGAATGGTCGGAATAGTTGCTGCGAGCAGGTCAAGATCACCTCGATTAAGTGGAAGGTGGTGCGGACCACTTGAACTATTGTCTTTGGCGGAAATTCTCGCATCGTTCGAGATCGGTGGAACTCTGGACTCGTCTGGCGACGCAGCGTTGCTTCTGGCGTGCAAGCGTGGAAAGAACTTCAAAACACGCTTGTCAAGAACTTCGTGGAGAAGGATCTGAAGCCGCCCTTCCACAAGTATCTATTCTTGGAAGAGTCTGGGCGAGTTTGTGGCGAAGATGATGAGATGAATTTAAGAGTGAAAGTCGTGTACGGACCTCGGGCAAAAAAAAAGCACCCCGCAGACTTCGGCACCGGCGGGTATGCGGAGTAAAACCTCGATATGGAGGGATCGAGGAGCAGCGAGCAGCGGTTTGAATCTCTCCTGCTATTTCGAGATCAGCGATGTCTTGGCAGAAGCGGTGGTTATTTGCGAGGTTATCTATTAGGCCTCTGAAGTGTACTTTCCAAACCCGAGACAGGGAGGTGTCCCAACGCTTTGGTAAGATATCGAACTACCTAGTTTGTAATTACTCAATAACTTCATAGGAAGTGAAATGACATGTCAGACTATATTGCGAATGCAGGTAGTGCACAATCTTCCCAAAGGCTCATTCGAGGCGGATAGGGAAAAGATATACTCTCTGCGGCCCTAGGAAGCGATGAGCATCCGAATTACTTACCAATGACTGGTGTTTTTTGTTACATAGGAACAATGGTTCCAAAGCGGACTCGGATCGTCTTAGGAGTAGGAGGAGACAAAGCGAGAAACGCGATGCAAAGCTGAGAGGATCTTCGTGCATCCCTCGGAGATGAGCTCAGAAAAAATCGGAAGCGGAGTCGGTGAAAAAAGTCACCGGGAGTCACTCAATCCTTTGAGGAAAGGATTAGTGCGTTCGAACAAAAGCGAGAAAGAGACCTTTGAGGAAAGGTTTAGGGGATTGCAAATGCCAAATCGATTTGAAAGCCCTTTCCCTACTATACTGCTTGCCCCCCCAAACATCAGGTAGGCTGGCGTCCAACCTAACCCTACTACAATAGGTGATGGCCAGATTTTTACGTCGATGACATCCGGGTAATAATTATTATCTCTGGAATGCTCAATCCATTGATAGGCACTATTGGAGTAGCTAATTTTGTATCATGTTATGTAGCGTGGGTGGCTCTGAGTGCAAGCTCAAGTGAGATATGTCTCTGTTGCCTAGATCTTGCTTGGGCAGTGTATCCATCGTGTCAGACTTTGGTGCAGTGCAAATCTAAGCGCGGGTTTCATAAAAGTGAATGTGGGCGGTGTTTGTGCCAATTCGAGGCCGTCCGTTGAAAATTCCCCCAAGCGATGAGGTCATGACTCTAGGGCAAGCCGTTGGAACATTCATCCGGTGGCCCAAGGAGGACATCTGCTGGAGCTACCACTCGGTGTCAACTTCAGGAATGTCCTCCATGACATCAAGTCCAGGGACTGGCCCTTGCAAAGCTACTGCTGACCTGCGGCAAGGGCCCGGCGCATCACATGCATCTACACCTCGTGCTCGATCACTCTTGTGAAGTCGACCTATACAAAGCGGCGGCAAGGGCAAGGGCAAATCGAAGGCGATCGAGTCCTCTCTGATATCCCTTCTTGCCGTTGGCGGAAATACAAGCTAGGCTGATGCGTTGCTCGAAAGTTAAACGACCCTACCCTAGGATTTGGATTGCGCGAATTGCATGCATGGTACATGGAATAGTCCAACAAGCGGTTGATCAACGGCGCTCGGGTGTCACCGTCAAGTTCAAGGAGGATCATTTTAACCACGTGTATCAAGGCAGCATCTTCCACGGTGACCTTACGACGACATTACATCTCTTCAACCTCGGCAGAGCTCGGCGTCTCACTCATCACGATCTTTGGACCTTTGTAAGTGTGTACAATCACGGTCAATGTTAAGTGTAATATCGATAAATGTTATATATAACTCCTAGCTTTTGTAAAATAGATACATGATCTGTGAAAGAAAGAAGAAATCACCGTGGGTTTCTTCGACCCACACATTGTCTCAGAGCAAAGCATCATGGCGAATGCAACATTAAATGAGAATTACGTTATAGATTTTTCATGGCTCCGCAACAAAATTCATACTTTTGCCTCTGACAAGTAAGTAGTAGTGTTGCACTCTGGCTATACTTGTTGATTTGTACTTTATAAGCAACGAACTTAGGTTTAATGACCATCTTGACATACATGCTGTAGGTACCATTGGATTCTAATTGTAATTATACCAAAAGCGAAATCGTAATATACCTAGATTCCCTCTGGGGCCACTCACAACTTCACAACTATCAGGAATTTAATCATCGGTAAACACATTTCCTCCATAGAAACTCTATTGTAGTCTTTCCTTCCTTTGCAATGGCTAAGGCTAACTTCTTGGAGTCATGTAGGGTGTTCGGCGTGTTACATGCTAAAGGATGGAATACCAAGGAAGAATATTTGCAACATGATCAAAAATTCCGTGCTTGCTAGCTAGTACACATTAATCCTATATAACACTTACGTAGCAATGCCTCTCGAACTAACCAATTCTATTTTGCGATGCCACCGGCTAGACAGCCATAGCGTCTGTGGATACTATGTTTGCCACAACATGCAACTACTCATCGGTTCGCGATCACCAATGATCCTCGGGTTTGTCAATTTTCAATAATTATTTCATATATACTTACCAATTTATATAAGCCGAATTTAACCTTCATATCGACGAGTTGCGACCATCGCTGGCTGCGTTGGAGCAGGCGAGCTCATAAAAATTCGATCACACCTTGCGTCATTCTGAGCAGACGGTCATAATATCCAAATGGGAGTTTCCACGATTGGCAGATTGAACTTGATTGGGATAGATTGAACATAATGGTACATGTGTGTAAATTAATGTACATTAATGGTTAATTTTAGTTAATTGATTTGTGAATTGGATGTGCTTGTTTTACGAAATGAATGCAATTTTGATGTATACGAAATGAATGAGAATTGGATGTGCTTGTTTGAGAGGGGCATGGCTAGCATTTCCGAGGCTAGCCAATAAGCGAAGAAATAGATTTAGCAATGCAAAGACTACCCAGACGAGTGCAGTAGATGAAGCAAATGCGTGATGAAGCGACTACCCGCGAGCCCGATGCGTAGATGAGGCCGTGCAGCGATAATGAACTATCACGAGGCGGTCATCTGAACCGTCAATAATAATCGACTATCCTGAGCGGTCTCATCTGAGACCGTGCAGTGGTATCGACTTTATCTGAGCAGTTGCATCTACACGTCGTGATGACTAAATAACATTCTTGACCCATAAACTGGGACGGCTCACGGAACCGTGCAGTGATGGCGTTACGAACCGTCTGTAAAGGCCTTTTACGTAGTAGTGCATGTTCAATAGTTTGTTTTTTAGGTTGTCTCTAACACACCCCATGTTATGTTGAGACAATTTTAGAGACAAATATTCCAATACATTGTCTCTTGAGCTGTCTCTTTAAAGCCTCACAAGCATTTAAACTTTACATGAATCAAGTGCCTTGTTTCACATGAATAAATGACAACTACGCTCCAACAGCAAAAAGCTTAGTCACTAGTGTCTTGTTTCGCGTGATACGTCCGTTGCTTCGTGAGAAGACGACCTCATTATCTTTCCTCTTTCGCTCTCATCCACGTCACCAGAAAACCTATGTGACAACCTTATAAATAACTGAAGTGACACTATTAAAGATACTCTGAGAGAACGCCGCCGCTGTAGTCAAAGCATGAGTTGGAGGCACATCTGAACGGTTAGAAATTTGACTCATTTTGGGGGAAGAAATCATCTAGCTGACGTTTATCAAAGCCTTTTTAAAATAAACTATGTTTCGATTTACATATGAAAATACACAAATTGCAAAAATAAAGGTAACGCAACAAAAATCGCATGCTAGCTCATCCTTTTGTGCTTTCATATATGTTTGTTTCTCTAGCACACAGACATCCATAATATGCAAGTCTCGCCAGCTGCGTCCACTTTTCCTCTCTTCTGTGGTAAATCAACCGTGGGATTCTGTGAAAATCCATGGATTATGCACGGTGATGTCAAACAAAAAAGTGCACAGGAAATTTTAACAGAAATTTTCCTCCAAGATTATGAAAAGAAGATTTTGCTCCATGATAGTATGCTAGAAAGGGCACAAGTAACATCAAACTGTCAGAATAAGCTGTCAGCAGTGATTGCCCCAGTAGAGCATACATTTTCGACCTTTCGATGTTTACCAGTGCAACTACTAATTAACATTTTACAAGCTTTTTTTTTTTGGGGTCAACTAACATTTACAAGTTACACGTGATATTTAATTTGCACACAAGATGCCCAACTGTGCAGTGCAGCAATTTTGATGGGGGATTGTCCGTAATTAAATCACCGTTTCATTTATCAACTATCTGATCAAGTAAATCACCAAATCGTTCAAAATCAATATTGTAATATTATACTGTGCAATATGTGCGATACTTAACTATGCACGGTCAGAACTCGGAACTGCTTCATCCAGCAGCAACCGACACACACGCTGCCTTGACATGGATTCTCCGGCGACCTATAAATATTAGGAAAGACAAAAAAAAACGTTGCTCTATCCACAGCGGTGTTATCCAAAATAGACGATGATTATGATGCCACTCAACAAGCTCGATCTTGCAATGTTCTTTATTTTTATTTTATGTTTTGCTATTTTTCCCCCGTAATGAAACAATGCTCTGCAGTCCAGTAAACTATTCTCAGTGTTCTTGGCTACCGTAAATTGGTTGAAAAACCGGCGAAAAGTGTGTTGGCTCAATGATTGGCAGTGAAAATTGGTTAGTGGATGTGTTGTACGTGTCCATCGATCGGTTGTAGCTATCTTGAGACCAAAAGTTACATAAAATATAGTTGAATCGAACGAAATCTTTGATCGATATATATACCACTGCCCAACCAACACCAAACCTCCATTAATTTACAAGTTGGTCTAAAAAAGAGCGAGAGCCATGCCCATGCATTCACAGTTTATAAAGTTGGTGCTCGTAGTGGGATTCGCGCCAACCAGCATAGGAAAGCATTGCCAAGCTAGGATAGGACACGTACGTGCACGAGCATGGGCAGAAAGGTGTGCGTCGCCCTAGTTGCAGTGCTCGTCGGCGTTGCGCTTGCGCTCGCCGGCCCAGTCACCGGCGACACGAAGGCCGCCTACGGCATAGGCACGGCAGTCGATGCCGTCATCAACAACGCCGCCCCGGAGCCGCCGGTGGACGTGGTGTTGATGACAAGATTAATATTTATAATAGTCGTTTATCTTGATTGGCACGGCGACAAAGATTTAGAGCTACCGGCTGATTCAACTAACCGGTTTTGAATCGAGAAGCGAAATAGCCTAAAAGACCTCTTGAGGTCTGGGCGACCCTTGAAGACCTCTTGGGAGGTCGACTTCAAAAGCGATCTCTTCAAGATTAGGAAGACCACCTTGCTCACTGTGTCGGGAAGACCTCCTTGTTACAGTACTAGAAGACCACCTTGCTACTGATCTTTGGAAGACCTTCTTACTCTGATCTTGGAAGACCTCCACAGCTCTGATCTTTGGAAGACCTCCTCTGATACCTTGGTGAGCAGTACTTGAAGCCAACGATGCTTGAAGACTACCTCGCTCTGATGCCCGGTGAACAGCAGGAAGGTCTGAAGCGACCTCTTCAAAGACATCCTTGGAGGTCCTAGAGGGCGTCTGAGTGGTCCTAGAAACATCCACAAAGACCTCTTAGGAGGACACGGAGAGTGGTCTTTGTAAAATGACTAAAGGGGTGGCCTTCGTAAAACCAGAAGTCTTGGTTCAAAAGGGTGGTCCTTGCAAAACTCCAAGAGGTGGTCTTTGCAAAGCAGGAGGTCGTGAGGACAAGGAAAAGCATGCCCAAGACATCCAGGGAGCATTCACGTGGCCTCATCAAGACCTTAAAACCTCCCGGGGAGCACTCCGTGGCCTTATCGGGGATCGGCGGGACCTCCTCCGGAGTGCTCGTGGTCTCATCAAAGGCCGCCCAAGATCTCCTCCAGTCTTTGCATGCTTCTCAGAACCGCCAGGACCTCCTCGAGGCGCTTCGCGCTTTCATCAAAGCAGCTCAAGACCTCCTCCAGTCTTTGTGTGGCTTCATCAGGCTCGCCAAGGCATCCTTAGGAGCGCTCGCGTGCCTTCATCAGGGCCGCTCAAGACCTCCTCCGGAGTGCTACGTGATCTCATCAAGGCTGCTTAGAACCTCCTCCGGAGTGCTACACGGTTCATCAGGACCGCCCAAGACTTCCTCAGGAGTGCTACGCGGCTTCATCAGGGCCGTTCAGGACCTCCTCAAGAGCGCTCGCGCGTCTTCATCAGGGCCGCTCAGGACCTCCTTAAGAGCGCTGCGTGGCTTTATCAGGGCCGCTCAGGACATCGTCAAAAGCGCTCGCGCGCCTTCATCAGGGCCGCTCAGGACCTCCTCCGGAGTGCTATGAGTCTTCATCAAGGCCGTTCAGGACCTCGTCCAGAGTGATACGCGGTTCATCAGGACCGTCCAAGACCTCCTCAGGAGCGCTCGCACGTTTTCATCAGGGCCGCTTAGGACCTCCTCCGGAGTGCTACGCGTCTTCATCAAGACCGTTCAGAACCTCCTCCGGAGTGCTACGCAGCTTCATCAGGGCCGTTCAGGACCTCCATAGGAGCATTCGCGCGCCTTCATCAGGGCCGCTCAGGACCTCCTCCGGAGTGCTACACGTCTTCATCAAGGCCGTTTAGGACCTCCTCCGGAGTGCTACACGGTTCATCAGGACCACCCAAGACCTCCTCCGGAGTGTTACGCGGCTTCATCAGGACCACCCAAGACCTCCTCGGGGAGCGTTCTGGCAGCTTCAGGTGGCTATTCAAGACCTCCTCGAGTCTCCTTCATGGCGCTTCCAGAAACCTTCGGGACCTCCTCACGGAAGTGCTACGTCTTCATCAAGGCCGTTCAGGACCTCCTCCGTAGTGATACGCGGTTCATCAGGACCGCCCAATACCTCCTTAGGGTCGCTCAGGACCTCCTCCGGAGTGTCACGTGGCTTTATCAGAGCCGCCTAGGACCTCCCTAGGAGCAGTTGCGCGTCTTCATCAGAGCCGTCCAGGACCTACTTAAGAGCGCTCATGTGGCTTCATCAGAGCCGCCCAAGATCTCCTCAGGAGCACTACACGCCTTCATCAGGGCCGTTCAGGACCTCCTCAGAAGCGCTATGTGGTTTCATCAGGGCTGTTCAAGACCTCTTCCGGAGATCCCGCGCGGTTTCATCAAGACTTTCCACAAAGGCCTCAGGACCTTCCACGAAGACTTTCTCGAGGAAGCTTACGTGTTTGAAAAGAAAAGATTTATCAGTTATAGAATGTCTGGAGATCAGATGGTATAACTGAATCATATCTGTGAATCTTGTTCGGTTTTAGGAGTTCTGATCTCTTACGACTAAGACTTGCCGCCCTTTAAATAGAAGAGGGTCATGGCCAATTGAAATCATCACCAATCGATCAATACAATTTGCATCTACTTTTTTTCTACCGTAGTTTCCCTGTAGTCCTGTTTTCTTTCCGATCTCTTCTGCTTTCCTGGCCAAGTTTAAGGACCTTGTCAGGACATCGCCGCCGCTTCAACACCACGACTAGTTCCGCCTAGGTGTTGTACGCTGTGGTTTTCGGCCAAGTTGAATCCTAATATCGCTTGGGTTCTACTTTGCTACTATTTATCAAATCGTGTGTTGATGCTTCTTCGTGTTATATTTTTGCGGCAACACGTGGGGGTGCACCGCCGCATCCTCAGCAGTGACATCAGGCCTTCGGTGTTCAACCCCAACGGCCCGGCCTGCATCGGGTCGTGCCCGGCGGCAGGACGGCCGTACACCGGCGGCCGGGGCTGCAGCCATGCGTACGGATGTGGGCAATGATCGATACGGCAATTAATCTCCCAGGCCACTGCATGCGTCCATGCATGCAGGCCTATTTGTTTGCGTTCTGACGACGTTGCGACTGCTAGCTAGGCCGTTAATTCCTTCTGTATCTTTTTTTTTTTGCGAGGATATTCCTTCTGTATCTTGAATTGTGATTGTAGCAAGCTGATGCTTGTTCTCGGGATACGTATGTGCGTGTGTACATGTATGTTTTCACGGACGTGTGCCATGTGTTGTTGATTTTTTTTAAAATAATATTATTTTAATAACTAATTACAAAATTAAATAGTCATTTTTTTTTTCAAAAATGGTCTCCTGTCACCAGATGAAATGACAACAAGTGCCCTCTCGCCAGTGCAAACAGCGCACAGAAACCTGTTGCCATTTGAACCGGTGATAGGCTCCGTCGCCGTTTGAAATGGCGAGTTCAAATGTGACATGTTCCTTTTTTGCAATTAAAGTAAATTTACAATTTTAGTATATCTATAATTGTCCGTGTTACCAGTAATGTTCAAAAATATAAGGTAGAGAAAAATTTATAAGTTTCTATGTGACCAAATATATTTGGAATGCGTTTTAGGCGACACAATATCGAAAATAGCCCTGTTCGGCGACGCAATATTATAAATAGCCTCCTTCGGCAGTGTAATATCGAAAATAGCCATGTTCGGTGGCGCAATATTATTAATAGTCTCCTTCGGCAGCACAATATTGAAAATAGCCCCATTCGGCGACGCAATATAAAAAATGCGCGACGTACTTTGCGAATAGGGTGTAGTCAATTCACGTACGAAAAGGCTAGAGCTAGGGTGGTGTGGGGGTGTTGTGATGCTGACTCCCTCACACGGTTACCTGTACATACAACAAGAACAAATAGTATCGAAACACGAGACTAGCATAAATTCATGTAAGTCGTACATAAATCAATGTTTATGTAACAAGACTGATAGATATACTAGTGGGCCCTCTTGGGGCGTACCACACGTGTGGCCCCTGGCCTTGCCCATTGCGGTGCGGACTAGTCTTGAGTCGTCAAAGGCTCCAGTGAGGTACCCTCTGACCACGAGTAGCTGAGGGGTGTCGTGAGAGGGGGTGTCCCCAAAAGGTGTGCCACAGGGAGTCTTCGTCGTCATTGTCTCTTCTCTTCCTCTCCTCTCTCTCCATTCCCCTCTTCTCTTTCTCCCCTTTTGCTCTCATTTGGAATGAATGGGAATGAGGTGTGGGGTGGGGTAAATCGAGGATTTTATACCTAGCCCTGTCACCATTTCAATTGGTGTGAGACTCTTGTTACCCCTATCGCTAAATGAAATGGCGGCAGTGTTGTCGACGTCCACATGGCACCTATCGCCATTTCATCTAATGACATGAGCCCATTTTTGAAAAAAGAAATTGACTATTTAATTTTGTAATTATTAATTAAAATAATATTATTTAAAAAATTCATTTGTTGTTTGCTTGAAGCCAAATGTTTGTAGTCTGGTTGACATTACAAAGTCGCCGCGCACTAGTGGTACTTGAGCACGTCTGACAAGAGGTGTCTGGGATGATCAACACGCATAGGCCCCCACTAATTAAAGGGACCCATTTCGATCTAACATTGATTATTAGTTGGTTAATCCACGGTATTAAGTAAAAGTTGCCTCCTCAAGTTTCTCTTTCTCCTTTATTTTCTTATGTTGTTGCATAAACCACGACCACTATTTTCTCCTAGTTATCGTTAGCAAATTAATTCTTCCCTACTTAATTCTCATTCTGATGTTGGTTTTCTTTGTGAGTTCAAGGCCTCAAGCACATAATTTTCCCTCTCGAGCTCGTGTTGTTGTCTTGTACTCCTGATCTTTGTACATCATCGTCATTGAACTTTGGTGTTCGTCCTTATTAGCATAATGGACCATTTGTCTTCTGCGTCATGGCCATGGGGAACCATCGTGCAGTTGTGGTTCCCTAACCGTTGTTCTTAAATTTTAACCTTTGCTCCACTTATTATTGCAATCCTTTCTTGTATTTGTGCATATAGGTGATGTTCTATTTTTCAACCATGTTTCCCAAAATTAACTTTGATAATAATGTTGGTGAGGTCACGTCGACAATTTTAATATTGAACATGCTACCTTAATGGTAACATCAACAACATTGAAGTTCATTTTCCCTATATACAGTGCCTAGTGATAATTTTGTATCATAGGGCCTCTAAAATGTCAGGTATGGCCCTGTCGGAACCGGGAGTAACACCCTCCAAATCCTCTGTGTATTTCTGAACTAGTCCTATGATTAGTAGCTAGTTCACACAGTAAACAAATATGGTAATATCCATAATTCGCATAACTTTATTAATAAACAGAGTTGACTACAGGAAAGGCTTACAAGCCAACAATAAACAAACACAATGGAAGACGAAGAAGAAGTAGTAGAGCCTAGCTAATCTACCACAAGCAGTCGACTGGGGTAGTCGTCGCAATCCACACCGGTAGCAAAGTCCTTCTCCTCTAAAATTTATTTGCATTAAGCAACAGTGAGCACAACTTCCCTGCTCACAAGTTACACCCAATAACAGATCACTACTACAGATCACCTCATCACAAAACGGTTCGGAACCGTCATCACAGACGGTTTCCGAACCGTTTGAAAAAGTTCATCTGTGATAACAGGCGTTATCACGAGCGGTTCAAAAAATCGTGATACGAATATCCTGAGCAGTTGAAATAGAAGCTGTCTATGATAGAAGTTATCACGAGCAGTTCTACTTCGAACCGTTAGTGATTGTATATTTTCATAGGCGGTTGACGAAGCAAAATGCTGTGATAATCATTATCACAAGCGGTTCTTATTGAGCAAATGCTGTGATAGTTTTTCAGCTGCAAAAAAAAATACTAAATGTATAGCTTGCGGTGGCCACGGCCCTTCCCTTGGTCGTCGCCTGTCACTTCTCGGCACCTCGTCCACCTCCTAGCTCACTCTCTCTTGAGCCTTCGAAGAAGGCCATGATCTTGTCCTCATCGCAGAGCTCCTCGAAAGGCACATCCTTCTCCTCATCCCCGCCCTCCTTCCTCCCGACCGCGTCGCCAGCCTTGGGCTTCACTGCCTCCGCCGCCTTGGCTCGCAGCTCCTGGATGTCGCGGAGGAAGTCGTTGGTCTGTCCCTCCCGATATCCCCGGCGTCGATTAGATTAGTCACTACAAGGGTTGCAAACTGAAGCATTTGTCAGATCATCAAGCCACATTGTTCCCCATCCATTCAATCACAAAACTATATTCAAGCACACATTCAATCACAAAACTATATTCAAGCACACATGTATACCTCGATCTAGGAGAAAGGTTGGCGGGAAGGAAGGATAGGCCGGAGAGGAGGAGGTCAGTGGGGCTGGGGCAAGAGGGGAGGAAAGCAGTGGGCGTCGCGTGGGCCGTCGGGGAAGACGAGCAAGGAGGAGGAGGCAGCCGGAGGAAACCTTGGTGGCTTGATGGGACGAAGCAGGAGGGACAGCGGGGAGAAAAGGAGCCCGAGAGGTCATGTTGGATTTAGAGGAGTCCTATTAATATATAAGTGTAGGGATGCGGGTAGGCTACGATAGCAATAATTCAAAATTTCTACCACGTAAACCAGGAAGCCAAGCAAGAAGATGATCACATATCGTTACCACTAGACGTACAGAGCAGCGGAAGAAGCGTCGGAGCAGCCTGGTCCAACAAAGAGCGCGTCGATGTACTGGTCGTAGTCGATCGTCCAGCGTCCTCACGAGTCGATCGTCTCCTCCAGCACCTCTGCAGTTCCTTGCGAAGATCGCGGATCGTCCTCAAGTGCAACAACGTAGAAGCGCCTCTATGGTATCCCACGTTTAGGGAAGGAACAACCGTACGCTGGTGTGCTAGCACCAAGTCGCACGGCAAGGCTCTCAAGAAGATGGCGGCTAGGGTTTCAGAGAGCAACTCTCGTCAACTCGTCTGATGCCCAACAGCCTCATGCATCTCCTTATATAGTGCTCGTGATGGATCCTATCTGAACACGCTTTACGAATCGTATCCGTACTGATTTGTTCCAAGCCATTAAGTGTGTGACCCGTTAGGTTCATGCGTAGTTCGGTTGTGACTCGGAAACCCTTTCCGACCACGAGTCGTAGCGGTTCCTAGCAGGACATAACGATTCCCGAATACACACAAATTATATCGGACGAACCTTGATGCAATATGATCTCGACTAGGTCCCCATCACTTCGACCGGTCCTATCTCTATCTGACCGATTCGTATTTGGTCACGACCAACTCGTAACTCCTTACGACTTGGTTTCGACCACTCTGTGATTACGTTCGACCGATCTATGACTTGCTTGTATCTCCATACGACCGATCCAGTGGCCTAGTCGAACTAACCTTTCTCATGTATTCTCCCTTTGCCTCACGATATTTGGTTGAACTCGGGTGAGATGTTGTGTCATCCATGGGTATTCAATACTTTCTCAATCGAGTGTCGGATAACCTTATGTGATCGAACTCTTGACCACTAGCGGTATGGCCATGCACTTTCTTTATCCGACCACTTGAGGGGCTCGAGATATCTCTCTGTTATGTTAGGAGGGCAAATCCATATCCGACCTATCACATCCTCGCATGTTTCATAGCAAACCCGAGCTACCTTTATAACTACCCGATTCTGAGTAGCGTTTAGCAACCCCTAAGAGTGCTATTACACATGTAGGAAACCATGCTGATCTCAGGTCTAAGGATTATACATCATCATTGCTTGAGACCAACTAACAACACATAGAATCATAACAATCTCAATAGTGTCTCAAGGTGGGTCTTATCCAACACCATGTTCTCTAACATGTGTCCACATTATCGATTCGATATCGCTATATCCATGACCGGTGAAATATGGCCATCAATCAATACATGTACTGGTCGTGGAGTCACTAGAATTCAGACCAGTGACATTCGACTAGGGATACATTTAGAACGACATCATCATAAGTTAAAAGAGCTTCACCAACAAGTCACATGCTCATTTAATCTTCATAACTGATGATTCATTCATGGAACAAGATAACATATTATCAAATATTGTGAACATAATGAAATATAATCATCTCTATGATTGCCTCTAGGGCATATTTCCATGATCTCCCACTTGCACTAGAGTCGATCATTTAAGTATCTAATCTGGATAGCTCTTGTGTCGCCTCATGCTTTGGTACGTGTGAGAGGCTTTGTCAGCGGATCGGCAACATTTAAATCCGTATGAACTTTGCATATCTTAACATCTCCTCTATCCACCAATTCGCGAATGAGATGATAACGCCTGTGGATGTGCTTGGATTTCTGATGGGATCTAGGCTCCTTAGCCTGCGTAATGGCTCCATTGTTGTCACAATAGAGATCCATTGGGCTTGAGACACTCAGAACCACACCCAACTCAGCAATAAAATTCCTTATCCAAACACCTTCTTTTGCAGCTTCTGAAGCCGCAATGTACTCGAACTCCGTCGTAGAATCGAAGACCCGTCTCTTGCTTGAAACTTTTCACTCACGCACCTCCATTAAAAATGAATACAAAACCAGATTCGAGCGATAATCATCTTTGTCGGTTTGGAAGCTTGCATCAGTGTAACCATTTACAACCAGCTCTTCATCACCGCCATAAACTAGGAACGCATCCTTAGTCCTTCTCAAGTACTTAATAATGTTTTTCACAGTTTGTCCGATGACCTTCAATGGGATCGACTTGGTATCTACTAATAACACTTAGAGCATATGATACATCAATTCGAGTACATATCATGGCGTACATGATAGATCCAATAGCTGAAGCATATGGAATACCATTCATGCGGTCTCGCTCATCAATAGTCGAAGGACACTGACTCTTGCTAAGACTTATGCCATGTGACATAGGCAAGAACCCATTCTTGGCATTTTGCATGTTGAACCGAATCAACACCTTGTCAATATAAGTACTTTGGCTTAATCCAATTAGCCTTCTCGATCTATCTCTATAGACTTTTATTCCCAAGATATATGCTGCCTCTTCTAGGTCCTTCATAGAAAAACTATTTTTCAATAATGCCTTAACGGATTCCAGCATTGGAATGTCATTCCCAATCAATAATATGTCATCCACATATAAGATTAGAATTACAAGTGCGCTCCCACTAACCTTCATGTAAACACAAGGTTCTTCTTTGTTTTTGACGAAACCAAACCTTTTGATCTCCTCATCAAAAGCGTATATTCCAACTCGAGATGCTTGCTTCAATCCATAAATGGACTTACGAAGTTTGCACACTTTACTAGCATTCTTTGGATCGACAAAACCTTCGGGTTGTGTCATGTACACATCCTCACTTAGATTTCCATTAAGGAAAGCCGTTTTGACATCCATTTGCCATATCTCATAGTCGAAATATGCAGCAATAGCTAGAATGATCCGTATGATTTAAGCATCGCTCTGGTGAGAAGGTCTCATCGTAGTCAACTCCTTGAACTTGTCGAAACCCTTTTGCGACTAGTCGAGCTTTATGAATGTGAACATTTCCATCCATATCAATCTTTTCTTATAGATCCATTTGCACTCAATGGTTTTAACACCATCAAGTGGATCGACCAGGTTCCAAACTTGGTTGTCTCTCATGGAGTCTATCTCGGTTTCATGGCTCCAAGCCATTTCTCGAGTCTGGGTCCATCATCGCTTCCTTATAAGTGTTAGGCTCATCATTATTCAATAATAATCGTCATGCCCATACCTTATAGGCAATTGATGTGGCCTTTTAGATCTCATTGGGTGATGCCTCATCTACTGAGTTCAACAACATTTTGTTCATCTGTAGAGGTTCATGGGAGTTGAAACACTTTCAGATGTTTCCCGAATTTCTACTGACTTCTTTGGAAAGATCTCTTTCTCCAAAAAGACACCATTTCGGGCAACAAACACTTTGCCCTCCTCTTGGTTGTAGAAATAATATACTTTGGTTTCCCTAGGATATCCTATAAAGAAGCATTTATCCGACTTGGGTGTGAGTTTATCAGACGTCAAACGTTTAACATAGACATCACATCCCCAAATCTTTAGAAAAGACAAGCTAGGACTCTTCCCAAAGGCATATCTCATATGGTGTCTTATCTCTTGATTTAGATGGTACCCTATTTAAAGTGAAAGCGGCGGTTTTTAGAGCGTAACCCCAAAAATACAATGGCAGATCAGATTGGCTCATCATCGATCGAACCATGTCCAACAAGGTCCTATTACGCTACTCGGACACCCCATTCCATTGTGGAGTACCTGGTGGCGTAAGCTGTGGAACAATTCCACATTGTTTCAAATGATTGCCAAATTCTAGCTCAAAATTCACCTCCACGATCGGATCGCAAAGATTTGATTGTCTTGCCAAGTTGATTCTCAGACCTCATTCTCGAACTCTTTGAACTTTTCAAACGATTCCGACTTGTGCCTCATTAAATAGATATATCCATATCTACTATAGTCATCGGTGAAAGTAATGAAGTACTGAAAACCACCTCTAGTCTGTCGTGCTCATTGGTCCACACACATCGGTATGTATGAGTGCCAACAAGTCGAACGCCCTCTCATCCCGACTAGCGAAAGGTGTCTAGGTCATCTTCCCGAGTAGGCAAAATTCACACGTTTCAAATGATTCCAAATCAAATGAGTTTAGAATTCCATCATCATGGAGCTTCTTCATGCGTTTCTCACTTATGTGACCCAAACGACAATGCCATATGAAAGTGAAATTCATATTATTAGGCCGAAGCCTCTTTGCATTAATATTATGGACAGATGCATTATCAAGATTTAAAATAAACAACCCGTTCAAAACAGGAGCATTGCCATAAAACATATCATTCAAAAATATAGAACAACCATTGTCCTCAATAATGAATTTATAACCCTCTGCCATCAAACATGAGGCTGAGATAATGTTTCTACTCATGGCTGGAGTGTAATAACAATTATTTAATTCCATAATAAATCCTGAAGGCAAAAACAATGGTAAAGTCCTGACGGCTAATGCAGCAACCTTTGCTTTATTTCCGACGCGAAGATCCATCTCGCCTCTTATAATTCTCCTATTCTTTGTTAGACTCTGCATCGAATTGCAAATATGAGCAACCGAGCCCGTATCAAATACCCATGAGTTAACGTAAGAATCAAGCAAGAAAAACATCTATAACATTAATACACAAGTGGAAGGTTTAGTCCCACCATTCCTTTTAGATCGGCCAGGTATTTCTTGCGTTCCTTTTCAATGTCACTGGTTCCTTGCGGAAAAGCATTCATTCTCTTGAGTTGGGCGAGACTTAGTCTTGGGCTTAGGCTTGTTAGTTTGGATCCCATCCGAAACTTTCTTGCCCTTTCCTTTGACCCAAGTCCTAGCCTTCTTCTTGAAGCTTGTACTCTTTTGCACCATCATCACATGACTGTTGCTTTTCTTAATGCTGTCCTCTGCAGTCTTAAGCATCATATGCAGTTCGGTGAGATTCTTGTCTAAGCCATTCATATGGAAGTTCAGAATGAACTGACCATAGCTTGCAGGAAGCGAAGCAAGAATCAAATCTGTAGCCAACTCTTGACTAAGTGGAAAACCAAGTTTTTCCAAGCTCTGTGTGTAACCAACCATCTTGATCACATGTGGGCTCACCGGACTACCCTCAGCTAGCTTACACCCAAACAAGTTCTTTGAGATCTCATATCTCTCGGTTCTTGCTTGTGTCTCAAACATGCCTTTGAGCGCCACGATCATATCGTAGGCCTCAATGTTCTCAAACTACTTCTGAAGGTCTGAGTTCATCGCAGCAAGCATGAGACAGCTAACATCAAGGGACTCATCACATGCCCTTTTATAGGCGGTTTTAAAATGTAGCAGACATTATCGCAGCACACATCTGGAATTGGTTCCTCTAGAACATGTTCCTTTTATCTTGCCTAAGAACAATTCTTAGGTTCTGGGACCAATCCATAAAATTTGTTCCATTCAGTTTTCCTTATCAAGTATCGAGCGTAATGCAAAAGCGGATGTAGGTACAATGCGAGTTGGTGCCATAATCTACAACATAAAACATGCAAAACTAAGACATATGTTCAAGAAAAGTAACTTCTATTAAACAATTTAATAAAGATACTCCCACTAAATACCATATCCCTCTTATGACATTTAGCGATTCAAGATCCACAATCGATAATCTACTAGTGAGCTTTGGCATCCTTTGCAAGAAGATTAGTGAATTGATAAGCAACCCTTTGCTAATCATATCTCTATATGACTCTTGTTGTTGGGCGAAGATCTCTATGCTTCAAAGACTCCAACCCTATGCCCCAAGGTCCATAACCGTTATGATGACCTTGTCAAGTTAAACCAATGTAATGCGTGTATGTGTCCGACACAAACCGATCTAGTCAAGGAAAGTTAATGGCATTCCGCTTTAGCAAGACCTACTGTTAAAATACAAGACTTTTGATGTTGCAGCTTATTGGAAGGGCATCAATTTAACTTAACATTATGTGAGGGAATTTTAATTTTATCATGTAAAAAGCTTCTAATGAAAAACATGACTTAATATCATGACAGGAGTAAACACAAACATTCACAGATAATCATATCACTTGTGAAATAGTATGGCCCTTCACATGACGATCTCCATCAGCATGCTTCCTGTCCTCCGACCACCATGCTTGAAGTCTCCGATCGCATTCATCTACTAAGCAATTACTCTAAGAGCTAGTAATAAATTACATAGGATATTATCAAGCATCACATGTCGGCACGCAGAACCGTTATACAATAATATGTAGCTCGATGGCTATCTCACAACATGACACGCAGTCATGAAAATCCATACATGCATCACATACACAATGGGCCATACTATTCACATCAATCCCTGCAAAAACAAGTTACGCATAGAATCCAATTCTATCGGGCGACATGAACACATACTACCTATAACACGCGGTACGATTAGCCAGCACGGCGGTCCTGCATTGCGGCATACTCCGATGGCGGAATTCCGAACCAATCTGATTACTGCCTTGATACGACCACACATTACGGCATACTCCGATGGCGGAATTCTGACCGATAGGAGTATCATGCAAGGTAGTTGAAAACAAGTCGAGTAAATCATCTGGTGCTCTTAACTTATACCTCCTTGTATACCCATCTACTACCACCGAGAAATGATCGATCTAATCGACCAGGGCCTAGGTTTTCAGACCCGACCAGTAATAGATCCAATCTACTACTACCACATATCAAGTATATGCGACTAATCCAGATCAAAAACTACGCAGGATGGCTCTGATACCACTGTAGGGATACAGGTAGGCTACGATAGCAACAATTCAAAATTTCTACCACGTAAACCAGGAAGCTAAGCATGAAGATGATCACAGATCGTTACCACTAGACGCGCAGAGCAGCGGAAGAAGCGTCAGAGCAGCCTGGTCCAACGAAGAGCGCGTCGATGTACTGGTCGTAGTCGATCGTCCAGCATCCTCGCGAGTCGATCGTCTCCTCCAGCACCTCTGCAGTTCCTTGTGAAGATCGCAGATCGTCCTCAAGTGCAACAATGTAGAAGCGCCTCTATGGTATCCACACGTTCAGGGAAGGAACAACCGTACACCGGTGTGCTAGCACCAAGTTGCACAGCAAGGCTCTCAAGAAGATGGCGACTAGGGTTTGGAGAGCAACTCTCAACAACTCGTCGGCCATGACCTCATGCATCTCCTTATATAGTGCCCGTGGCGGATCCTATCCGAACACGCTTCTGAATCGTATCCGTACTAGTTTGTTCCAACCCATTAAGTGTGTGACCGCTAGGTTCATGCATAGTTCGGTTGTGACTTCGGAAACCCTTCCGACCACGAGTAGTAGCGGTTCCTAGCGAGACATAACGATTCTGAATACACACAAATTATATCGGACGAACCTTAATGCAATATGATCTCGACCACTGGTCCCCATCACTTACGACTAGGTCCTATCTCTATCTGACCAGTTCATATTTGGTCACGACCAACTCGTAACTCCTTACGACTTGGTTTCGACCACTCTGTGATTACGTTCGACCATCTATGACTTTCTTGTATCTCCATACGACGGTCACAGAATCGAATGAACTAAGCGACCTACTCATGTATTCTCCCTTTGCCTCACGATATCTGGTTGAACTCCAGTGAGATGTTGTGTCATCCATGGACTATTCAATACTTTCTTGATCGAGTATCGGATAACCTTATGTGGTCGAACTCTTGACCACCGATGTATAGCCATGCACTTTCTTTATCCGACCACTTGAGGGGCCCAGATATCTCTCTGTTATGTTAGGAGGGCAAATCCCATATCCGACCAATCACATCCCTCGCATGTTTCATAGCAAACCCTAAAGCTATCTTTATAACTACCCGATTCACGAGTAGCGTTTGGCAACCCCTAAGAGTGCTATTACACATGTAGGAAACCATGCTAATCTCGGGTCTAAGGATTATACATCATCATTGCTTGAGACCAACTAACGACACATAGAATCATAACAATCTCAATAGTGTCTTAAGGTGGGTCTTATCCAACACCATGTTCTCTAACATGTGTCCACATTATCGATTCGATATCCCTATATCCATGATCGGTGAAATATGGTCATCAATCAATACATGTGCTGGTCGTGGAGTCACTAGCGTTCCGACCAGTGACATTCGACTAGGGATACATTTAGAACGACATCATCATAAGTTGAAAGAGCTTCACCAACAAGTCACATACTCAATTAATCTTCACAACTGATGATTCTTTCATGGAACAAGATAACATATTATCAAATATTGTGAACATAATGAAATATAATCATATCTATGATTGCCTCTAGGGCATATTTCTAACAATAAGGACTCCTGCTACTCCCGCGCACGCATTCAAATTTTTCGAACTCCCGTGTTGTGAATCACATATCACAGACGGCTCGTATCACCAACCGTCTGTGATGAGGTACTTATCACAGACGGTTCATGATACAAACCGTCTGTAATAGTATCAAAGATGGTTCGTCATACAAACCGCTCGTGATGATACAACTATCACCGACAGTTATTTAATAGAGCTGTCGGTGATTGTTCCTGAGCGATACGTGTTGACAACCGCTCGTGGTATAGGAGATTATCACGAGCGGTTCATTAATAGAACCGTCTGTGAAAGTTCACAGACGGTTCTATTAATGAACCATCTGGGATATATGCCTATCCTGCAGGCGGTTATTAATAAGAACCATCATGATAAGGTTGGGTATCTAGCTCGACAGGACCCAACACAAACGGTTCCTTTTAAACCGTCTGTGATGAGGCGTCTTCTATAGCTTGTTTTGTAGTAGTGGATTATAATGCATACAAGGATATATCAAAGGAAGGCTTTGGTTGAATTTGCATAAAACAATGTTTTCTTTAGATATTTGTACTAAGTTTCAAAGTAGTTATTCTATAACTAAAAATCATTTTACAAGCTCTCAAGTTTTATAGTAGGATAACCTCCATATGAATATGGTGATGGATACCCTCCTATTGCATGGCTAACCGCCCAATTTTCCAACTGGATAAATTATCCAAAATCATTTGTCAAAATCTTTTGAAATCAAAACCAAGGTCTAACTTTGAGTGGCTTTGCTCAGCATGTCCATGACCATGGATACAACTATTGAATAGTTTTACACTTTGTAGAGGTTGTGCGGCTTTACCAACAAGAGATAATCAACTTGTCTTGTATGCGCTCACACACTTAGAAGGTGTGCGACTAAGAGATTATCACAAGGCCTTTACAATCGTCATCCCAACGTAGTTATGCCTCACTAAGGTTTTGTTTCCTTTGGATTGAACCATCCGCCAGATTTAAGCCCCCTCTTGCGCCATGTGGGACTACATAAAAGTAGGCCATTGTGACACCCACGCAACCAGGCACAACTACGCTGAAATGTTGTAAATTATTTAGACTAGTCCTCCCCAATCTGTACTTGCGGTTGTATGGTGGGGCATAGAAAAATACGCTCGAAGACCGGTCCTTAACTGACTTGGGTGACTTCCAAAATAACCCCTGTGCCTCAACCCTACCCGGATTGAGCCTGTGTATAAACTTGCACCAACCAACTATCCATTTTGCCCAAGTCCAAATCAATTTTTGGTTTTATTTCATTTTTCAAAGCATTTGTAAACCTCAATGACACACCAATGCTATGGATACAATTTGAACAATATTAGATTTTTGGCTGTAAATCCCTAAATCAAATATTTCAAGTCTAAGCATGGTAAGCATAATTTTTTTCCAAAACGTTCTAGTTTATACTATTGCATAAACTATATTTTCATCTAAGGTGTCAAGGTAGGTTTATTTCAATGTCAAGTTTGGCGAGACAAAGGATTTAGGCATAACTCTAATTTAAAAACAATTATTTAAATTATATTGAATAGAAATAAGCATGCAATAGTAATTTAAATCAGAATTTAAATAGTTTGCAATAATAGAATCAAATATGATCAAAGATGTAACTTGCCTTCCTTGAGTAATCATTGTTCTCAAACGACGTCGAAATTCGGTTCTCCAAAGTCGTCGAAATCTATACGTGAAAAGGAGTCAAATTCAAATAAAATCCAAATAAAATTCAAATGAACTCCAAATTAAGACATTTTGGTTTAGTTAGCTAGATCTTGAATTTAGATAAATTTAAAAATTTGAATCGTCGAAAACGGAGTTCGTATGAAGGAGAACGAACTCCTGGAAGTTTAAACCCTAAAGAAAATCTAAAATTCAGATTTTATTGAATTTCCCAATTTATTTTTCTAACGGAAATTATTTTTATTGCACATGCTGATGTCATCAGCCGAAAAGCATTATCCGACCGAAATATTTTCCTAAAGGAAAATATTTTCTATCTATGACATGTGGGCCCATGGTCAAAGACCAGGTGCACAGATGGTCAAAGATCTACGGTAGACCCGGCTCACAACATAGTGTGGGGTTGTGCGTGTCAAGATATGTCGATGCTGGTAGCCACGCAGCGCTTAACTCAACTCAAAGTGATGATGTGGCACTGGCGTGGCCATGACGTGGACATGCCACGTAAGCCCATTATTGGAGGCGCTCTAGCGACGGGCTCGCCAGTGCTCTGCACCGCGGCGAGCTACGCGAATATGCACAAAAGGTAGAGGAGGCGATATGGGACTTAGTGCACTACCTTGCGGTGGTGGAGCGCGACGAGGTGGTCGACGGCGAGGGGTTTAGCGGCAACGGTGTTAGGGCTATGACGGCGAGGCTATTCCGGGGGTCCTTGGTCAAAGCTGAAGCGCGCACGAGGTAGACGGCATCGAGGCGATGTCGGGGACATAGACGATGTCAACAGAGCGGGCTCGACGGCGGCGGAACCGAAGGTTGAAGCAACTTCGGTCGGCGGTGAGGATTTTTGAATTCCGAGCGCTAGGGGACGGGAGGAGGGCTAGGGTTTATAGTGTTGTGATGATGAGGCCAAGGCGATCTCGGAGCTCCCTTATATAGGGCTCGGGCGTGGCTGAGGCGGTGTAGCGTGCAAGAATGTTCGAACGGACACCGACGGGATTTAGGGGAATTAGGGCGAGAGAAAGGAAGGTGAAAGAGAGAAACAGATGCGAAGCTCCGGGATGGCGTCAATGGCGGAGCCATGCGGGGAGAAGAAGGAAAGAGGAAGATGGTGACGTTGGCGTTAACGTCATGATGGGGCCCACTTGGCAATGTCACGGTGAGAGGGAGGCGCGAGTGGCTGTTCAGACTGTCTGAAGAGAGCACGCGGGCGGTTCAGATCGTCCGAAAGAAAATTGGGCCGAGCAAGTTTCGACCCAAGATCGTTTCTCGAATTTTAGATGATTTAACCATTTATCTAATTCAGTTAATTCATTTAAGCTTTAGAAAATAGCAAATAAAATCCAAAAATTCTGAGAAAATTCACAGAAATCCCTTGAGACATTTTGGACTTAAATAAAATATTTCCAATTCATAATTGGTAATTAATTTTGCAAATAATTTATTTTGGCTTTTAAAAAGGGAAAGCTTTTAAAATTTCGAAAAAAATAATTAAATTTTATTTTTCACTTTAAATACAATAAAAACTCGTAACTCAATAAATTTTTATTTTTGACTTTTAAAACTTAGGAAATTCCAGAAAAGCAGGAAAACTCTTTAAGAACTCAGAAAATCCAATAAAATAATACTTTATTAATTTTTATTTTGTTAACAGAACTATGGGGTGTTGCAGGTCCTACGTGGCTAGGTAGCGTAATGTGGGACCTAGACCAAAAGGATGATAAATTGATCTTGTTTGTGGCCTATTTAGGGCCAGGCATGAATGCGAGTGTTAGAATTTAGTCCCACGTTGCTAGTTAAGTAAGAGTTGCACAACCGTATAACCATCATTGCTAAATGCATTACAACCCTCCCGCATGCGTTGTTTATCTGGTGTATGGGTAGACTGAAGCCTATTTAGACCTGGGGCGTTACACGTGACATGTGAGACACTACTAGAAAAGGGGTATTTCCCTACGGTTGAAAACCGTCAGGAAAATAGAAAAAACCGTCACGTTTTATTTTTCCTAACGGTTAACTGTCAGGAAAATCCCCTAAGGTCTAGGTGGTCGAGAAAATTCAATTTGTCTCGATGGTTCATTTGTCAAGAAATTTTTTGTCGATTTATTTTCCTAATTTTGCCGACGGTTTTATGAACCGGCCCACTTAAAAGAATTTTGTTGATGTGTATTAACCGTCAAGAAATAAAACTTGACTTCGTTCTTTCATTACCGTCAATAAAATAAAACTTGATGGTTCTTGCCTGTCGAGTTTGTGCGTTTGTCTCACGGACCATCACCGCCAAGAAAACAAAACCCGACAGCTTCTTTTCCACAAGAAATTTCTTTTACTAGTCACCAAAATTGACTCCGTGGTCACAAAAAATGATAATTCTAGCACCAAGATTTTAGTCGCTAGCGAAATTGTCAATTAATTGATCACATATATACACACTAATATTTGATTCATACACATCCATGCATCATATAATCCACAATACAAATCCATATGCATAATATAATCCACAATACATATCCATACATTAATCCACACACAAAATAAGTTCAAGCTTAAACTAGCATCATTTCAAGCCCAATACCATCAATTAGTTGATCACATATACATCATAATACTAATATTATGCTTCGCTTTGTGCCACCTATTACAAAGGACGTAACACAAACTAGATAATGATACCCAGATTGCCAAAGCTCCCTCCGCCAAGAATTTCGCACCTTTGTCAAGAGCATCGCTAACAAGATTCTCAAGTTTCTCGAGTGCTCTATCATATATATCCTTATGGACATAAAATCTTTCAAGAGCAAAGACGCTTTTGACCACTCGATTAGAAGGCGGCTCTAATAAAGAACTTGAACAACCTTCAAATGAGAAAGGGCATAGGTTAGTTGCAAAAGACACTTCCGAAAACATGCTGTTTAGACTAAATAGTACATTGTTGAAGAAAACATGATGCTCATAAAATATGCAACATAAAAGTACCCTTACATTGGGTAAATCTACGTCTTCGCACACAATAAATGCATATTTACCACCAAGCTCAAGAGTTACATGCATTAATGTCTCTGATGCTCTTTACATGACCTATGATAAGCATAAAATTGAACACGTTAGAACATAGGAAAATATGAGAGGATGGCAAAAACTTCAACAACAGATATAGAAGGATTCCATTTCAATACTTGGGATCAAATTTACATAAGAGTATATGCTTGAAGATAGGTCCTGACTCCCTATACAAAATAGATGCACATTTATTGGGCTACTCAACAATGCTAAATAGCCCATGTGCTGTTGCACATCATAGTGTGAATTAGTGTGTAATCCAACAAAAGTTGCACATGCTACGCTTGATTTACCTCAACTTCCCTCTTTCTTTATGAAAATTGAAAGGTAAGCATGATTTTATTTCTTTAACATAAGTGATGACAATGTAAGTAAAGCTAACTTATTAATCATTTATACAATGTAGAAGGCCCTAAGTTACTTTATCCATAATCCATCAAGTTGGAGTGTTTCTTGGAGTCTAACTCAGATTCAGGTTTTAACCACTTCTCACCCTCATCGAAAAGCCAGTAATCTTCTCACGTGGTCATTATCTCACCTAATGAAGCATCAACCATAGTCTTTCCAAAGTCCCTTTCTCAGTAGTACCATGGCATAGAAGTACCATGCCAAAGAACTGGTGCAAGCTCTCCTTCAAGTTGTCCTATCATAAAGAATGAGTACTTTGCTTGAGTAACCGTGAGTTAAGCAAATGTAATAATGTTGTCCAACTAACACTTGTTCAAAAAGGTCGAGAGTAAACTAATAATGTTTTTCCAACTCGTTCGAATGTAAAAGGCCACTCTAGTAGATTTATTTTTTGTTTTGCAAGATATAAGGGTAGCCACACATAATGACAAGAAACTGTAAAAGACTAGCAAGATGAAGCATTTCAAAGGAATTAGAAACAAAAAAAGTCAAATCGGCAACATGTCGCTTGGAGCATTATAGACAAATTATTCTGGGTTATAATAAAAATACCATGCAAACTATAATATACTTGTTTCAATTACCTCCTTTAAGGCAAGAAGTATTTCGTGAGGAATCAACTAACAATTTCCCTCTTTCTAAGCTTAGATGAATCTCGGAGACCAAGAAAGTGTAGAGTTCTTGTTAGGGAAATTGGCTCTGAGGCACTACAAATTCGTCCTTTGCCAATCGGACATCCAAAAAACGTGGTTTCGCCAAAAGACACTGTAAAAATGTGTAATTTTGCTATTAGATACTAAGACGATTATTATATTATTTTCGGGTGGAAGAGGTGAGAGAAAGCACATGAAATGTCTCTTTTACCCTTCGGTCCCCTTCCTCTTCTCTTCTCTTGCTCTTGCTCTTCTCTTCACTTCACTCTCTCTCTCTCTGGCTCACCTCCCTACAGCGCCATGGGCTCACAGCATTACTACCTCTTGCACATACACCAGTTCCTCGGGCCTTAATCCTTAAAACATCTAGAATCATTTGCTGCTTGTACAATGGGAATCTATATCTGATGAAAGCCATATAGATTTCATTGAGTCCCCAACTTTCATCACACATGCCATTTGTCCATTATTTTCAAGCAACTCAAGTATGCCCAAATCAACATTACAGCTGAATTGAATGTGCCTCTGCTTACTCCAATGTACACTTGAGCATTCTCAATGTAGTAGCTAGACATTGATCCATGTCTCTTGTCGACGCTATATCGCCGGAAGAATCAAGATTTGCGCAAGCGATGTCCATGTCCCGAACACCGAGAGCGCAATCCCGACACGATGATAGCCACGTCGCCGACGAGGTCGCCCACCGATGTCGGAGACTTAACACCTTGAGGTGGAACGCGCGGCGGCATGAACCCGAGCACGACGACGCCGCTCTCGACGAGCGAGAGGAAGTCGGCGAAGTTGGGCACGAGCATCGCCATGAGCCCAACAACCACGACGAGGAACCAGTAGCAGCCCACCAGCGTAGTGCTTGCCACGCAGAGCGCGCCGGCGACCTCGTGACGGGTTCATTATCACCGCATGGTGAAGAAGAGGTTGATGCACGTGCCAAGTTGCATGGCGACCGACAACCACCCAAGTCCGAGGTTGGTGGTGATGATGTCGCACGCGGTCAGCACCAAACGTGAGGTACCCCATGGCGCTGAATAGCCCGTACATGACGGCGATGAACGCCATGGATAGCATGAGCGCGCCACCGAACTTGCGCTTGTTCGTGGCCTCCGCCTCCAGCGGTAGGACCATGCCGATGCCCTTGAAGGCGTAGATGGCGACACTGAGGCCGTAGAGGATCTCGGCGGGGCCACCAAAGGCGAACATGGGGGCTTGTTTGTGAGCCACATGGACACGTCCTGGCCAAGGACGACGCCCATGGTGTCGAGATCGACGACGTCGGCGAAGATGCTGAGCGGCACGAGGAGCATGAGCGTCTTGATGGAGTTGAGCCCACCGAAGCAGTAGCATGGCCCGGATGAAGAGCGCCTTTGGCCGTGAGGAGCAGGAGGAGGGGGAAGGTGCCCGATGGGGTAGAGGTGCGCCATGGTGTTGGAGATGAAGATGAGGTAGCCGACGCAGGTCGGGCTTGGCCGAGCACGAGCATGGCGCCGACGGTGTGGCGCCACGATCGTTCAACACGAGGCGCCTGTGTCCTCGAAGGAGGCGATCTTGGGGTGCTTTGCTTCGGCTAAGGCGGCAAGCGACGCATTTAATTTTCTGCAGCGATAGCGGGATAGGACATTGAGGGCATTTTATGCCATTTCTCTCTCCTAATCACTCAAATATATTATTTTAATGAGAAGAGTGTCTAACAGCAAAATTACATGTTTTTACAGTGTCTTTTGGCGAAACCATATTTTTTGGATGTTCGTTGGCAAAGGACGCGAATTTGCAGTGCTCTGTAGCCAATTTCCCCTTCTTGTTACTACTCTCCCAGATACAGTATGCACATTTGTCAAGAAATTGTGACATGAATTTTTTTTACCAACCTTCAAAATATAAACAATAAGGTGATGCAGGCATTCAAGCCCGTACCGTTTTGATGGAAATTGACATGGCAACAACGAAATCATCAATTCCAATAGGACATCCAAATTCCTTTCAATAAATTCAACATCCTGAAATAATAAAGCATTGGTAAAAAAATATTTTCTTGTTACGTACAATAATTCACATAACAAATTCTGTAGAACTCTAAAGTTGCTTGAAGTATCACATGGATAGTTGCAACAAGATGGTAACAAAGACCAAAGGGAATACACATAACCTTCACCAACTGTAAGAAAATAACCATATGTTTTTCCCTTTAAATTTGCTGGTTCAACACCCAAACAAGCCAAGAAGCCACTTCCTGATCCAACGAAGGAAATAGCTTCCATCATTTCATAATGACCATTAACAATACTAATAGGCAAATCTCATTGACATTCAAAATATACATCCCCCAAAATCTTAAATCTTATATCTCGTCGCTAACACCATCCTCATCGTCATCATTGACCTCAGACGTGGACTTGTCAGAGCCTTCCCCCTTGCCCTCCTCAGTCTTAGCCTTCTTTGACCTTGTGCTCTCCTGAAGGAATCAGAGCAATCAAATTAACACTTATCAAGCTAACACTTTGACGCACAAGTCGGGTATGCAAAAAGATGGATCTAAAGGAGACTAATTTGAGCATTGCAAGGGTGTACTTACTTCCTCAAACATAGATCGCCACTTCTCCCCTACTGCCTTGCTCACCTAATCAAGCCAATAGGGGGGAAAACAAGACATTTATACAAGTGACAAAAAAGTAAAAGAAGAATAGTGTAAGGTCGCTCATGGCGGCGACACTCTTATTGTTAGGGTGCAGCGCCTGATACTCCTGCCTGAATTCAGACCTGGGAAAATACGCGAAACACGCACAGAAACCGTAAAAATTCCACAAAAATCAAGGAAAAGAAAGAACAGATCTGGAGATTTGGGAGAGAAATGAGCAATCGAGGGAGCGAGGGCTCACATGAAGATGAAGAAGGCGGAGGGCGGGCACTTGGGCTTGCCACTGACCGCGGCCTTCTTCCGCTTGCTGGCACCGGTGGCGGCCTTGAGCCTGCAAGAACAGCAACCATGCACAAATTAACACACAGATGCTATCCATTTAGCCATCGCCAGAGATCTTTCCTCCCTCCCCCACACAAGATGATGCGTGGAGATCTTACCTACCCTCGCCAGGTTCAGCGCAGGAGCGGGCCGCAGCGATGCCGGGGGCGAGCGGCGTGGGTCAGGGGAGGCACGCAGCCACGGGAGGCGCGGAGGGAGCTAGGAGCTCGGGTGGCCGAACTAGGGAACGGGCGCGGCGACGGCGGCACTAGGTGCCAAACCGGCAGGAGGAAGGTAGCGCCATGGCACCATGGAAGGATTTGGCCAAATCAAAGGAAAACCGAGGAGAAGCATTGGATGAGAGGAGGAAACGAAGAAGAGCTCGAGCCAAATATTTTCGCCATGAGCGGGGATGTGTGGAGCTAGGATTTTGACGGAGGAAGGAGAGATGCTTTTGACTACTTTTTTCCATGTGGCGCAAGCAAAAAAAAAAATTCTGTAATGTAACTTTCCTCGTGCAAAAAATGCGAAGATCCAAACAATTAACCTAAAAATTTATTTTATTGAGAATCACTACTCTGAAAACCTCATCACATTTGGTTCTATTTACAAACCGCTCGTGATATATAATATATCATGAGCGGTTCTATTTACTAACCGTCGTGATAGATAGTTACATATCACCGACGGTTAGTTAATAAAACCGTCTCAGTGATATTTTCTATATATCACGCATGGTTAGTGAATAAAACCGCTCGTGATAGTTCTTGTACCTATCTAAATTTTTGTAACATCCCAATTTTCGAAGCCTTTTTGAAAAAATTTCAAAACTTGAAAGTAACCATTAGGTTCTGTTATTTGCTCAAGCTTAACCAGGAATTTTGGAAATTTGGAGATTTAACTTGATTAAGTCGAACTCCATTTTAACTTTTTTGGTCGACCTTGAGTTGTTAGTGCTCTTTGGCTTTCAGTTTTCTTCTCTGTTTGTCCAGACCTCCCTCTGTGTTTGGACCTCCCTCTAGGTTGGACTGCCCGATTCAAATCAGATAGCCCTGCTTCATTGCACCTTTAACCTCTTGTCCTTCGGACCTCCTCCTCAGGACCTCTCGTGGTCTTTTTGCAAAGACCTTCCTACTTCAGTCTCTTTGCAAAGACCTCCCTCCTCCAGTCTTTTTGCAAAGACCACCCCGTTTGTCTTTTTGCAAAGACCACCTCGTGGTCATTTTGCGAAGACCACCTCCGCGGGTCAAGACCTCCCGATGGTCAAGACCTCCCTTTTGAGTCAAGACCTCCCTGTTGGTCGTGACTAGTTTTTTTTGCAAAGACCACCCCTTTTGGAACTCCCCTCTGGGTTGGGCCAGCCTCTCGTGCTTTGACTGGTCGCTTGTCACACTACTACAAAAAAGGCTAATATTCCTATCACAGACAGTTTTAGCCACAAATTGTCAATGAAAGTATGCATCACAGACGGTTTTCAAACCGTCTATGATGACCTCATGTATCACTGACCCATAAACTCAGACGGCTCACGAAACCGTCTGTGATGACGTTTTTGAACCGTCTGTGAATACCTTTTCTGTTGTAGTGTCAGTACCTACTCAATCTCTTTTTCCTCCCATTCCATGCTACTGCAGCAAAAGTCCTTCAACATTTAATGCGGTTGCTTCTGCAGTACCTTGTTTTCCTCTTTGGTCACTTCCCTGACTTGCTCCTTTTTCCTCATCATTACCTGCTCCTACCACGCGCATTTAATGCAGCGTTCTCCTCTGTCAGGACCTCCCGTGCCTATAAAAGGACCCGAGAGAGAGAGCCCCTAGCCTCTGTTTGCTGTTAGTGCCTTGGACCTCCTCCTTTGAGCTAGACCTCCCTCGGTTGAGCCTCTTCTTGAGCGATTCCTGCTCCTGTTTCCACCCCTTACCGTAACCTTTCTTTGGCTTTTATTTGGTGAGTTCTTTGATCTTCTTGTTGGAGTTGCTTTACTTATTTGTGTTCTCCTCGAACGTGTAGATCCCGGTTTCACAGAAGAGTTCTTGGATCTGCGGCCTCATCAATAGAAGCTTCCCAGTTCTTCACCGAAGGCAAGTCATAGACCTTGATCATATTGAACCCATCTTTGCAAAAATGTATATTGTTTTAACTTATCATGCATGTCTATTTGTATACAAAAAGTTTGGGAGTAGTTATTTATACACCCTCTTGCCGGTAAGATTTCCTTGGTTATTTGAGACATACATGTTGACATGTTTTCTTGACATCCACAGGATAGGCTATGTTAGTTGGTCTCTGTTGTATACCAACATGGGTACGTCTTGTGCTTAGCCATGCTATAGCTTTCGATGGTTGCGACCTCATGATCCTTTAATGTTGAATATGACTAACGAGCTATGGAACTGTTCAGACGGAGTGAAACTCTTCGTCGGCGTTAACGATCTACATCTTGATGAAGGTGCAGAGCGCTCCTCGAACCTCCGAGATCTCGGTCATAGTGAATGAATCTGACGTGTGGGGCCCGCGGCATCAGCGACTCAAGCGTGAGCGTGGCACAGTCTGGTTCGGTCGGGTGCGTGTTAGTTGATTGGGTCTAACCGGCTATCGAGTAGAGGACGTCCCCTAGAATGCTTGGTCTTCAAAGTACTCATCGTAGAGCAAAAGGGTGCTCGTGAGAGGTCCTGAGTGGTCCAGATGGGTCCACGCAAGTGCTCAAAGGAGACCCAAAGGAGGAGGTCCTGAGGAGTAGATCCAATGGAGGAGTTCCAAAGGAGGAGATCCAAAGGAGGAGGTCCCGAGGAGTAGATCCAATGGAGGAGGTCCAAAGGAGGAGATCCAAAGGAGGAGGTCCTGAGGAGTAGATCCAACGGAGGAGGTCCAAAGGAGGAGATCCAATGGAGGAGGTCCAAAGGAGGAGTAGGTCCTGGCCACAAGGAGGTCTTGACCACAAAGGAGGTCATGGTCAACAAGGGAGGTCCTGGCCACAAGGAGGTTGTGGTCAACAAGGAAGCCCTGCTCTCCTCTCATTTTTTTCATCTTCCCTTTTACATGAAAGTTTTCATCTTCCCGCAAGTTTTATTTCCCATGTCTTGGAGCTAGCATGGCGGGAGAAGACGAAGAAGAGATGAGACCGACATGTGGGTCCGGCCGCCATCTTAGCGATGAATCAAAGCACTTGGTCCAAGAGTTATCTTGGTTAAAAATATATATAAAAATAAAATCAATTATTTAATTTCTTGGTTTGAAAGTCAAAAGTAAAATTTATTGAGTTTTATGGCTTTTCTTTGATTTAAAGTTAAAAGGAAATTTAAGTAATTTCTAAAATTTTCTCGAATTTTAAAAGCTTTTCTCTAATTATTTCAAAGCCAAAATAAATTATCTGCAAAATTAAATACCAAATATAGGTTGGAAATATTTTATTTAAGTCCAAAATGTCTCCGGGAATTTCGTGATTTTTTTAGAATTTGTTGGATTTATTTTGCTATTTTCTAAAGCTATTTTGTTTTACCAGATTTGTTTTAATTGCTAAATCAAATTAAATAATCAATTTGTCTTTGGGCCTAAACCTCCTCAACCCAACCCAAATCCCACGCGCGCCCGCACCCCTCCTCTCTCTGACAGCGGGACACACCTGTCAGTCTCACCGCTCCACCTGCGCCCGTGGCGTCTTTAATGGCAACCAATCTCAGCCGTTAGATCTAAATCAAACGGCCCAGTCATCCCGCTTCAATCACTTCGCCCGCGCGTTCCATCTCCAAACCCTCCAACCGTTGGATAAAAAATGAATGGTCCGATCTTGATGGAGCGTTTGGAACAGTCCGAACTTTTCAACGAGGAGGACCGTCCGATTTCAATTGAACGGCCCGATCTTGATATCATCTTCGGACGATCCGAACATTCAAATCGGTGTGGACCGTCCGATCTAAATCGAACGGCCCGCTCAGGCCGCTCCTCCCACACATTTTAACTTCAATCCATTTCGACCGTTGGATCAAGATTAGATGTTCGGACGGTCCGAACGTCTCAATCAATGTGGACCGTCTGATCAAGATTGGACAGCCCCGATCAAAGTTTCCGTTTGGAGCGGTCCAAACGTCTCAACCATTATAGACCGTCCGATTTAAATCTAACGGTCCGGACACCACCTGTTACTTTCCTATTTCTTTCCTTTCGCTGCCAAGTGGGGCCCGCTCAAGCCACGTCACCTTCTTCTCCACTTTCCTTCTTCGTTTCCGTTCAAGCTTTTCGTGTCCGCCATTTTCGCCGATTCGGAGCTTTCCAAAAGCCATCAAAACACGAATCAATTCCTTTGATTTCGCGCGCGTTAAGCACCCCACGTCAATCCGCGCCCGTCACGGCCCTCTCCCTTCCATCTCCGGCCCCAAATCCCGTTGATTTCGCCATTAACGCAGCACGGCCTTCGTGCTCTCCACGCCGCCTCGACCACGCCCGCACCCTATATAAAGGAGCCCCAGGACCACCGTAGCCTCCTCATCTCAGTTCCGCCACCCACATAACCCCTACCCCCTCGAGCTCGCTGGAATTTGAAGATCTTCGCCGCCGGCCAAGGTTGCTTCAAACTCCGATTGCGCCACCGTCAAGCCCGTTCCGCCCCCTTCGTCCACACCTCCGGCTTCGCAACGTCACCGTGAAGCTCGTGCGTGCACTCACTTGGCTCGGGGATCACTGGAGCATCTACTTCGCCGTCGACCGAACCTCACCACCACCAAAGCTCGTCGCCGATGACCAAAACGCCGTTCCCCTTCGCCGCAAGGTATAGCATCGCGTTCAGCATCGTTCCCTCGTTTTTTTGTGCCCACCCTCGCTTCTTGCCGTGGCGCGTAGCGCCGGTGAGGCTTTCACCGGAGCTCCGCCGCTCACGGGTCTACTTAACCTGACGGTTGTAACCGTCAGTAAAATGTATTTTACTGAGAGTTTTATTATAACCGTCAGGAAATTTGAAATTTTCCTACTGAGAGTTTTATTATAACCGTTAGGAAATTTGAAATTTTCCTGAGGGAGTTACTATTCTCGTGACCAAAATAGTAATACTTGACGGCCGCTATGGGCCCATCAACAAAATTCATGGCCATCAGGTTTATTCTGTTTTCTAGTAGCGAGAACCACTTTTCATAGGATAATGTGAACTCCCAACTATATATAAAGTTGATATTTTAAATGGAGCTAGAACACTATATAGACTAAATCAAGTTTTTTTTCAAAAAATTCACGATGATTTAGTACCCAAATAGAAGTGGGAGTGCAATAGGGCTTCACAAAGGGCGAGTAATATGTTTGCCTATGTCTGTTTCCATACGCATGCAATTAGTCTGCGGGCCGGAATCCACCGTCCCGCTTCAAACTGCTCATTGTCATGCAAATATCATGACAGATTCACAACTTATCTTCCATTTGGAGAGGCTGAATTTTCAGTCGGACTTATACTCTCTCATTAAACAGTCACCATTTTAACCAGGACGTATGAATCTACATATATAAACTTTCGATCGGTGTGCTTTGCAGCCGGAGTTGTTGGAGAAAAAAGTGTAATGTCAGTTCCATGATTGGCGGCAAAAGTCAGCTGTCCGTGCTGTGCGCGCATTGATTCCATGGACCGAAAACTAGTGCAGGGAAATAAAGCTCCTTGAATCATTCGAAAGACAGATATATCCTAGTGGGGCCAATACCAAACTTCCATTTATAAGTTGGTGCTCCTAGTGGGATTCGCAACTCTTACCCCAGCTGCAAAGCATCGTCGAACACAAAACATCTACAGAGAGCAGAGAGCAGAGCATGGATAGAAAGGTGTACGTCTCTCTTCTAATCTTCCTCGGAGTTGCGCTGGCACTCGCCGGCCCGGTCGCCGGCGACATGAAGGCATCGTTCGCCGGCACGGGGGCCTACAGCATCGACGCCGCGGTGCGGCAGCTGATGTCGACGTCGAAGCTGGAGGATGGCGTCGCGCCGGAGCTCATGGTGGACCTGGAGGTGCACCGCCGCATCCTCGCCGGCAACATCAGCCCGCCGGCCCTGTACCCCAACAGGCCGGCCTGCATCCGGTCCTGCCCGGCGCCCGGCCGGCCGTACACCGGCCGGGGCTGCAAGAACATTTACCAGTGCCCCCACGAATGACCACACCGGCGACCTCATGTACGCCCGCCCGTGGATGCATGCGTGATCGGTGTGATGCTTTCAGGAACGTCGTTGCTACTTGCTATTGATTCTAGTGTCTCAAAACAACGTATTAGTCTTCTTGGTACAATTGTGAACTGATTGTACCAGCAAGCTGATGATTGTTCTTGAGAAACATGGCATCGATTGCGACCTAGCAAGTCGATGTTATCTTATGTGGAGTACATGTGTACCATCCTAATCATGTTGTTGAATAATTGGCATCGATGTCGGTGTGTTTTGTGATAAAAATATCGATTTAGCAAATTTTCGGATTTGCTATCTAACCGGCCCCGGGGCGGTCTGACCGGCCAGGGGTGGCGGTCTGACCGGCCGTGGCCGGCGATGAAAGGTTTTGAAGATTACGTACCAAACACTTGTGTGAGAGTGTTTACACTAGGGGCCGTTGAATATGGAGACTGGACGTGAAACTAGATAGAGTTTTATCGAAAAATACAGAAAGAGTATTTTCCGTATTAAGGAAGCGGTCTGATTGGCCGTTGGTGGGCGATTAGACCGGCAAGGGTGGCGGTTAGTCTGGTGTGGATAGCGGTCAGACCGGCTAGGGTGTGATCAAGCACAGTGAGTTGTGTGATGTCACGGAATTTGTGAAAGTCATGAGTTTCAATGTATAGCTGTTGCATGATGCATGTTTTGGCTAATGTGAGTCAAGTTAAGAAAAACTTATACCCAAAATCGATTTCTTGGTCTATCGTAGTGCAGTGACACTTGGAGTCAACTACGGTCAATGATGAGGATGATAGAGACTAGGCTAGGAGAGCTGACGTCCAGAACGATCAAGGATGTTGAGTGAAGTGGTTTGACTCAAGTATGACGCAAGATAGATAAGAACGACCGAATGAGAAATCCGATGCAACAGGTAGCCTCAAGTGGCTTGGGGTCAGTGCAAGTGCCATAATGGTTCTAGTGGGAGCCGGATGAGAGAGACTTGCTGGCATGTGGAAAGCTATTGATGAACCTAGGCGTGGCAAAGCATGAGATTGCTTCACATTGATTGGGCTCGGTCATGGAGAAGGATCGAGAAGGAGTATTTGGTATCATTGGCAAAATACCGGTTGGTGACATTGTAGAAACCGCGGCGCAAGACGACACAAATGAGAGGTAGTTTAGGTTAAGAGAAGACGAAGATCATAAAGAGACGGAATCAGGATACCTGGATCGTCATCTGCTTTGAGAAGTGTGCGTGAGTGTAGACCATTTGTGTGTGGGCTTGACGAGTGCTCGTGTAAGATCGAGGAGGTCGACTAGAGGGGGGGTGAATAGGCGTTTTAAAAACTTCTTTGGCTAAAACCGATTTCTAATGCGGAAGCTAATACAAATACGGTTTTGCACAATTAAAGCCTAAATCAACTAGGTTCACCTAAGTGCACCAACAATACAAGTCTAATGATAAGAGTAACAATTAAGCATATGACTTGTAATCAATTCAATTGGCAATACGAATAGCACAAAGCAAGCAAGCATTCATACACAATAAATAAGCAATTTTTAATACAAGGAATATAAATTGCAATATGTAAATCACAAGAATGCAAACCACAATTGACACGGCGATGTTTTACCGTAGTGATCGGAGACTTGCCGGTCTCCCCTAATCCACGTTGAGGTAAGCCCAAACTAATTGGACCGGCTCCACGAATTAAGCCAAACACCTCGATTCCACTAATGGTAGCTCTTTCCGCTCCGGGTAGGTGAGCTCCAACCTTCACAACACGCCGGGCCTTCTCACAAGCTTCTTGAGAAGATCACCGTCCACGACGTCTCCACGCCGCCTAGGTGTCGGCAAACACCAAGAGTAATAAGCCAAGCCCCTTGCTTGACTCTCACCACGCAACGAATGCACAAGCTCAAGTGGATACTGAAATCCACCTCTAGATGCAACACATGCAACTAGAGACCTCTCCTTGCTCACAAGGTGCAACACATGCACAATGGAGAGGAGAAGCTCACACTAGCTCAAGAGAGTGAAATGGGATGCCAAAGGTTACCCTCCAACCGCCAAGGTGAGTATTTATAGCCCACACACAAAAACTAGCCGTTGGAGGAGAATCTGCTGAAAATCGGGAAACCCGGTCGATCATGAGCATAGGGCCGGTCAGTCCGCCTCTGATGCAACGGCTATAAAATAGCCGTTATATGCAATTCCGGCCAGTCCGCCTCACAGGTCCGGATCGACCGACTTCGTCAGTCCGGGCCTTCCCGCAGAAGAAAACCGAAAAATACGCTCTGGAAAATGTTGACCGGCCTTACAAGGGCGGTCAGTCCTGAGCATGTGGGCGGTCAGACCCATGAGTATGTGGGCGGTCATCCGGCCTGGATTTCAGCACAGCGACACTCGAAAAACGGTCATAACTTTTGACTCGATGTCGGAATTGAGTGATCTTGGACTCTATGGAAAGCTTATTCAGAGGGCTACACAACCCACCTATTTGATTTGATCTCAAACACATTTTATCAAATCAAAAAGTACAACTCCAAAGAGCCACTACCATGGTCTAAGTCCAAAGTATTAGCAATAAGCAATCTTAGACTATGCCAAGGGAAAATGCATGAAACCCAACAATTTGCAAAACACATTTGCAAACTTAGATCATGCCACAAAGAGTAGGTACATGGACTTCAACCATTTGCAAAACACATTTGCAAAGCATAGTCACATGCTACAAGAATTAAATGCATGAGCCTCGGTTATTTGCAAAACACATTCGCAAATAATAACATCATGCCACGGAGAGCTAGAGCAAGCAAGATTGAGCAATCAACACATGATGAGACTCAAGCTACTAGACAAGACCCCTCTTAATAGTACGGCAAACCTATACTAGCAATCCGGTCTCCCAACCAAACACCGAGACCGGTAAAAGACTAGGAACACATCCTTAGCCCTAGCTAGTCATACCTTTGCCTTGCGCAACCACTTGAAGCTTGATGACGCACATCTTTGCTTTAAGTCCAGGTCGTTGACTTGATATGCATCAACTCATGATGCATCCTTCACTTGACTTCCATCAACACATGATGGGTCTTCTTTTGACTTGATGATCAACTCATGATCATCTCCTCTTCTTGAACTTGATACACATCAACACATGATGCATCCTTTACTTGACTTCCATTAACACATGATGGGTCTTCTTTTGACTTGATGATCAACTCATGATCATCTCCTCTTCTTGAACTTGATACACATCAACACATGATGAAGCTTCGCTTCGGGATCTTGACTTGACGCTCATCAACACATGATGACATCCTCCATCCCGAAGTCTTGATATGCATCAACACATGATGCACCCTTTACTTGACTTCCATCAACACATGATGGGTCTTCTTTTGACTTGATGATCAACTCATGATCATCTCCTCTTCTTGAACTTGATACACATCAACACATGATGACATCCTTTACTCCAAGCTCTTCAATATCATCAACACATAATGTTTTTCTTCACTTCGGTATCCTGACTTGAACATCATCAACACATGATGATTTTCTTCATCCCGAGTCTTGACTTGATGACAATCAACTCATGATGTCATCCAAAGTCTCCATCCTCATGGAACACAACCTATTCATCCAACTCATGGAAAATGTTAGTTCCACAATGTGATTGTCATTAACTACCCACAACATACCATTAACTCATAATGGTGGGACAAGATACCACAATCTTTCCCTCTTTGGTAATTGATGACAACCACTTCAATTACAAATAATTGAATGTAGATTGGTATGAGTATATATGAACTACACAAGTTGTATATACTCAAAGGATATATGAGCATGTATGAGCTACACAAGTCTCATATATTCATGTGAATATATTAACTACACAAGTTATATATACTCAAGGATATGTTTCAAAGTAAAGATCCTTAATATATGTGGAAACGAATATGGATCAATACTAATGAAACCACAAAATATAGTGTGAACTCCCTAAATGTGTGCATACACAAATGTGTAATAAGAACATATGCACATATTCAAGTTAGACTTTTGGTGGAATTCATCCTATATTTTGGATCCGAGGAATGCAACAATATATAGAAATATAATGTAGAATGCATACCTTTTTGATTTTCACCTTTATATCCAATTTGAGACTAAGCAATAGGTACATCAATAAACATGTTAGTCTCACAATTAGATTTATCAAAATGAATGCATACCTGTTTGGATTTTTCCTTTTATATCTAAGCTGAGACTAAATAATAGATATATCAATATGAGTGTTAGTCTCAAAAATAGATTTGTCATTAATAACCAAAACTCCATTAACACATAATGGCGGGTCTAGATTCTTCAGCTCGGTAAAGTTTTTTTCTCTAGACTTAGCCTCCACTATATATAAGGGTTGATGAAGGATTTACACAACCAAGCCTTGGAAACCCTAATTTATGATTTAGGGAAAGTGGAGGAAATACAGGATGCTAGGGATTGAGAGAAATAGATTAAGAGATTGAGTGCTCATGTGTGAGCTTTTGTCCTCTATGGTGGAGTGGCTGTAAATCTACAACCTCTCTAATCAATCCAAGCAAGTTTGTCTCAATATGAGTTCTCTCTTGTTCTTGCTCCCTCTCTCGCTTTGGTGATTTTGGGGTTTTGGTGTTCTAGGGGTTTTGTCTAGTTCTCTTGCTGTTATCTAGATCGAAGGCCATCTGGACCATCATCCACCCACGAGCAAGCCCTTAGATCAAGTTTAGGGTTTTCGCCAGTTTTGAGCCTTCTTGCCCTCAACCAAGAAATTTGGGGAACTTTGGCAATGATCATCTCAATCTTCGATTATAATAGGTTCCTGACCTTGTTGTTGAGCTTTGTCTAAAATCTCAGGAGATTTTGATCACGAGATCAAACGTTTGATCATGTTGTTTATCTTTCGTGTTGATGTTCATCACTAGCTTAACGAACCGCCTCACCAAAGGGTCGATCGAACGGGAGATTCTGCGCTCATGGTTTTGCGGTTTCAAAAGAAGACTTCACAGATCTTGTGGCTTTGATCTTCATAGCTTTCATTGCTATTGGAGTGAAAAATAAAGTTGAATATCGTGAGGCGAAAAATAGGTGGCTCCTATTCACCCCTCTAGTCGCTAATTATGTCTAACAAGTAGTATTAGAGCCCGGTTAGTTTATACTTGATCTTAACCAGTCGATGAACATGACGACTGAAAAGTGCTGCACCATGGCACATGTCTTCGATGGGCTTGAATATGCCTATAGGAAGAATCGAATGTGTGTCTACGTTCAGAGCGAAGTTCAAGCCATATGGGAGGTCCATTAGGATTCCTACATCGGCTTTGGCTACTGCTTCGGCTAACAACCATAAGGCAAAGAATCTCATATATGTCGGGCTTGGTTGACAGGAGTATCACAGGATTTGTCACCTTGAGACTATATCGGGACCCAAATATGCAAATCTGGACCCTCTGTGTATAATACACTAGTCTAGAATCACGCTAGTGCACACAGTCTCAACATAGATGAATATCATTCCACACAAGCCAAATATAAGAATAAACGACTAATTTGAATAGTAAATAATGGTTTTGACCTTATGGTCGAGTTTACACTTATTAAGCCACGCAGGGCTGAGCACTAAGTAAAGAAACAACATCAGAACGGAAGCAACTCCAGCGGGAACTCATCAACTTACACAGGAAATAGACTGGGATCAAGACCTAGCGATCAACCACCTTGTGAAACTCCTCCAGAAAAGCAGGCAAAAACTCCTCCACTTCAGCTGAATGATGATTTCAGTAAGAATGAGTACTCCTAGTACTCAACGAGTTGTACCACATAATGCAATTATAGATGCATTCTAGATGATAACTTATTTCAAAGGAAATGGCTCTATGGTTATTTTGTAAAATCAACACTTACATTCGAGTACAAATAATAGTTTGGAAACAAAATTTTAAAACAAATAACAATAATAATTTAACAAGTATTTCACAAAGCTCACATAACCTAATCAATTTATTTCACACAACCATGTGAGTGATTTCACACAACTGTCCCTTCCTATTTATTTTATAAAAATCTACCCCTCGTGTGAAATCCCCAAGCATGTCCATGACCGCGGACACGACTATTCGAAAATTTTGATTAATACTATGCAGAAGTTGTACATTTTATCCACAAGATATAACTAGTGTAGCTAGCACCAATCATAATAAAATATTTCTGAAACTTCATCTCGACAATTGACCCTCCCTATGTTCATATCGTCGACCCCAACCTCACTCGTTGGTTCGACGACACCGTTGGACCTAAAGACAATGAACCGCTCATAAGTGTGACCCAAACACGAGAGTACACACCTCCACCTTAGCACACAGCCTAACCCATCACGAGTAGTCAATCCCGAGAGTTCATAACTTACTAAGTTAGGCCTATCCTGCACTGCATGTGGTCATACAGTTATGGCTCAGTTCAATGGCGCACAAAGTTATGTCATTAATTAATCAAGGCGAGACTGCCCAAATTTTTTTTATCAAATTACCAAGATTCATATTTTCCAATCACACAGTTCCACCATATCACAGTTCTTTCCACCTGCCTCGGTCTAAATATTTTCCCATCTTGTTGGTTATGCAACACATGCCATCAACAGTGATAACATACAACACACAGTCTTTTCCACAAAGAAGTTCCATAATAACTTAATCAAATTTAGATTTGCAGTTCAAAATGGTATCAATGACCCGTTGCATGGCTAAGCATACTAATCATGTTTAACCAACCCACGTTGGTGCTATGATAATACCAACCTGTTAATTAACCAATGTTAGGGGTGACAAATGATCATGGTAATACAGTAAGCAAGGTGGATATAATAAAGTAGGTGCATACCTAATCCCAAAGTATTTAAAGAATTAAATAATTGAAATAGTTTGCAATAGTTTGAACCAAAGTAATTTTGGAAAACTAGGTGCAACATCTTCAAAGGTACAACTTGCCTTTAAATAAGTCTTGACACTAGTCTTGAGCTTGGTCGACTTCTCCTTCCTAAAAAACTTCCGAAGTATCAACATCTACTCACAAACGAAAGTGAAAACACAAAGAAATATAAAACATAGCAACAAATGAACTCCAAAAATTAAATAAAAATCATAGAAAGGTAGAGCTTCAATTTAGATGAATTTAGATACTTTAATGACCTCAATCGGATTTCGTATGAGGAAAATCGGGCTCTCGGAATATTTAAATTTAAGAAAGAGAGAGAGAAAACACTATTTTGGATTTTTCGAATTTTCTTTCTAAAGGAAATCCTAGTTTACTATGTCAGTATGATGTCAGTAAGGAAATTGAATTTTGATCGGAATTAAATTTTTAAAGAAAAAAGAAATTTAAGTCACTAACATGTGGGGTCCACATGTTAGTAGCTCGATCCATCGTGGACAAAGTCCACGCTAACTTTGACATAGGGTTTGGCTCAGGTGGCGCTGACATCGCACACACGTGGTCGACACGTGGCAATGAAAAGGCAACATGTGGGACGGGGGTGATGACATGGCATCAACGCGGTGCGAGGTTGATGCAGCGTGGGCTAATGCTGCCGTGGCGCCAAGTGGCAGTGGGGTGGCACACACGTAGGTGGCCACATCAATGGAGATCGATGGCAGCAATGACTTGACAATGGCGATGACAAACGGCGGTGACCGGCGGCGAAAGGAGGATAGCACCGGCATGCTTGAGCTCCAGCGAAGTTTTCCAATGGCTTCGATGCAACGGTGAGGGTTGGCAAGGGGCTCAACGATAGTGAGGGCGGCGTCAGTGGGTAAGGTTAATGGCAAAACGGCAGCGGAGGGCTCCGGCGAGGTTTTGGACGTGCGCATTAGGTTCCTGTGGCTCGGGCGATGCTCACGAGTGACGCATGGGACCCAATGGTCACCAGTGGTGACTGGAACATGACAATGACGGTGAAGCAGGGCAGCAGAATAGGCTCGATGGTGATGGGCTACTACGGGGCTTGTCCGGTGGAGAGGGTGTGCGTACGGGGTAGAAAGCACCGAGGCAGTTCCGATGGTGTAGACGATGATGGCAGGGGCTCAGCGGCGGCGGCTGAATCCGCGAAACACATAGACGCCGGTGCTAGTGTTAGACCTTCAAATATAATGCGATAGCGGCAAACTAGGGCTTCGAGTCCTAGGGATTTGGCGACAGGATCAAGCAGTTGGGTTTTGACGCAGACGACGAGGGATTAAATAGGCTAGGGCGATTAGGCGACGGGGAGTGTCCGAGATTGACACGGCGGCGGAGTCCAGCTCGGGCACTGGACGAGCACGATGAATAGTAATGGAGAGAGCCCCACACGTCAGTGATGGTGGCTCGGGAGTGTTTGCCTCGCACACGACACGTGTGACACTAGTAGGTGGGACCAAGTGTGGGCGCTAGCGGGGGCGAGAGAAAGTGGGTTAGGCTGGCGGCGCATGAGGAAACGGGCCGACAGGCTGGGTTGGAAAGAGAAGAAATGGGCCACGGGAACATGAAAGTGGCCCACTTGTATTTCCTGGATTTTAATTAGTTTTTCTATTTTAGAAAATACGAAAAATCCAAACAGCAAATTAAAAATAGCAAATGGACTCATAAAATTGCCAAACAAATCTGGAAAAATACTTCAAAGCATAAGGAACTCAAATAAAATAATTTTGGAATTAATTGATGTTTAGATTAATCACCTTAAATTGTGTTGACTTTAAAAAGTGCCATTTAAGCTTTATTAAATAAAAAAAAATTGGTGAAATTTTCCAGAGGGCTAAACTACACAACAAGGTTTTTGAAACTAAAAAATTGGGATGTTACAAACTGCGCATGAGATTCGAAAAATCAAGAAGGTGTGCCAAACAGTCTTCAAGCGAGAGTACAACAAAGTCGAGATGTTTCCTAGAGAGAGCATCGATGACGTGTTTACTCGCTTCAACAAGGTCCTAAATCAACTAAGGAATGTTAATATTGAGTATTCTTAGTCTGAGAATGCCACTCATCTCTTGGCTGCTATAAACAAAGGAGTGGGGGATGAAAGCTACCGCCATTGAGGATAACGTCAACTTGAGGGATCTTACCTTGGAGTTGCGGTATAGCAAGCTCAAGACCCATGAGATCAAAAGAGTTGATCATCCCAAGAATGGAAACATGGTATTGGTAGCTAACCCCTCTAGGAAATCTTATGATGGTGGTTCTTCTAAGTCTTCAAGTTTTTCTCTTGCTTGTCTTTCTGATATAAATGAGGAGGAGTTTGACACCATTCCTGAGCTAGAGTTAGCCCTCTTAGCCAAAAAGTTCACCCAAGCCTATAACAATACGAGAAGCAAGAAGAGGGGTGATCTGGTGATGTGCTACGAGTGTGGTGATCTATGCCACATTCGGACTATCTCTCCCAAGTTGAGGGGCAAGGGCAACTACGTACAAGGAGTAAAAGCGCTCATGGAATAAGCTTCAAGGACACAAGGTCAAGTTTGATTCCTCCAAGATCTTGAAGGCTTCTTACCGGGTCCTTACCTCTTTTCGACAACCTTCCATGACAATGACCTCGCTGACACATCTGATAAGGTACCTCCCTCCTATGAAGTGCTTACCTTGCACTGTGAAGGGCTATATGATTAGGTGCTTAGTCAGGATAAATCTCTTAAGAAAATCATGGCTAGGGCTAAGGACTTAGACTCTCATGTTGATACTTTAACTCTTGAACATGTGAATGCTAAGGACGTTGATATGATGAATGTGATTCTTGCCATGTTGTGCTTGTTGAGCTTGACAAATTGAAAAATTCTCACGACATTACTTTAAAACAACTTGAAAATGCTAGGAATGAGCTATATGAAACTAAGACAAATATCATTCAAGTGTTAGAAAATGGGCTAATTCAATTCAAAACCCAACCCGCAAAGGTGATTTTAAAGTATGGAGGTTTTGCTCAAATGAACTCAGATTTGCAGGGTGCTTATCCCAATGGTACCAAGTACCATTGCACCTGTGGCAAGAGGGATGAGCATTTGATTGAGTTCTATTGGTGTAGGCTGAAGAATACTACAAAGAATCTTACTAGAATAACTTCACGTCAGCCTAAAGCTTTTAGGAGAGAGTGTTATGTAAAGAGGAAACAACCTAGACTAGGATTTCATTCTCATCCTAGATATGCTCAGTGTAATGCTCCTAGACAGGTTGCATCTAATGTTTTCATGAATGTCTCTCATGCTAGAACTGCAAATAGATTCAAGGCTAACAACCATGATTCATATGCTTCTGGAAGATGTGTGTTTTAGTATTGGGTCTCCAAGACATGTTTAACGAATCCTAGTATTGAGACACATAAATCTTTTGTGTCTTGATTTCAGGTTTGTCGTAGAAGGGGAAGAACACGTGGCTCGTCGACTCTGAGTGTTCACGCCACATGTCTGAAGACTCAAGATGATCCACCTCCTTCACACGAGATTCTGATGATGACTTCATCACCTTTGGGGGTGATACACAAAGGCGAATTGAGGTAACTGGCTTAATCAGGGCAAATGACAAATTCATCATGAAGGACGTCATCCTTGTGGACAAGCTAGGTATAATATGTTCTCAGTCTCTCAGCTTCTTGATGATAGTTATGAGACTAGATTTAAGAAAAATGCTTGTCGTGTGCTTGACTTTGTTGGTAAGCTTGTATTTGGGATCTCTCAAGTTGGTAGAATCTTCGGAGCTGATTTTTCCAAGTCTCTTGCTGGTTCTCTAAAGTGTTTACTCACTCCTTCTTCTAAGTTCTGACTTTGCTACAGGCATTTGGGGCACGTTGGGCTTGATCACTTGACGTGAGTCAGCAACCTTAATATCACAAGAGGTTTGCCAAAACTTAAGGTTATCAAAGACATTGTACATGCACCTTATAGACATGGCAAGCAAGTAGCTACCTCACACCCATCATTAACTATGGCGATGACTGATGGACCTGGACAATTATTGCATATAGACATTGTTAGTCTTTCCAAGGTTCGATTAGCTGGTGGAAAATGGTAGATCCTACTCATAGTTGATGATTTTTTGAGAGGCTTGGGTGTTCTTCTTTTCTTCTAACGATAAGGCTTTTGGCCATTTTCACGATTTGGTTCTTCGCTTGGCTACTGAAATCTGTGGTGCCTTAAGAATAATTTGTAGTAATAATAGCACAAAGTTTAAGAATTCTTCATTTGCCTCTTTTTGTGCTAAGCGAGGTATTGAGCATCAGTTCACCTCTCCTTATGTCCCTCAGCAAAATGGCATGATGGAAAGGAAGAACAAGACCCTAGTTGAGATGACGAGGACAATGCTAGATGAATACAACATGCCACGAAAATACTAGGTTGAAGCCCTTGCAACTACCTATCATGTTGCTAATTGAGTCTTCTTGAGATCCTCTTTGGGCAAGACTTCTTATGAGCTTTGATTTGAAAGAAATCCTTTTGTTTCTCATTTAAGAGTTTTTTTTGTTCTAAGTGATTCATTATTAAGACTGGGAACCTAGATAAATTTAAATCTAGAACTTGTGATAATATATTTCTAGGTTACCCTGCACATTCTAGAGGCTTTCGTGCACTTAATGTTGAAACTAACACAATCATGGAAACTTGCAATGTCACTTTTGATGAGACTAGACTTGAGCTAGATCAGATATTTCAAGTGATTCACATGTTTTTCAGAACATCTTTGTGGAGGAAGAAGAAGGCATTGAGGACGACTATCTCCCATTTGTTTGCATTGCTCCTGTTCTAGCTGAGGAACCTATCTCCACTACTTTACCTTCAGTTGAGGCTCCTGCTACTTCCACCTCTTCATCAGCAGTACATGCGAAGGTCGAAGATGTGATGTCTCCATCTGGTGCCACACTTCATATTCTACGAATGCATCCATCAGATCAGATGATTGGATATCTTCATGAGCGAGTCACTCGCTCTAGGTCTCAAGATCCTAATCTCTACTCCTATTATGTATTTGTTACTTCTTTTGAGCCCCAATATGTGTCTCATGCTTTATCTCATGCTAGTTGGGTTAATGCTATGCATGAGAAGTTAGACAATTTTTAGAGAAATAAGGTGTGGAATCTTATAGAGCCTCCTAGTGGTCACAATGTAATTGGAACAAAATGGGTTTACAAGAGAGAACAAAGTGAGGATGGCTCTGTGATTAGAAACAAGGCTAGATTGGTAGCTCAAAGATACAATTAGGTAGAGGGGTTAGACTTTGATGAAACCTTTGCTCCTGTAGCTAGATTAGAGGCTATTCACATCTTGCTTGCATTTGCTACATCTAAAGGTTTTAGGTTGTATCAAATGTATGTTAAGAGTGGTTTTCTTAATGGTTTCATAGAGGAGGAAATGTATGTTAGACAACTCCTATGGCTTTGAAAATTCTATGTTCCCTGATCATGTGTTTAAGTTGTCCAAAGTCTTGTATGGTCTTAAGCAAGCCCCTAGAACTTGGTATGATAGGTTTATGACCTTCTTGCTTAAGAATGTATTTGAAATGGGAAAAGTAGATAAAACTCTATTCATTCTTAAGCATGGCAATAACTTCCTTCTTGTGCAAATTTATGTGGACGACATTGTGTCTCGTTTTCCTGAGACCGTGTTGAGAAGAGGGACATTATGCTAGAGTTTGTGGACTCTGAGGCTCAACTAGCATATATCCTCACCAAGCACTTAGATCCTACTAGGTTTGTCACCTTGATGAGTGAGTTGGTGGTAGTTTGCCCTTTTGGGCTGGTTTGAGGGGGAGTTGATCCTGTTTGATCTTTTTATTTAAGTGATTTATTTGGCTTTTATTGCTTTTTCACTTGTTTTTCATGCATTGTATCATATTGAATTCATATGAAAAATAAAAAAAATATGATGCATTGTAATGTAGCTTTACTACTTCACTTTTAATTTAATGAAGCTTTGCTTAATACCCCTATTGGTGTAGCTAATTTTTTTATTGATGTCATGCTATAGCTTGTATGCTTGTCTTAGCATGATTTACTTTCTTAGCTACTTGTTGATGCCTTGGCATGTGCCTTAGAGCTAGAATGTCTAGGCTTAATCTAAAATTGCCAAGTGATAATCTAATTTCGGCTTGTTTATGAGTCGAGCTAGGCTTTTATGTTTTTTGAGATCTTGTTCATGCCTATTGAGTGCTGACTAGGATTACTTGGCTTATTTGGAATCTGTCTTGAACTTAAAAGAGAATATTAGACAATTCATGGCTTTTGTTCAATTTTGATTCTCTAATGAAAAATCCTGTGTTTTCACAAAAAAACAACAAGTTGTATCATGGAAAGAAAAAAAACAAGAGAGTGCCTACAAAAGGTTTTTTGCACACGTAGAGAACTCTTAGCTCAAACAGCGATCTGTTACACCCCACTAGAGCTTTTTCATGCTAAAAATGTAAATTTTTTGCTCGCAAATGGTTTGTTACACTCCTAGAGCAAAAACTAAAAATAAAATGAAATTGAGCAAGTTATTTCAAGTTGCAGGCTTAGTAATCCTTCTAGTAGTCAATGCTTGTTTCATTATCTTGGATTACATGCTTGCTATGGCTTGGTTCATACTTTTGTAGTCTTTTCAAATTATCCTCTAGTGATTTCGGTTATTCACTCGACTAGAAGGCTCTTTCACATATGTCTTGATGACAACTTGTAACTTGCCATTCTTGATATGCTATCTTTCATACTTGATATGTCCTGTGCATTAGAACTTGCTAGGTTCTTCATATTGGGTAATCTCCAAAGCTTCTTGTTCCTAAAAACAAAAACAAAAAAAATGAAGCAACTCCATTGCATTTCATGCATGCTCCTTCTTACGCTTCTTTCCTGCATCTTTAGAACTAAAAAATTGGATGAGAGAAAGGCGTGATTTCTTGATGACTCTATTGTCAAAGGGGGGAGAAAATATTGTAAAAATGTCGAAAATGAGCTTTGCTTGCACTGAGGGGGAGAAATTCAAAAATTGGTAGATCTTAGCCAGGGGGCATCTCATGTGTATTCTTGAGCTCTAATGTTTCTTTATTGGTTTAGGGTGTGCTTGGATGAGTGTATTAGGTTAGGTAGTACCGGGTAGGATGGTTCGAGATATGGACTGGTTCGTGTGTTTGGTTGGACGAATAGAACCAAACCGTCTGGGACGAGGTGGTTCAAGATTAAGGAATATTCCACAAATATTCTGAACCATCTCGTTCGCCAAAATCGGCTGAACCATGTTGTCCAGGCTCGTCCGGCTTTGTGCACTCACCTCCCTCTCGCGCTCTCCTCCCGTTCTCGATGTGCCTTGCCGAGCTACCCCGCCATAGGCCACCGCCTTTGTCCCAACGCTCTGGCTGTGTCCCCTCCACCCCATGTTCACGGCCTCCTTCCTTCTTACCTCACTCCCCTTCTTCCTTATGCACGCAAGTCACAGAGCGCCCGAACCCACCGCACCTCACCGAGCCGCACCGTTGCCCCAGTAAGCTCCAGCCATCCCCTCCATGTCCACTAGCACCACCTAGGTCCCCTCTGCCCCACAATCATCATCTTTTGCCCTTCCCAGCTCGGAATTGCTTGGAACGGCCACGCCTCCGTCACGCTCCCCGCGCTGACCGCCGCCTTCATCTCAACGCTTTGGCCAACCCAGAGGTTCTCCGCATGGCCGATCGCGTCACGCCGTGATCCAGAACACCACAAGTCTTTCCCCCAGTCAATTTTGGGATTCCCCCACGGGATCTCACAGCGCAGTCATCTTCTCTCACTCTAGCCAAAAACCGCCACCACCGCCACCGCTTCCACTTCGTTGAGCTTCCCTCCGATTCCCCTCTCCAGGAGCATCCCTTCACCTCCCCGACCTCCTCCCACCACTCACTCTGGCCCTCCCACTTCCACAACGCCACCACCATGTGAGCTTAGCCGCACCACCTCGGGTCCTCATTGTTGGGTAGCCTCGGTCCATTCCTGTCTTCACCAACTAGTCGAGCAAGCTCCCCATCACCCATAGATGCTCGTGCGTGTGCTAACTTCCCCATTTAGCCACTAGTTAACCACCATCGCCATTGGCATGCATGTTATCGCCACTACGAATGTGAGCCCCGCCTGGGCGCTCAGAGCTCTGTGTGCCTCCCCTGGCTTCCTCATCCCTCCCGTAGCCCACTTTTCAGGTCAACGCAGACTCCCCGCTGTCCCGGCGCCATCGACGAGCATGCCTTGCTGTCGCCGTGCCCCTCCTCTGTTCTTCTCTTCTCTCTATCTCTCTCTTTTCTCTATTGCGTGTGCAGATGATAGGTGGGCCCCTTGTTGTTAGGAGGTAATTTCACAAGAACATGTGTGTGGAGATGACAGGCGGGCCCCTTTGTTCATCCCATTCAAGCAACCAAATAAAATCGTGTATCATATCATCCCACCAACAAAACACACTACTTGTATCATCCTATCCAGGTTCGTTCCATCCATCCTATACCATCTCATCCCATTCACCCTGGTTCACCCAACCAAACGCACCCTTAGATTGCAAAATTGAAACCTCACTATGATCTAACGTCAACTTGAACAATTGTTTTTTCACATGGACCATGAGTGAATTCTTGAAGCCGTCTTTGGATTTTGAAGCTTTTCTGCACTTCACGGCCTCTACTAGTTTGCTTTTGCATTCCTCAAGCCAACTTGGTCATTTTCATGACTTTTTCTTTCTTATGGACCAAGTTGAGGCTTTGTGCAAAACCGAGTGAGATTTTTTCAAAAAAAAACATCCAATTTGCATTTTTCGGTACATTGCCAATGTGTTCATCAAGGGGGAGATTGTGGAGTCCGTGTGTATGGTCCTAATCTTAGCATTGAACAATTAGCATTAGTATCGAGGTGTTTAGGGATCAAAACGTCGGTTTAGTAAATTGTCGGATTCTTTGTTAATACCGAGGCGATCGATCGATGGAGGTCGGTCGATATGTGTAACACCCGACCCGACACTAAGCCTAGATTGTCATCTAAATAATTCTCACTACCAAATTAATCCTTAATTAACAATAATTCGAGCAAGCTATGCATGGAATAAAAACCCCACAACAGGTCACAAAACAACAACTTAACAAAAGAAATGCATAAAGGGTTAGCATTTACAACTTGGTCACATGTGCCAAGAATGCCTAGATCACACGTGCCTGAGAAACGTTCGAGTCACACACGATCGAGAGACGCTTGGGTCACACACGCCCGAGAAATGCTGGAAGCATGCTCCCGATATATAGGATGGAAACAAGTAATAATAATCAAATCATTATTAAATCAATCAAAGTTCCACTCATTGAACTGGTAATAGCCAAGCTTGATAATAAACCCTAAAGGGAAGTATCATGTCTCTAGATTTAGTGAAAGCAAACTAAATAAGATTGTCTGTGTGATAATTGCATGTGTTGCACATGTGCTACTCCATCCCATGCATGTCGCCTTCAACATTCACATAAAAATAACAACAAACCAAGAGTGAGTTTAAGACCCAGAAAGTACATCATAGAACAATAAACAAACAAATTATCATTCAATTTAATCATTTTCATTGTCATTGTGAGCCCATACTCAAATAATCATATCATCTCTCATATAGTTAACTTGCACAATTAACTTCTCATGTATGCAATGCTCAATTATGCTCATGCTCATATACAACTCAATCAGCTGATACCGGTGTAGAGGAGTGATCACTCGTCGATGAACCACTCTATCTTTCACTCGCATGAAGTCCATACCGAAGTAGGTTTCTATCTAGGGATCTCCGAATAGCCATGTAATAGTTCTCACTGACCTCATTGGAATAGTTACATGACATCCTCACCGACCTTGCTCATGCAATCCTGTCATTATGAATGTAAATGATGCAACATTGTTCATTATCCATTATCATTATTACCATGTCATTACCATATCATGTCATCAACATACCATGTCATATCATCATTACATCATGGCATTTAAATAAGCATAAGTAAAGCATAAATAATTATAATGACAATTCAATGGTAAAGACAAGGATAAATAAACTGATGTCTATCGCTCTACTATGCACTTATCTTTTAGCCACGAATGTTAGAACGATGCAAAGGCAGCACTAAACTCGAAGAAACACTCACTAGACAAAGATTAATAATACATCTCAAAACATGTCACAACAGTACGCAAACGTCAATCAACTCAACATCGCTCCTACGCGCAAACCCGACACAATTAACCCAACTTCACTGGACAACCTTCCCACTGTCCCGGTGATCAAACACCCATAACTTTTACTTATGGAACCCAAATAGAGCAAACTCTATATTTTCTGGAATCTACACAAAATTCCCTAGTTGTGCAAATTCTGTGATTATGCTATCTATTTCCCTGTTTTGAACCCTGAAGGTTAATCTAGAACTTCACAAAACATCCGACTTCACAATTTTATAACTATTTTTCTACAACTTTAAAAGTAACAAATCATACCATACCACTTCTGGAAACTACAAAGAATTATCTAGCTAAACATAGTTATGACCACAATTTAATGCTACCATATATTGCACATAACAAAGTAATCTACACAACTGCTGTTAATGGCGACAGAGTTTTGGACAGCAGTACTCCTGTGGCCACAACTTTTCAACTGCTTATCCAAATTTAATGATATTGTACTATATGGAAAGCTTACGAAATTATCTACAACTTTGATAACATGGGAAAGTCATGAATCTAGACGACGTTTCCCCAAAACTCCCTGGCAATATTCTGTAGGACATTTAATCAAACTAGGGCATCGTAAAATATCCATTTCCCACAATCAATCTACTCTAAACCTTTGATAAATAGCAATCTAAGATCAAAACAAGGTTATCCAGATCGTTACCCCCACGAATTTGGACAACGATCAAGAGTGGATCACGAAGCCCTAATTTTCTCCTTCTTCTTCCTTCTTCATTCTTCCTTCCTTCTTCTCCTTCTTCCTGACCCTTGACTCCTCCTTGTTGGACACCAGCAGCAACACCACCACTACACGGCAAAGACCTCCCAAATGTAGTGAGGTGGTAGGGGCTCAGCAGGGCAGGGCGCAAGGTGTAGAGGGACGACGCTAGGCCAGAGGGCATGGTGGGGCACCTGGGAGGCATGGGCAAAGGGGCGGCTAGGGTTCCCCCTTCCTCCACTTTAAAGGGACTTGGTTTGGGTTGGGCCAACAGACGGATTTCCCCCAAGTCGAACCTTTGATGGGTTCGGGTGGGTTGTAGGCCAGCGGGCCACACCTCCCCTAACTCTCCCTTCTCTTCTTTCTAATTAAATTAAAACATGTTATTACAATATGACCGACGAGGGGTGGTAGTCAAACCAGTAGTGGCCGGTGATGAAATGTTTTGAGGACTGCGCACCAAACACTTGTGTGGGAGTGTTTGAGGGTGTTTTTGCACCAGATGCCGTTGAAAATGGAGACTAGATGCGAAGCTAGATAGAGTTTTGCCGAAAAGTCTAGAGAAGGTGTTTTTCATATATAGGAAGCGGTAAGACCGACTGTTGGTTGGCGGTCAGATCGGCGGGAGCTCCTACCAGCCAGGGTGGTGGTTAGATTGCCCAGGGCATGATCATGCATAGTAAGCTATGGTGATTTCACGGTATTGGCCAAAGTCATGGGTTTCAGTGCATAGGTGTTGCATGATGCATGTTTTGGCTAACATGGGCAAGTTGCGAAGAACTTATGCCCAGAATTGATTTAATGGTCTATTATTGTGCAGGGATGCTTGGCGTCAACTACAGTCAACAGTGAGGATGATCAGGACTAGGCTAGGAGAGTTAAGGTCCAAAACGATCATAGATGCATGGTGAAGCGGTTGGACTCAAGTATGACGCAAGATGGACAAAAACGACTGAACAAAAAGTTTAGTATAACGGGTTGCATCAAGTGACTTGGGGCTGATGCAAGTGTCGTGGTGGTTCCGATGGGAGCCGGATGGGAGAGACTTGCCAGCTTGTGGAAATCCATTGATGAAGCTATGTGTGGCGAAGCATGGGATTGCTTCACGTTGATTGGGCTCGTTCATGGAGAAGGATTGAGAATGGGTGTTTTGGTATCTTCACCAAAATACTGGTTTGGTGACCTTGGAGAAACCGCAGCGCAAGACGACGCAAAGTGGAGGCATTTAGGTCAAGAGAAGATGAAGACCACGAAGAGACAGATTCGGGAGACCCGGATCGTCATCTGCTTTGAGAAACGTGCGTGAGTGTAAATCTACTTGTGTGTGGACTTAACATGTGCCCTATAAGGTTTTCTCTCTAGACTTGGCCTCCACTATATATGAGGGTTGATGTAGGATCTGCACAGCCAAGGCTTGAAAGCCCTAATTTGTGATTTGGGAAAAGTGGATGAAATAGAGGAGGCTAGGGTTTGAGAAAGATAGATTGAGAGATTAAGTGTTCATGTGTGAGCTTTTGTCCTCTATGGTGGAGTGGTTGTAAACCTACAACCCCTTTAATCAATCCAATCGAGTTTGTCTCTAGACGAGTTCTCTCCTGTTCTTGCTCTCGCTCTCTTTGGTGATTTTTGGGTTTTGGTGTTCTCACGGTTTTGCCTTGTTCTCTTACTGTGATCTAGTTTGCTAGGACTTGTGAGATCTGGTCTAAGGTCATCTAGACCATCATCATCCAACAAGCAAGCCTTTAGATCAAATTTAGGTTTTTCTCCTGGTTTTGAGCCTTATTGCCCTCAATCAAGAAATTCATGGAACCTTGGTTATGATTATCTCAATCTTTGATTGGAATAGGTTCATGACCTTCTTGTTGAGCTTTGTCTGAAATCTCAAGAGATTTAGATCACGGGATCAAAAGTTATATTGTTTTGTTGATCTTTCGCTCTTTGTTCATCACCCGGTGATCGATCGGCCTCACCGGCAGTTAGACCGGTGTCGATGGTCATACCGGTCAGACCGGCCGAGAGTTTGTGCTCGGGGTTTTTCGGTTTCAACGCAAGACTTCCACTGTGATCTTGTAGCTTTGATCTTCATAGCTTTCATTGCTATTGGAGTGAAAAAGAAAGTTGAATACCACCGGTGAAAAATAGGTGGCTCCTATTCACCCCCTCTAATCATTAATTCGGTCCAACATCTTACTTTGAATTTGGTATTACAAGTCCTCCTTTGTTTGGTATAAGAACACTTCGTTTGAGTTATGGTATAGCTAGCTAATTTTGACCTTCCACAGAAGGAGTTCTTTCTTCTTCTTCAACTTCTCGTGTGCACAGTACATAACGGAAGTAGAACTGATTTTGTCGGCCAAATCTTGAGGAACCTACGGACGGCCGTACCAATGTATCAGCGCACTACTTAACAAGTGCCATCTGACCAGACCGCAATACTGCATACTCAGGTCATGCTTTGTTTGCCGCCGGCATTCACAACAACTTTTCATGCACATTGGGACCAATTACCGACGAGCAAGCACTTGTGAGCAACAACCAACCAATGCTTCAAACTAAAGCTTCTTTAGGGGCATCAGAGCATAGATAGTGGTGTAAGTAGGGCCGGGGAGTGCATTGGCTTCAAACCGTAGCTCAACCTCAATATCGGATCAGATTCCGGCAAGCGTAAAGTACGAAGACTAAGCTGCAAAAGGTGGCTCATCAATGATGGATATATCTTTCAAGATAGCAACAGGCATACAAACTAAATATCAGGGTATCTTTTGTTCAAATTAAAGATGGTTCAAAAACGTCATCACAGACAGTTTGTATGCCTGTTGCTATCTTGAAAGCAACGATACGATGAGCAGGCAAGAAGACATGCAGGTCCATGCATCCTTGCTCCAACATATGCATGTGTAGACAAAATTAAGAACACAAATAGAGAGGGATCAGAGCAGGAGCAGTTATATAAAATCATACAAATGGTACATGAGCCTAGATATATATGCTGTGAGAGTTCAAGGGCCCTTCCACGACATGCAGAATTGTGCATGATGGAGGCAGCAAGGGTGTTGGGGCGCATAGATTTTCTGTACCACTGCCGTTTCTTTGGCAGACTAATCGTATCGATGTTGTGTTTCATGGACGGGGAAATTTGAAAAAAGTGGGAAAAAAACCTATATAATATTAATTATTGTATATTTTGATATAAATGACCATCATTTCTCGAAACAAGCAGGTGTACTCTAGGGTTTTGGTTTAAGTTTGATTGGATCAAATGGATGAAGTGCCAAGGGAAAGTTTCACTAATCCTAAGTTTTTTTTTTGTGAAGTTATTTGACTAGTGGATGGACTTGATCATGGTTTTTAATCTTTGAAAATTATCCTTCTTGTCAACAGGGAGGATGGAAAGCCCATCTACTAAAGTTGTCACTTCCCACGTAATGACCGAAGACATATATAAGAGCAAGACTAATTCAAAGAAATTGCTTAAGACCTTAGAAATAGACGCTCTCCGTAAATCCAACAACCATACGAGCCTGTTGCTCAAAATCATATAAATATAGCACGTAATTCCAACAACCGTACCGTTCATTCTTATAAGAAAACATATCATTTTTTCCTAGGGAGCGACTAGTGACCAGACGTAAGATCCAGGCACCGCCTCTGTACCTTAGATGACCATTCCATCACTACTATAGAAAAGGTCTTTACAGATGGTTCAAAAACGTCATCACAGACAGTTTCGTGAGCCGTCTAAGTTTATGAGTCAGTGATGACATGAGGTCATCACAGATGGTTTTTGAACTGTCTATGAAAAAACTATCACAGATGGTTATCACAGACGGTTCTTGTTCAGAACCGTTTGTGATAGGTTTTTCTTTTGCAAAAAAAAAGATTTTGAGCCAAACCAATCAATTGCTAGACAAGAGTTTCCATATGCAACTTATAGCAAGACAACTAAAATCCAATTAAAATTCGATAGCAAACACATTATAGAAAATGAAAACCAAAATGTTTCACAATGTCCCCTCCGAATGGGAAAAAATGGAATAAAGTTACAAAGTTAAACTAGCTAGAAACCATCTATGCCTCCAAGCTCCTGAAGAACTCATCGGCTTCTTGAATTGGTCTTGTGAGCTCCTCTCTGTACCTCACCAGCATATCATAAGATGTTCTTGCATGTCGTCAAGTTCGACTTAAACTCGTCGGCAAGGAGAGACGACTGAAAACCTCTAGCGGCGCTCCGACCTTAGGTAACACAAAATTAAGATAATTTTCTTTACAACAAACAAGCAACAAATTGTGTATGTTATGGGGATGTACATGTACCTTCCGGCAGTCTACCTCCTGCGGCAGACAAGGAGCTCCTCCGCATCCCTCCTCCTCCTCGTCTGCTGTGTCTCCTCGCTGAACAACGACGGGGAATCGAGGGTGGTCGCCGGAGCTCGGTGTGGGGAGGGGAGAGGGAGAGACTGATGGAAAACAAGGCTGGGGTGGCTATAATATATAATAACAATGCCAAAACATTTTGCCTCCTGCGCGCGCATTCAAAATTTTTCGAACTCCCGCACTGCGAATCACAGACGGTTTCATACAAAAACCGTCTATCGTCAGACGGTTCTTAATACAAACCGTCTGTGATAAGTATTTATCACAGACAGTTCGTATTAAGAACCGTCTGTGATATATATCTTATCATAGACGGTTTGTATTAAAACCGCTCAGTGACTTGGAATTTTCTTACTCTCTCGATTTTACTATGGCTTGAATTTTCCTTACTCTGCAATTTTACCATGGCTTGAAATCACTAACACTCTGATTTTACCATGGCTTGAAATTACTAATTCTCTGATTTTACCATGGCAAAATCAGAGTGTTAGTGATTCCATGGCTATGGTAAAATCAGAGAGTTAGTGATTTGAAGCCATGGTAAAATCAGAGTGTTAGTGATTTCAAGCCATGGTAAAATCAGAGTGTTAATGATTCCAAGCCATGGTAAAATCAAAAATACTTATCACAGATGGTTTTTAATACGAACCGTCTATGATGAGGATGGGAAGTCCTGCAGACGGTTCGTGTTGAACCGTCGTGATACTTCCTGACGGTTTTCAACACGAACCGTCTGTGATATTACTTCTTCACGTATGGTTTTAAGCGCGACGAAGAATACGAGATGGTCGCTAAACCAAAACCGTCTGTGATTGTATTTAATACAAATGGTTTTGGTCAACCGTCTATGATGAGGCATCCAGTATTAACCTTTTTGTAGTAGTACATGTTCATAATCCAAACCTTCAATAGCCATCCGATCCCCCTCCCTTGAGATGCAACATCAGCTAAGTGTGTCACAACAACAACAAAAACGCTATCTATTCAACATAAGAACAGTCCCCACAACAACAAAAAAACGTTTGTGCCCATTGTGCAGCATTAACACTTAAATGCCGCAACAAAAATAGCAGTCATGCAACAAAACTGAAGTCCCACGCAACAAACAACCAAAACACTTGGTGCAACAAATTTAAAACTGTTGGTGCAACAACTCACAATAACCGCTGCAACAGGTAGTAGCTCATGCTCAACAAATCAAGAAATCTTTGCAACAAAAATAAATTATCGCTGCAACAAATAAAAGTGTAACAGCCCAAAGTTCTGTTACCAATTTAAATTAATTAAAGTTATTATTTTGTTGGACTTTCTGAAATTTGAAAGAGGTTGACTGCTTTATTTGAATTTCTGAAATTTGAAAAGGCAAAAATAAAATTTATTAAAGTTTTTGAAGTTTTATTTGAGTTAAAGTTGAAAAATAAAAATTTAATTATTTTCTAGAATTTTAAAAGCTTTTTCCTAAATATTTTAAAGCCAAATTAATTTATTTGCAAAATTTAAAAGCCAACTTTAAGTTGGAAATAATTTTATTAAGTCCAAAATAATTCTAGGAATTTTTATAAATTTTTCTAGAATTTTTGGACTCTATTTGCTACTTTCTAAAATTCTAAATCAATTAGTTCAATTTCTGAAATTGGAAAACTAATAAAAATCCTATTCTTCCTGGTGGGCCGAATTCCTGTTGAAACCGACCCAACCTTTCTCCTTTTCGGCCCGAGACGGCCCGTCTGCGCCTTCTCTCTCCCTCTCACTCCCAGCCCCACCCGTTAGTGACCCGCCCCCACTTCCACGCGGGCCCCGCCACTTTCTTCCTCCTCCCTTTCTTCCCCACGATCCCAACAAAACCGCCGCCATTAGTGGCCGCGCCGAGCTCCAGATCGGCCACGATCTCCTCCTTACCACGCGCCGCAGCGCTGCGCTCGTTCGGACCTCAACCGCCACCACCCCGCCCATCGTTCTCGTCATGCGTGCGCCGATCTCGCCCAGCGCCAATCGCCGCCACGACCTCCACGCCTCACGCCCGCCGGTGCCCTCGGCCCCTATAAAAGGGAGCGCGAGGTGCCCCTTGATGCCTCGATCCCTTCCCCCTCATTCACCTCTTCTCCCCTACTCTCTTTTCGCCGAAATCAAAGGATTTCGCCGCTGGCCACCGTGTGACTCTGTCGCTCCTAGCGCCGCCTCCGGCGATGCATCGGCCTCATTGTCGCCCTTTTCGGCATCGCCTCGTCTCGATGCACCCCGTGCGTGCGCTAGCCTTGCCGGAGACCCACCGCAACGCCCGCGCAACCGGAGAACCGATCCCGCCACTGCCAATCTTCGTCACCGCCGGCCAAAGCTTCACGTCCTCTAGTTCTTTCGGTAAGCATCGCGTTCGTCGTTCCCTCCTCTCTCCGCTCGTACCGTCGTCGAAGGCTAGATCGCCGCCGTTCGTCGGCGAGGTTGTCACCATAGCTCCGTCGAGCTCGGGCTGACGTGGCCAGCCACGTCGTAGCCTAGATGGCCCCATGTGGCGCCAAATCAGCGCCAGCTCAGCGCCCGCGTCCGTGTCAACGACCACGTGGCGCCACGTCAGCACCACCCTCCCAAGCTAAAAGCCCGTGCACCTGGTCCACGTCAGCCGTGTCTATGACACGTGGGGCCCACATGTCGGAAATTTATTTAATTCCTTTAATTCTGAAAATCTCAGGGCTGACGTCAGCCTTGCGCAATAAATGGATTCTGAAAATCTTGTTATGCCTCACCGTACTACCACATGTCTTGTATGGGCAAGACCTGACTTATTAATTTGGGATACCTCATAGATATTTGTGCCGTGTTGTATGTGTGGGTGTCGGTTAGATTATAGTCCCACCTGGCGCAAGAGGGGGCTCCCGGAGGACGGTCAGTCCAATGGAAGCGAAACCTTAGCGGGTATGAGTACTATGAGGTAGATCATTGTAAAGGCTTTGTCACGTGCTCTAGACTGCTTACCTAAGGTAGTGAGCGGTGGCATAGATATATGCCGGACAAATTAGAGAATTCGTGTCATGTGGGTAAAATTGTACAACCTCTGTAGAGAGTAGAAACTATTCGAATAGCCGTGTCCGCGGTCATGGACATGCTAGCAAAGCCACTCTGAGTTAGACTTGTTTTTGGTTTTTTTTTAAAGTGATTTCAACAGATGTTTTCAGGATGGTTAGTCCTGTGGGAAAATTGGGCGGTTAGCCATTGTGATAGGAGGATATCCTTCACTATTCAAATATGGAGGTTATCCATACTATAAAATTGTTGTTTAAAAACCTGATTTTAGATATGGTATAAAAATGGCCTTGGAAATTAATATGATTATTTAAAATTGAAAATGCTGCTTTATGCAAATAAACCCCCTTAATACCCTTGTTTACTTTATGCATGCATTCAATCACATTACTTGGCGGGTGTAACTTGCGAGCACGGTAGTTGTGCTCATACTTGCTTTATGCAAACAAATTTCAGAGGAGAAGAACTTCACCATCGGTGTGGATCTCGACGACTAGGCTGCTACCCCAATCGATTGCCTGTGGCAGATTAACTGGACTCTACTACACTTTCTTCGTCTTCATTGTGTTCTTTATTGTTGGCTTGTAAGCCTCTTTTGTAATAAACTCGATTTACTTTTAATGCAATGCAATATATGTTTATGTTATCATTTTTTAATCAGGTACACCGAAATCTCGGATCGTGTATGAACACAGAGGATTCGGATCTTTCGCTTCCGGGTCCGATAGAAGTGGTAGCAGAGCCATATCGACTGTAGGTCGTGACCTAGTTAGAATGGCCGTTAGTTAAAAACTTCAAAATCTATTTTATAATAAGAAAAATAACTTGTTCTTTCCTCATCTTGGTCATCTATCTTTAGCTTCTTCATAGCAATTCTTTCTTACCTAATTCTTTCTTCACCATTTTATAATGTTAAATGGATCGTCTCTCCTTTATAAACTCCTATAGATGATCACCATGATTATTAACCCTTACGTTCAAGACTACAAGGCATGAAGCTGTCAAGAGAGCATCGTCATACAAGAATCATCAAAGATCACGAGCAAAAGATTCTGACGTCGGCCAAGCCATATAGTCTAAGTTTGTCGAGACTCACTCTAGTGCATTGAGTCGTTCCACCAGATTAAGAGTTCAATCGATAGAACGATGGATAAAGCTATTAAAGTTTGTCTGAAAAGCTTTGGAGTTGGTTCTTTTGTTTGGAGTGTTATTTCGCTCTATCCCCTTAGTTCTTCTTATTTGTCTCTTCCCTATCCTTTGTCTCCTTTCCTAACCCTTGGAGAAAACCGGTAGATGGTGAACACTCGTCACTCTGGAAGTGGAACCAACACCAACAATGATGGAAGTGCCCCAAACAGTGGATCAGAATGGCAATAGATGATGGCCAATCAAAACCGTCTGATCGAACTACTCTCTCAGTCCATCAACAACAACCAAACCCGACAGGCTGCAGCTTTCCAAGCTTGTAACATCCCAATTTTCAGGGCTTTAAAAATTCTTTGAATAGTTAGTAGGAAGAAAATTCACCATTTGGATTTATTTGAATTTAATTTAAAAGCTTAATATTGGACTTGTGTAACAAAACAATTTAATATGACTAAAGTCAACATGAACAATAGTCAAAATTATTTTATTTGGATTCTATGAGCTTGGATATATTTTACGGAATTTTCGGAATTTTTCCAAGTTCATTTGCTATTTTCCATTGCTTATTTGAATTTCGCTATTTTATAATAAAAAACTATTTTAAATCTCCAAACAGTCGTTGGGCTAAATCTCTCGGCCCAAAGATCGCTTCATCTCGGCCCAATCATTCAGTGGCAGTCCGATCCGAGTTGGGCGGCGATCTCGCCAGCTTCGCCTCACCCTCTCCCCTGCCAGTGGGCGCCTCGTCTCCGCTGCCCAGCGGGCTTTGCTCTGATGTCGTCGCCGTCTCCGCACATTACGCGCGAGCAACCGCCATGGGCGGTCAACGCCGAGCTTCACAGTGGCGCCTCAACCGCCCGTGTCCTCCTGACGTCGCCACGACGCCCACCACCACCGCCCACGACCCCCTCGTCCTCGTGCACGGTTCGCCCGCAAGCCGCAACTGTCGCCCACGACCTCCACGTCGCCACGCCGCCGGTGCCTCCCGACCTCTATAAAAGCCACCCCAGGATCGCTGCGGCCCCTTTCCTAACCCTCGCTCAATTCCACCCGACAACCTCCGTGTCGCGCCAATTCGAGCTCTAGGATTTTCTTACCGTCGGTGGGATTTCTTCGATCTTGTGCGCCGTCGTCGTCGCCTTGGCGTCGCCGTGGAGCACCCGCCGTGTTCGCGTCACCAGACCTACCTCCGGAGCCACCCATTTCGTTAGAGCCTCCGAGGCCGCCAAACAAAACCGGTTGCCGCCGCTCGACCTCGCCGCCGCCACCACCGTCCACCTCAACCACCGGAGGTACCTCATCGTGTTATAATAGCGTCGGCTACGCCCGTACCACCCACCCTCGCCGGAAAGCATCAGTAGCGCCGGTGACCATCGAGTCGATCTGCGCGCCGTCGTTGTCGTCCTCGCCGGCGTGGGCGCCACGTCACCTTCCACCTCACTCTCTCGTGCGTCGCGTGTCGTACGCGTGTGCGCGTCGGCGCCAGCAGCAGTGCGCCACGCCACCCGCCTGCCGTTTCAAATCGGTGGCTTGGTGGACTTGGTCCACTGCAGTGGTAAGTCAGCGACATGTGGGTCCCATGTCGATTAATCTTTAATTCTTTTATTTTCCGGAAAATCCTTTCACGTAGCGTCACCTTGCGCAATAATTAGAATTTCCTTTAGAAAAATAATTCGAAATTGTTAAATAACATTTAGGTTTAAATTTGTAAAATTCAAAACTTTTGCATCCAAACTCCAAATTGGGTGTTTCAAATTTCTAAATTCATATAAAATTAAGATCTAGCTAATCAAATCAAAATTATTTAAATTTGACTTTTGTTTAAATTTAGAAATTCATTTAAAATTCAAGAGATAGGTTAAAACTTGTAAAATTCATATCTTTTGAATCCCAAATCCAAATTGGATGTTTTAAATTGCTAAAATCTTAGAAAATTATTGTCTAATTAAATAACATACAATTATGTAATTTGGAGTTCAGTTTAGTTTTAGAATTTAGAATTTATTTAATTTCCAAATTTAGGTTAAAATTTGTAAAATTCATAATAATTGAATCCTAACTCCAAATCCATCCATTCAAATTTCTAAATTCGTCTAAAATCCAGATCTATCTATTGGAGATTTTTAATTATTTTATTGGAGTTATTTGCTTCTGGTTTTTATTTAGTTTTGTTTGTTTGTGTCGTTCTTGAGTAGACTTAATGACTATTTGGAAGAGTTGAAGAAGAAGGACCTTTCCAAGACCAAGATCAATTCCTAGATCCTTTTCAAGGCAAGCTATGCCCTTGACCATTTTCCTTCCCAGTTTTATAAAAGTATTTTAATTCAAATTACTGCATCTTAATTCAAGTATTTATTTAAAAGCTTTTGGGTGTAGTAGTTAATTCCAAATTGATATGCCTTCCTTGTGTAATTGTTAAGCCTTGATTCCTTGTCACCCTAGTTGATAATTAGTTGGTAAATATTGTAGCACCAGCGTGGGTTGGTTAGTTACGTATTAGATTGCTTAGCCATGCCACGACTCACTTGTCATGTATCTTCTTTGTTATAAATTGACTAAGTGAATATGGCTAATGAACAAAGCTGTGTGTACTATGTGTCTTTGTGGCATATGTTGCACTTAAATCAACTGGGGTGGTAAAAGCATTTGGACCGAGGCAAGGGGTGAATCTTGTGTGAAAGGGTGGGTATGTGAATATTAAAAATCTGTGTGTCTATGTGCTTTAGTTAGGCTTGGAAGTCTTGCCTTGGTCAATTAAGGACCTCACCATGTGCTCCATTGAGCTGAGCTCTGTCACGACCACATGCTGTTTTGAGGCGGGCCTAGCATAGTAGGATAAGGTATCTGAAATGATTTGTTATGATTAGTGTTAGCTACACTAATTGTATCTTGTGGGTAAAGTGTACAAACTCTGAGAGTGTAACTTAATCTATTGAATAGCGCGTCATGATCATGGACAATGCTCGGGATTTGACACTAGGGGTAGATTTTCATAAAAGCTGTGTGGGAAGGGAGCTGTGTGGTTTAAATCATCCACTATGTGAATAATCTGTTTAGAGGTGTGCGTCTTTGTGGAATAAATTGTTAAAATTATTATTGTCTATTTGTTTTACATCTTTAATCTATTAATTGTATTCAATTGCAAAAGTTGCATTTATGCAAAAACCCTGAGAATGCCTTCCTTTGTAAAAAGCGGCATATATATATTTTTTGCATCTCGTGGTGTGGCTTGAGAGTACGGTGTGTACTCACGCTTGTTTTGACGAATCAAGCGAGGAGAGTCTTCACCACATTGAGGGCGAGTACATCGAAGGTGCTGATCGTGAGGTCTTGATCGATCGGTTGCTGTGGCGAACCGATGGGGTGCCACTACCGTTTATGTTTCATTGCCGTTTATTTCCTATGTTAGCCTGCGTGGCTCAATAGTTGTAAACTTCGACCTTAAGGTCAAAACCATTATTTGTTAATCAAAGTTAATCGTTTATGTTATTATTAAGCTTGTATGGATCGATTGCCATCTTTGTTGACCTTTGTGTGCACTAGCATGATCTGAGGCTAGTGCATTAAACCTGAAGGGTCCCGAACCGTAATTTTGGGTCCCGACAAAGCTCCACCTCCACCACCTCGAGAGGACCCGGCATGTCGAGAATTTATGAGGATGCGTCCACCAACTTTCTCAAGCGACCTGAGCCCATGGATGCGGATGGTTGGCTCCAGGCGATTAGTAAAAAGTTGGATATTGCTCGTGCATTACCGTAGTGAAAGGGTGTTGTTAAGCCGCGACAACTCATTGGGCCACTTCTAAATGGTGGGAAAACTTGACATCTCACATGCTAATCTGAAGCCATCACATGGAACGAATTTGTGCGAGCTTTTCGCCATGCACATATTCCTTCCGGCCTAATGACCCTCAAGAAGAAGGAGTTTCGCTCGCTATGCCAAGGCAACCGCTCTGTGAGCGAGTACCTCCATAAATTCAATCAACTGGCATGCTATGCACCAGGAGATGTTGCTAAAGATGAAGACAAGCAAGAAAAATTCCTTGAAGGACTCAATGATGATCTGTCCGTCACAATGATTTCCCAGATTATTACGATTTCGGTAATTTGGTCAACAAGGCGGTCCGTCAAGAAGGCAAGCACAAAGAGATGGAGAACCGCAAAAGAAGAATGGCTGCATAGAAGCTCAACCCTGGAGCTTTTCCTAAAGCTAGAGGGAATTTATCGCATCAAGTCGGATCGACCAAGAACTTCAATCAAGCACACTGACTAAACAACCCAGATAGCTTGGAGTCTATCAAAGCACCTGAAGATGGCCAGTCAAAGAAGGACCCCTCCTATGTTGCAGGCATCACGTGTTTTCATTGCCATGAGATAGGACATTATGCCAATAACTTTCCAAAGAAGCAGCAAGCAGCGAATCCAGCCAACCCTGAAGTTCCAAAAGTCAACACCATGCAAGCAAACAGGATGCCGCGGAATTTTGGAAAAGGGCGTCATACAACGTCCACACTTCGAGCCCCGTCAGATGAAGAGCAGAATGTAGATGGCAACAACTCCAACTGAAAACCTTGTATCCCTAGTTTTCTTTCTAGCCACTCCGAATCTCCGGGACGAGATTCCTTTTAAGGGGGGTAGTTTGTAATAGCCCAAAGTTCTGTTACCAATTTAAATTAATTAAAGTTATTATATTGTTGGACTTTACGAAATTTGAAAGAGGTTGACGCTTTATTTCAATTTCTGAAATTTGAAAAGGTAAAAATAAAATTTATTAAAGTTTTTGAAGTTTTATTTGAGTTAAAGTTGAAAAATAAAAATTTAATTATTTTCTAGAATTTTTAAAAGCTTTTTCCTAAATATTTTAAAGCCAAATTAATTTATTTGCAAAATTTAAAAGCCAACTTTAAGTTGGAAATAATTTTATTAAGTCCAAAATAATTCTAGGAATTTTTATAAATTTTTCTAGAATTTTTGGACTCTATTTGCTATTTTCTAAAATTCTAAATCAATTAGTTCAATTTCTGAAATTGGAAAACTAATAAAAATCCTATTCTTCCTGGTGGGCCGAATTCCTGTTGAAACCGGCCCAACCTTTCTCCTTTTCGGCCGAGGCAGCCCGTCTGCTTCTCTCTCTCTCTCTCTCCCACCCGCTTAGTTAGTGACCCCCCCACTTCCACGCTGGCCCGCCACTTCTTCCTCCTCCTTTCTTCCCACGATCCCAACAAACCGCCGCCATTAGTGGTGGCATGAGCTCCAGATCGAGCCACGATCTCCTCCCCTTGCCCAAGCGCCTGCGTCTTGCGATCGTTCCCCGACCTCAGCCGCCACCACCGCCGCGTTCCCCTCGTCGTGCGCCTGATCTTGCCGCGGCGATCCAGCACGCCGCCACGACCTCCATGCCTCCACGCGCTCCGGTGCCCCTCGGCCCCTATAAAAGGGAGCGCGAGGTGCCCCTTGATGCCCCGATCCCATCCCCCTCATTCACCTCTTCTCCCCTACTCTCTTTTCGCCGGAATCAAAGGATTTCGCCGCCGGCCACCGTGTGACTCCGTCGCCCTAGCACCGCCTCCGGTGATGAATCGGCCTTGCCGCCACTGCACTCGGCATCGCCTCATCGCGGCGCACCCCGTGCGCGTGCTAGCCTCGCCGGAGACCCACCGCAACGCCCGCACCACCGGAGAACCGATCCCACCGCCGCCAATCTTCGTCACCGCCGGCCAAAGCTTCACGTCCTCTAGTTCTTTCGGTAAGCATCGCGTTCGTCGTTCCCTCCTCTCTCCGCTCGTACCCTCGTCGGAGGCTAGATCGCCGCCGTTCGCCGGCGAGGTTGTCACCGTAGCTCCGTCTAGCTCGGGCTGACGTGGCCAGCCACGTCATAGCCTAGATGACCCCATGTGGCGCCAAATCAGCGCCAGCTCAGCGCCCGCGTCCGTGTCAGCGCCCACGTGGCGCCACGTCAGCACCGCCCTCCCAAGCCAAAAGCCCGTGCACCTGGTCCACGTGAGTCGTGTCTATGACACGTGGGGCCCACATGTCGAAAATTTATTTAATTCCTTTAATTCTGAAAATCTCGGTGACATCAGCCTTGCGCAATAAATGGATTTCCCATTAGAAAAATAATTCGGAAGATTCATTTAATTTGCAGATTTAGGGTTTAAACTTCTAAAATTCATATCTTTTGCATCCAAACTCCAAATTGGGTAATTCAAATTTCTAAATTCATATAAATTCAAGATCTAGCTAATTAAGCCAAAATTATTTAATTTGGAGTTCACTTGAATCTTCATTTAAATTTTGTTGGAATTTAGGAATTCATTTAAATTACAGATTTAGGTTAAAATTTGTAAAAACCATATCTTTTGAATCCCAACTCCAAATTGAGTGATTCAAATTTCTAAAATCTTATAAAATTATTATCTAGCTAAATAAAATATATTTATTTGATTTGGAGTTAGTTTAAATTGTCTTCTTGAATTTATTGTATTTCATTTGAATTTGTCGTACTTTTGCGTATAGACTTCGACGATTCCGGAGAGTTAGATCCTTTGAAGGATTTAGAGAGTCAAGACTTCAACGAAGGCAAGTTATACCCTTGACCATATTGCCCCCAGTATTTTAAGGTTATTTAATTAAGTTTTTTTTAAATTATTATTGCATGCATATTTTTAGTCAATTATTTTAATGCCATGTTTAAATGCTTAGTTATTCCAATTGTTATTGTATGGCCAATTTTGAATATTGAAATGTCATCCCTTTGTCACCATAGAAAAATTGTTTGGAAATGCTTAGCAAATGCTTAGACCATGTTTTTGATTTTGGGAGGATTTAGCCAAACCATTACAAATTTGTTTACAATTAAATCTATGGTATTGTTTTACCATAGAGCGTTTATAAAGGTGGTTTTTGCAAATAAAATCAAAAATGGTTTGGACTTGGGGCGAAACGGATGAATGGTGGGTGCAGGTTTATGCACGGGTTTAATCTGGTTAGGATTAAAGCCCAGGGTTTGATTTTGAAAGACGCCCAAGTCAATTAAAGACCGGTCTTTGAGCCGCATCTTGTTATGCCTCACCGTACTACCACATGTCTTGTATGGGCAAGACCTGGCTTATTAATTTGGGATACCTCATAGATATTTGTGCCGTGTTGTATGTGTGGGTGTCGGTTAGACTATAGTCCCACCTGGCGCAAGAGGGGGCTCCTGGAGGACGGTCAGTCCAATGGAAGCGAAACCTTAGCGGGTATGAGTACTATGAGGTAGATCATTGTAAAGGCTTTGTCACATGCTCTAGGCCTTACCTAAGGTAGTGGCGGTGGCATAGATATATCTTGGGACAAACTAGAGAATTCGTGTCATGTGGGTAAAGTTGTACAACCTCTGCAGAGAGTATAAACTATTCGGATAGCCGCGTCCGCGGTCATGGACATGCTAGCAAAGCCACTCTGAGTTAGACTTGTTTTTGGTTTTTTTTTAAAGTGATTTCAACAGATGTTTTCAGGATGGTTAGTCCTATGGAAAAATTGGGCGGTTAGCCATTGTGATAGGAGGATATCCTTCACCATTCAAATATGGAGGTTATCCATACTATAAAATTGTTGTGTAAAAACCTGATTTTAAATATGGTATAAAAATGGCCTTGGAAATTAATATGATTATTTAAAATTGAAAATCTTTGCTTTATGCAAATAAACCACCTAATACCCTTGTTTACTCTATGCATGCATTCAATCATTACTTGACAGGTGTAACTTGCGAAACACGGTAGTTGTACTCATACTTGCTTTATGCAAACAAATTTGAGAGGAGAAGAACTTCACCATCGGTGTGGATCTCGACGACTAAGTACTACCCGGTCGATTGGTCTGTGGCGGTCGCTTGGACTCTACTACACTTTCTTCGTCTTCCATTGTGTTCTTTATTATTGGCTTGTAAGCCTCTTTTGTAATAAACTCGATTTACTTTTAATGCAATGCGAGATATGTTTATGTTATCATTTTTGTAACTGTGTACACCGGAAATCCTGGACTGGTGTATGAACACAGAGGATTCGGGATCTTTCGCTTCCGGGTCCGACAAAAAGTGTTTTGCAACAATGGAAACATCTTGATGCAACATCACCGACCTGGCCGCACCGCTGCTCACCGAGAGCTATTCCAACGCAGTGCCTCATCGCCGACGGGCAGATCTGACATGGGTGAGGCCAGCTTACTCAATGTCCTCTTCGTCAGCCTACCATTGATCTTCCGATGATGGCCGCACCACCACACCAGGATGGGGTGGGAGTACTGTGACAACCGCACAATGGAGGACAGCCACGGCTTGCGATGTTGGAGGAGGCCGGGCGATGGCGCTGTGATGGAGGGGAGCTTCACGACACGGTGACGACGCCTGGAGTTCTCTTGGAATAGTGGCCAACGGAGAAGAAGAGAACATAGGAGTGAGTGCTCACGCAATTGCAATATGACAAAGTCGCTCAACATTGGGTGGCTTGGTGGTGGCATGGCTAGCTGGATCTCTCCGGTGTGGCTAGGCGGAGCTCATCGAGGTTGGTGGTGTGGAGGTGTGGGCGCCTCACACCCGTCGATCGATTTGAGGGGGGGCGGGGGCGGGGTGGGGAGCACGAGAGGAGTTTGGGGGATGGGAGTAAGGTGGCAGAGGATTGGAAAGCGAAGCATCTGATGTGATGGGGCCATTGGGAACATTTGGTTAGTGTGCAGTGGTGGATGACCATGAGGTGCGTAAGGTCCCATCGGAGGTAAGGCCCTATCATTATCGTTTTTTCTACTACCCTGAGCCTCCTCACCCTCTTCTCAGAGACACCACCTAAATTTGGAAAGGAAGGCCCCATGCTGAACCTATTTGGTTCACCAAGACATTAACTTAGAATATGCCTGCACGTATTAAATTGGTTTCGCTAATATACAGTCATTAAAAACAAAATATACATATATCTGATGGATATTATTATATATCGTAATATATCCAATGGACATTAAAACCCGCTGTCCGCTGTCCACTTTCCATGCACATGGATGAGGGTGTCCACAAGTGTGTGGTTGGACCGAATCTTCGCATCATTGTTAACCCATTTCCTCTTCCCATCATCATGCCTCTGTTACCCCCATCGCCATTCTCCTTCCCCATTCACGTGCTGTCGTCGTTCTCCACTTCCAACGCAGCCTGCCTTCCAAGCTTCCTTTTTTTCTACAAACGCACCCTAACAAGGCAACAACTGTCGTGGTTTGCAGCGTTGTCCCTGATTTTTTGGAAGGGAAAGAGATACCCAAGGATTTCAATGATATAGTTTTGGTACTAATTCCGAAGGTGGATTCCCCGGAACATCTCTCGCAATTCTGCCCCATAGTGTTGTGCAATGTCCTGTACAAGATAGCTGCTAAAGTGTTGGCAAATAGATTGAAGAAGTTGCTGCCAATCTTGATCTCTGCAGAGCACAGTGCTTTTGTTCCAAGAAGGCTAATCACTGGTAATGTTTTCACTGCATATGAGCGTATCAATGCGATAAAGAACTAGAAAAAGAAAACACTGCTGTGTGCGGTCAAACTAGATATGATGAAGGCATATAATCGTGTTGAGTGGCCTTTTTTGGAGTAGGTTTTACTTAGGCCTGGTAATGGGCCAGACTTTGAAGGGCCAAGAGGGCTGGGCCCTTGTGTGGGCTGGCTTCGAGTTGAAAGGAATGGGCCAAAATAAAAATGGATTAGGATAGGGTTGGACGTGGTTTAAATAGGCTGGGTTAGGATTGAAATGGGTTGGATTACGCAGAAGGACTAAACCCCGATTGCAACTCATGAAAAAGTATATGTCCCATTAATCGCAAGAACTTCGTGGTGGATCCGTGGATGTCCATGTCCTTGTTGCCGCCGCGGTGCCGGTCTTCTAAGCCCCTCTTTGCGGACTGCTTCGTCTTCCTCGATGATTGCTTGCTCTTCGGCGAGGGCCATGACAACGCATCTCCCTCCATCGGTTGCTTGCTTCCGTCTCCCTGATGGCACAATCATGTCTGGTTCTTGGCCTGTGCTTTTAGATGGACTTGTTCATATAGGAAAACCTCGAATAGAAGACTTTCAAATCGAAAATTTTCATATCGAAAAAACTTTAAATCGAAAAGCTTCAAAGCTCCCGGGCGTCGGCGATCTTGGGCGCGTGCCTGACTCGGTGTCGGTGTCGGCATCGGCTTTGGCGATCGTGCACGAGCTCCCGCGTCGGCAGCGGGCAAGCTCCCAGTGGCCGAGCGAGGCGGCAACGCTAGGCGGCTCTGTCATAGGCGGGCGCACCAGCTCCTGGCTGGTGGTGAGTGGCTGCTCGGGAAGTAGAACTTGGAAGGCTAGAGAATGAAGGTAGCGAGAACATAAGGTGGCGGCGAGAAGAAGATAAGGTAGCGGAGCGGAACCACAGCCTGCACCTAAGCTCGACCGCACATCCGCACATGGGCCATATTGCATTAGTATCCTGGGGTTTTGTGTTGCACATGGGCCGACCCTTATGCTGAAACAGGCCAGGGTTGGGTTCTAATAAATTTAGTTGGATTGGATTGGGGTTGGGCTGTCTATCAACATTTTTGGGTTAGGGTAGAATTCGGGTTGGGTCTGAGCCCATTACCAGGCCTAGTTTTACTCAAGTTGGGTTTCTCAGTGAGGTGGAAGGACATGGTTATGAGATGCGTCAGCTCGGTGAGATTTTCAGTCAAGCTGAAATGCTGAATGGTGGCGAATCTGGTGTTTTCATGCCGACGAGGGGTCTTCAACAAGGTGATCCCATCTCACCGTATTTGTTTTTGCTCTGTGTGGATGGTTTCTCCTTGCTTTTTCTCAAGGCTCAGGAAGACCGATTATTAAGTGGTGTTCGATTTGGGATAGCTGGCCCACATATCACTCATCTTTTGTTCGCGGATGACAGTCTTGTTTTCCTTGAGGCAACTCCAAGTGGCTTGGCTGCGCTAAGAACAGTTCTAGAAGATTATGGAGTGTCCTCTGGCCAGCATGTTAATTTCCACAAATCATCCATATTTTTGGGGGCAGGGTGTGATGAATAAGAAAGGAGTAATCTCAAGAAGAAAGGATAAGGATGGTGCTTTTAAACACATTACATAATGAGCTTGGGGAATTGGGAAAGGTCCAAGGTTGGAAATGCTAGGGCTTGTCGCCTTGTCGAACGCGGGAAAAGAGGGGTTGGTTAAGTCGGTACTCCAAGCGGTTCCTGCTTATACAATAAGTTGCTTCAAATTCACCAAAACCTCTGTAAGAGGCTTGCTTCTATTTCTTAAAAATTATGGTGGGGTGCTAAGGATGGGGTTAAGAAAGTTCATTGGATAGGGTGGAACAAGTTGTGTCAACCTAAGAAAATAGGAGGGCTCGGATTTCGTGATATATATGGAAGCTTTCAATCAGGCTCTTCTGGCAAAACAGGGGTGACGGCTACTAACTGAAACCCAATCTCTGTGCGCCCGTGTTCTTAAAGCTTGGTATTACCGGCGATGCAACTTCCTTTAAGCAGGTTGTCCGAGGAGAGCTTTCTTCATGTGGCGTAGTATTAATTAGGAAACGATATCATCCGAACGTCCGATACGGATAAAAAAATCGGACGCTGGTCCGATACATCATATGCATTTTATGGGATGCAAAATTCTTAGTTCTCTAAATTCGGTAACGTGATGACACCGCTACAATTGTATATATATGCAGGTTTACGTAGTTCAAACAAGTACATGTGGATGTAGATGGAGGGAGTGAGACATGCAAGCATGAGAGACCGAGGTTGGTAAATGATACTGTTGCCAAGTGATCGAACAACTATATGTCGCGATCATGTTTACGTAGGGACAGAGACCAATATTTTAGGTTCATTGTAGACACACATGCGCACATGTGCGCACTTGCACCTGCTACACACTTACGGATAACTGCTGATAGGAGGCAACAAGGCCTATGGAGCACAGGCACGTGATGTCCCACTCAGCACACATGTTGTATGTTGTTTACAGCGATATCGTAATTTTTTTAACATGTTTTTTTCAAATGCTTTTGTTTTTTGATTTGTAATGTTGCAACCGTTGTTCGTAGATGTTGCAACCGTTGTCCGGAGATGTTGCAACTGTTGTCTAGGGATGTTATAACCATGTTCGAGGGATGTTGCATCCATTGTCCGGGGATGTTGCAACCATTGTCCTAGGATCTTGCAACTGTTGTCCGGTGATGTTGCAACCGTTGTCCTACGATGTTGCAACCGTTGTTCGGGGATGTTGCAACCGTTGTTCGGAGATGTTGCAACGGTTGTCCGAGGATGTTGCAACCGTGTTAGGGGGATGTTGCAACCGTTGTCCGGGGATGTTGCAACCGTTGTCCGGGGATGTTGCAACCGTGTCCGGGGGATGTTGCAACCATTGTCCTAAGATGTTGCAAATGTTGTAACCGTGTCCAGGGATGTTTTTTCTAATATTGTCATCGTCATCTCCACCTAAAGAAAATGATTTGAAAATGTTTTGTCCAACTACTAGTAGTACTAGTACTCCGTAGTATTTGTTTCTCTTGTGAGTTGACATTGTTTTCAAACCAAGTAACGATGGATGATTTCACTCGATCAAATTAACGCGTAAAACTTAGGCGTCCGATTCTAGCACTCAAATTAGGCGTCCGGATGCTAGTATCACCCATAAATATATATTATCTCACAAAAGCAGCTGCAACTTTCTTAGGGCCACTTCACTTGTTGAGTTGTTTCCTTCGCTTTGTTCCGATCTTTTCAATGCACGGGTCATTTGGACTTTGGAGAGCATTTTCATAGAAATATAGCTAGGCCCACAGTCCACGAGTGTACTACAACAGTGCAAGCCATACAGTTTATATGTTCAAAGGTCAGGTAGGAGCACTGCTATTGGAAACGAGAAACTAACGAAGTTCGCACGGAAATCAATAGAACGGGGGAGAGAGGGCGGGGCGTACGATGAGATCATTTCATCGTACTTCGACTCTTAGTCGTTCCCTATTAATTATGGCCGAAAGATGCTGAAATAGGGCCTCATTTAGCGTATCGGTGATGGGTTGGATATTGATATTTGGCAGCAAAATTGGATTCCCCGGGAAGGCATACAATGTCTACTGGGTGGCTTATTGATGTTGGGGTCTCCAAAGTTTCTGATCTTCTAGTGCCCACTACCGGTAGGTGGAATGAACAACTGATTCATACTGTGTTTTTTTACGGCGATGCACAGGATATTATCCAAATTCCAGTGGTCATTGGAGATGTTCCCGATTATCTAGCTTTGAATCACACAAAAATGGCATATTCTTAGTAAAACCGGTTTGCCACTTGAAGATGCATCTTGAGAAGTGCTCTCAAGCTACCGCTGCCTCTTCGTCATCGTGTCAAGCACATTGGTGGTGGTTGTCGTTGTGGGACGATGATGTTCCGTGTGGTACATATTTCAAGTGGTATTAATCCACTTTCAAGTATTTCTCATATGTTTGGAAGTTGGTTTGTGGGGATTAACCGTAAACTTATGTATCTTTTATTAGTTGGGGCAAGTGCTCTTTGTTGGGCCTTATGGTTGAGCCGTAATGATGTGGTGTTTGACAAGGCACAAGTTTCTTCTGTTATGTAGGTTATCTTCAGAGGTACCTATTGGTTTCGCTTTTGGCGCTCCTATAGAGGAGGAGGATCGTCCTATCCTTGAGGACATAGGCCGCCTTTGAAAACTTCTGTCTTGGAGATTTATGCCAACCATGGATGGCGATTCGATACTAGGATTTGTCTTTAATTTTAGACTTGGCTAGAATACTAAAGAATGGGCTTGAAGTAGGAAATGAGCTGCACAGGAGACACATCAAAGCAGGGTGTGGTGCCTAGCTTGTGGACAAGCCGTGTCGGGACCCGGATTAACATATTGAAACCCTCTGTGTATTCTAAACTAATCTTATGATCAATAGCTAGTTCACATAGTGACATATTGATGAAATACGATCCATTCAACGAATTAACTAAAAAGGTAGCAAAATAGTAATAAATAGTAACAACTGAACATTATGGCCAACATTTACTTAACTTGTCACGCACGGCTTAAGAACTAAATAGAACTCTTGCAATGGAAATAAGATAACCTGTGATGGCCATTCGATATGCCCATAGAAAATCGAGTGGGGAGCGCATCCTAGTTCACGAAGTCTTCAAAGTATTCCTCCTTGTAGAACTCTAAGTTCCCTGGTTCTTCCTCAACAACTGATCAACAATGTATATAGCCGTGAGTACATAAAGTACCTATCAAGTCGTAGGGAACAGTATGCAATTAATATTCATGCAAAGCTTGAACAAGAGAATAGTTGTTTGGTTCTTTTGCAGAAAGCAAGTGTTGATAATAAATACCGTAAGTAGATTGTAAAGCATAATTGAAAAGATATAATAAATAAAGTAAATCATTTCTTTGAAACAACCAATGAACTACCCGTCACATCCCAACCAACAACTAGTAAACTACCCATTCACTTTCCAACCAACAACCAGTAAACTACCCGTTCACTTTCCAACCATTCCATCAACCAATATTTTATGAAAGCTTTATACCTCATGTGAAATTTTTGGCATTGTCCATAACCAGGGACACGGCTGTTCGAACAGTTTTAACATTCTGTAGAGGTTGTACAGCTTTACCCACAAGATATAACCAGTTTATAATGTCCATTTGACATATTTCCATAGGTTTGCGACTAAATGATTATCACAAGGCCTCTACAAAGCTCTGTCTTAATCCAGTTATGTATGCTAAGGTTTCACCACTGAAGGGTTACAACCACCACAGCCAGAGGCCCTCTCTTGCGCGATGTGAATCTACTCGTACAACCCGGAACCCACACCACCACATGACAGAACTAAATCAAGACATTACAAATTAACTAGCCAGGTCCATCCCATATTGGACAAGTGGTTGTGATTTGGCCTAGTTTAGTGGTTTACAAGATTAAGTTATTAGTGATTACCCAAGCGAGACCACCTCATCCAAAATGTGCTACCCGCACCCCCTTTATTGCACGATCATTCGCCTGAGTATGAAACTATTTTGTTCAATCAGGACCAATGGCATCCCCTGCCATGGCACAACAAATTTTAACAATAGTGGCTACCCACCACGATTTCATAAATCATTAAGTCAAATTATCATGATTAACCTTGCCAATATGAGCCCATTACACAACTAAGCATGGATAAGTATAACTCGTCACCCATGTTGGTATTTCAATTATGTCCAACTAATAACAACCCAAGCGTATGGTGTCAAAGGATACATGGCATTTAAAATAATCAAGGTGGCATAATGTCAATTAGGTAATTAACTACTACTAGAAACATTTGATATAAAAGTAGCATGCATGTTCATATAAATCAATATACTTTTGCAATAATGGGTTCAATATGATCAAAGGGCTACGACTTGCATTCGTCCAAGATTGGAGTTACTCCTCTGAGACATGTCCAAACCGGCCCGACAACGTTAGACCCTATATGAGCAAATCAAGAAAAATAAATAACAATAAAACAAAATAAATCCTAAATATAAAATATGTACTAATAGAAATATTAATAATTTAGATGAATTTAGGAAGAAGAATCAACTGATTCGGAGTTAGTATGAATTTTCAAAGAATTTTCGTCCAAGATTGGAGTTACTCCTACGAGACATGTCCAATCTGGAAGTTTACCAAAAAGGAAATTGCTGAAAATTAAGAGGAAAGAAATATTCGAGAGAATATTTCTTCAGCTAAATTAATAAAAGAAGGGGCCGCCAGATAGAATTTGATTTGAAGAGAGAGAGAGAGAGAGATTTGAATTTCGGATTTGATTAGAAGTTGAATGGATAAAGATTTTATTTGATTAGTATTGATATAAGCAAGAACTCCAAATAACAACCAAACTTTGAATTAATTAACTAAATATAAATTTTTACAAGAAAGAAAAGTAATTTGGGGAAGACAAAAAAAAATAAATTAAATAGAACTCCAAGAAATAACAAAAGAACTTGGAAAATCCCAGAAAATCCATAAAGTAACTTGGAACTAGAGGAACTTAAATAAAATAGTTTTGAATTTAATTCAAGTTTGATTTATTCATATTAAATTATTTTTATTTTCTAAAATTTCAAATTAAATTTTAATGAACTCAATAAAATTTCAAAAAGATCCGAAAATTGGGATGTTACAAGTCGAGAATGTTCTTCATCATTTCTGGCGATGCTCGCATTCTTAGGTAATATGGAATATGATCTCGGAATGGAGAGGCGTTAAGCTGCAGGCACCGCAAGAAAGAACAATGGATGCAAAATTCCTAGTTGACTGGATGTTCGACTAGATTGGCAAATTGGGAAAAGATGAAATAAGCTTGGTTTTCACAACTATCTATGAAATATGGCGTGCAAGGAATGATACGAGGGAATCGAGTCGTATGGATGAACCAAGCACAATTGTAAACCGGCTTGTCAGGCTTGTGGAGGTATGGGGAGTACTCAGACAACCAGTACCACCACCCCATCCAAAAAAGAGGGATCGCTGGACCCATCCACTTATGGGTTGGTTAAAAGCTAATGTAGATGGGACTTTCAATCTTGTAGAGAGCAATGAGGGAGTTGTTGTGGTCCTTAGGGATCACCATGGTTCATTCCAAGCTGGAGCTTGCCATTTTTTGGCCACTGTTGTTGATCTGGTATTGTTGAAAATCTTTGCTTGTAAACGAGCGGTGGAGCTGGCCACAGAGTTGGATGTCAGTAGCCTGGTAGTGGAGGCAGACAATGTGGGCGTGTCTCAGAAGTTGTAGACCGAGGATTGGCTCTTTCGTTTTATGGCTGTGGGGACCCAAATTTTCATTCAGACCTTCATGTATTCGAGTTAGTCCCATGATCGATAATTAAGCGTACATAATACAAATATCGACGAATATCACATCCATACAACACATACATAACAATAATTAAATATTATTACAAAACATAGTAAATGGGCCTTAGAACCAGAGTTTACGAGCGGGCCGACAGCCAAATAATTCAAAAGTTCATAGTAGTAGCGGAAAGAAAACATAATGGCAACAGAAAGTATTCAAAAAGCACGACCTCCATGATTTGTCACAGACAACCGATCGGGGCTAGGACCTAGTTAACGCCATCTACATCGTCTCCATAGTCGATGTATAGAAATATCCATACACGGATCTTAAGCCGTGGTCGAATCCACATGTTTGAGCAATCATGAGTACAAAATAATACAAATAACTGTATGATTTTTCATGCCAAGGCTAGAATAAAGTAATAGGCCAGGTCTATCTCATACTAGACATGTAGTTATGCGACTTAGTAGATGTCAATGGTATATATGATTCGATCCTTAATCGACTCAAGCGAGACAAACCACCAATTCACTTTGTGTGCACATAGCACCAATCTCAACCAACCACTCGTACAAGTCTCCACCTTATAAATATATTTTTCTGCTTCTAGTGGTAACCCCTGTCACCACTCTCTGTTCACCAAGAACCAAGTTCTCGTTGTGGCAATGTTGTCCTATTTACGTTTAATTACTAAGTAACTTGAAGCACATCCAAATAGTCATGTTTATTTCAACAATGGGATATTTCACTCATGTAGTAATTATCCTTAAGGTGACAAGGTATAAGGGTATCAATCATCAAGGAGGTATTTCAATCTTGATAAGCAAATTTGGCATAACTAAGTATTAACGTTTGACATAGCCTTCATTAATAATAATAATAAGCATGTATTTAATAATTTAAGCAGAAATACTTTGCATTTGAAATGTAGGTTCAACATGATGAATGGTAAGGACTTACCTTGCTCAAATGTGGATGTTTCTTGGTCTTGGTCTTGACTTGAAGAAGTGACGAGGTCTTCGGTGATGTTGAATCTAATTAGCGGAAGCGCCAAATTCAAATAAAGACCCATACGAATAAATTCAAATAAATACAAATGAACTCAAAAATTATGATTTTGGTACTTTCGGAAAGATCATGAATTTATATCAATTTAGAAATAAACATCACTTGATTTGGATTTAAAACGAGGGATAATGAGCTCTCCAAAGTTTGAGTCGAGAAGAAAATCCATAAATTCAAAAATTTCTAATAGGTGGGGCCCACTGAGATTTTTTTTATTCCGGAAAACGCATTGTGGCTGACAAATGGGGTCCATTGGGCCCTTTTATTTTATTTTATTTTATTTTGCTTTATTCTTTCTCGAGAAAATCCGGAGATGCTGACAAGTAGGGCCTCGGTCCATTGGACCAAGTCCACTCAACAGTGCACAAGGCCTATTGCCTACTGGTCAGAGACCGTGGTCTATGAGCTTAGTCTGTGGACTAATATTGCTAACTCGATGGTTTAATTCACTTAACTAAGCGTTTGGGCCCACTCGTCATAGACTCACACTAACTTATCTTAACTTAACCTCTAGGATTAATCCTAATGATGTCTCGTGGTGACCACGTGGTGTCCATCTCGGCTCCATGTCAGCATCTCCTCCAAGACAGAGGAGTGCACAAGGAAGCTCCATGGGCGCTCGGTGGGGCTTCATGCCGATGGCGAGACGGGCTCGGCGGACTCGGGATGGGAAAATGGGATGTGGGGTCAAGGCGGTGCTAATGGTGGCGGCCCTGGCGAGAAGTGGCCTAAAGCGTGGCGCGACGACGAGGTCGAGGCGGCGCTACTATGGCTCAGCTACGGTGGAAGATAGGCTACAGGCGGCAGGCAACTAAACTACGCGCGGTTGAGCTTGCTTATTCTCGATGATGCTATTAGAGCGATGGCGCACACGGAGGCTCACCAAAGCACTTTGGAGGCGGCGGTTGGTAGTGAAGAAGATGGCCGACGATGTGGTGGTGCTATGGGGTTTAATAGCTACGTTGACTAGCCTAGGAGGTGCACGGTGACTAGGCGAATGAGAAGACGTGAATAGGTGGCAATGTTACTCACCAGAGACAAGAAGAGGCAAAAGGGGACAGCAGTGGTACTGTGCCGACGGCGAGGAAGAAGATGCCCCGGCGTCCTGTTGCCCCAACTTAGAAAAGAAGGGGAGCATCAGAGAGAACATTGAAAGGTGAAGCTAAGGGGCATGATCATGAAGCTCGAGGCTCATCTAGGCAGCGAGGAACCGACGGCGATGGCTTAGGGCACCGGCGGCTTGGGTGCTCGGCTTCTTCCTAGAGATTGAGCGAGAGATAGAGAGAGAGAGTGGGGGCAAAAGTTTGCGGTGGATGAGGCGATGAAGATGACGCGCTCAGGGAGCTTTATAGGCGCAGGAAATGGCGGGACGGCGACAACCATGTCACGACCGGGCGCGAGATCTCGCCATTTCGCGGAATTTAAGGAGGCGGCGACTAGTGGGTGATGGGACAAGGTCGCGATGGAAGGCGCTCGAGGTCAGTCGGCTGAGAAGCACTCAAGTGACTCGGTTAATGGAGAGCGAGACGGAGAGAGAGAAGAAGCGCGTGCTAAGCGACGAGAGGAAGACCTGAGCAATTTGGGTGACAAGTGGCCTCGGGGCCACTTGTCGTGGCCTTGGCGTGGGCAGTGGCGAGATCTTGTGGTGGGTCGAGGGCCACCAAGCAATGGCGAGAGCTGGCATGTGGTGTCGTGGAACTAGGCCGAGGGGAGCTGGGCAGCGAGGAGAAAGAGGGAATGAGGTGTGGCGCGGCAAACAGCACAGCGTGGGCATTGCGAAGGGAGGAAGGAGTGGGCGGGGTGAGGGATTTGTGCGAGGAGAGAGAGGGAAGAAAAGGTTTGAATATTTGTTTGAATGAATTCAAGATGAATTTGAATTGATTCAGAGATATCTTTTGACTCAATTTTTCTGGTAATTTTTTATTAATTCCTTTTTGAGGATATGGTTGGGTTTTGACTTTTTGAAATGCAACCAATTTTTTGTAACTTCACAAAATGCAACAAAAGTTTTTGAAAATCCAACAAAATTTCAATCGATCCCAAATTTGGTTTGTTACAATAGCCCACAGATTTAATATATCAAAAGAATGCTACGTCACTTTGAAGCATATCAGATTAATGCTGTTCGTCGTTTGGGGTACTTTAGCCAAGGCTAGCTGTAGGAATCACTTAGTTGTTACTTGGTTCAATGTTCCTCCAGTTTTTCTGTCTTGCATGTTCGACTCAGATTGTAACGATGGTGTTTTTCAATGATTTAATAGCAGCTGTGCTTTCTCTCCCTAAAAAAGACAACAACATCGTGTTTCTCAGCAAGCCTCTTCACCCTGCTTCTTCTGCCCAAGCAAAGCCACGGCCATGGAGCTCAAAATTCACACCATAAAACAACGGTGGCGGCGGGATCCGCGTATGCGACGGGGTCTCGCTGGAGCGTCGTCGATGGGCCGAGTTGATATCTACCGTGTCAATATCCAGGTCCACTTCGGGACGTGTTTTTTTTTCACGTTCTCCACCCAATTTTTTTTTTTTTCAGAAGTCTACTCCTATCTCTTCCGTCATTTAAATGTTTCAACTTAAAACGTACTCTTTCTTCTCCAAGTGTTCGACCTGAATCTTCTCCAAGCATTCCACCTGTATAAGTAAATTATTTTCTAACTGGAACAAGCTCTTTCTATCTTTTTTTTTTACGAGGAACAGTAACAAACCCTTTCTATCTTCGACGTGTTTCTTTTCTTCTCCAAGCTTTTCACGTGTAATGTAGGAAAGAGTACAAATCGGTCGTGGTTAACAAAAGATTCTTCCAATGACATCTTTATTACTCTCTTTTGATCTGGTTTTTTTTCCATGTACGCATTGATCAGATTCAATTCGTTCTTTTGTTTCTATTCTTTAAGCAGATTTGACATCAGGGTTCATGTCGACGATCCGTGACATCAAGCAGATGCCGCTGCCGTCGGACACGACGAGCGGCGCCGCAATGCTTGGCGGTTCTTGCTCTCCTCCGGCTGCTTCTATCCACGACAATGCTGCCGACGCTGAGAAAGTTCAATCATCGGGAAGAGAAGCCGGCGCAGGCATTGCTACTACCCTCCTCCGACGAAGGTAGCCGAGCCCACCCCTCGGACGTGGAGGAAGCGCCCTTCGCAGAAGGGAAAGCCTCGGCTCAAGTTGGCCAAGCACGCCACCCCGTGGACGGCCACCCCGTAGCCGGCCGCCACGGCGGAGAATACTGCCCGGCAGAAGAAGAAGCGGGAAGCCAGCAATGGCGTCGGCGAGAGCCCCGCGGCACGGCGTAAGCTAGACCTCGACGGTGAGCGGAGGTCGACCAAAAGCAGCAGCACTCGGCGCTGCTTCAGCAGGGCCATGCTGATGGACAGCCTAAGGTCCCTTGCCAACCTTGTCTTGGGCTACGACGAACCTCCGGACACGCCACCGGCATCGTCCGCGAACGCTCAGCGCTGCTTCGGCTGAGCCGAGCTGGTGGACAACCTGAGGTCCCTCGCGAAGCGCCACAACTTGCCAGACGACGTCGTCGTCGTTGCCGTGGACGGCGGCAAGAACAAGAACGGCAAGCACAGGAGGAAGAAAGCCACATTGGTGGACAAGCTCGTGCTAGTGCCTTACAACAGCAAGCGGGCCACCACGGCCGACGAGTCCATCTCCATGGCGTTCGTCGTCCACGACGAGTCGGCAAGAACGATGCAATCGTACGTGCCGCGGTGGAGCTCCGAGGAGCTCCCTAATTACGCGAAGGCGCTGACGCAGCTCGTGCTAGGCATCGACGCGGCGACGGTGGCGGTGTACGACGAACTGATGCGGCGGGAGGCGATGTGCATGGGCGAAGACCTGGATGACATTCCTTGCTAAGCCATCCTATGTTTGCGGTTGTCTTCCAGCTCTTTGCGCTTGTCTTCAAGAACCAACGCTTTGTTGACCAGCTCCTGGAATTCTGGAAAAGTGTGGGCAAGCAGATTGACTTGCAGTCCGTGTTCAATCCTTTTAAGAAGCGACTCTGTCGAGACTTGTCGGTGGCGACATCCTCTGTAGCATAACGAGCTAGCTGAGAAAACTTATTTAGATAGTCCGTCACTAACATAGCTCCTTGCTTGAGAGCATGGAATTCATCCTTCTTTAGCTCAATTATTCCTTCGACACATGGTAATGCGACGAAAGGTTGCTGAGAACTCTTCTCAAGTAATACTACTGACATCTCATCGCTGCACATAAGTTCTTCCACCATTCAACGGCTATGCCCTCCATCTGATGAGTGACATACAGTACCTTCTCATGATCGATGCACTAGGTGATCAGCAGCTTTCTCTCAATTACTCGAAGCCAATTATCTGCTTCCACTGGCGAGACATGTCCAGAAAAAGTTGGTGGATAAGTCCTAATGAATTCAGCAAGTTTGGAGGGTCCATGGTGACCATGAGCGACTGGGGCTCCATTGTGATGATTGTTGTTGTTGTTGTTGTTGTTGTTATTGTTGTTGTTCTGATGGCTCATGTTCTGAAGTTGATTCATCATGGTGTAGATCATCCGAGTCATGCTGCCATGAAAGCTCCAAAGTTCCGCAAGTCAAGTGGGGATGCTTGTGGCGGTACTGCTCTTGCGGGAGTCTGTTCATTCTGATCTGATTCCTGAGTTCTTGATCCACTTGCAGCGGCATGACGAGTCTGGACCATCTGATGAAGCTCCATGGGTTAGGTAAGGTAGAAAACACAAAATGAGTTAAGAACTAATCGAGGGGGTAGATTAAACCTAACAAACACAGCTTCAAAAAAACCAACTGAAACACTTTATTAATAGGGTCTTAGCATGGCTGCAACAAATGCCTAAGGGCCTTTGCAGCTCATACTCGCACACAAGAAAAACGACGAACCTAAGCACACAATCTACCGCCTAAAGGGTGACTCTCCTAACTTAGACTGGCTAAGCCTAACAACTGAAAATCTAGCGAACTTAGTCGCTAAGGTAGCCTCCACAGCCACGACGGTACTCCCTGCTTTGTAGAGACACGGAAGTGGTGGCATCCTCATAACCGATCCTAATGTCCTGGATGGTGCAGCGAGGCAGGCGTGCTTGGAGTAGGCACAGCTGGCTCCTCCGGCTCTGCAGGTTCTTCTGGCTCTTCTGGGTTTTCCTCTGGATCTTCCTCAGGATCCTCTTCTTGTTCTTGGGGCTCGTGCTGACCGTAGAAAGCTTCTTCCAGAACAGCGATCATTTCTTCTGCTCTGTCCAAGGTCTCGTAGACGCACTCCAGCTTGGTGGCGACCAACTCCAACGACTCCTCCTGAGCAGCTGAGAACTGGGCAAGGTGCACCACTGTAGCTTTGCCTTCTCCATTCGTGGAGGGGTAACATGCTGGTAGATCCACGGCTGCAGCTCTGGGATGGTGGCGGAAGACAGTATCTTGTAGCTCACGCGCGTAGATGTTGCAAATCCTAAGGATGGCAAGGCGTGACGACTCCTGGATTCCTTCCGCGAAGTTAATCCTTCTGACGAAGATGTTCAAAGGTTAGCTGGCTTTGGTATTCCTCCTCGTGTAGATAGTCAGACGGCAGATCACTCCACGATCTTGCCCGTTGACCATCCAATGGTTGCCACGGTATATGGGACGATCGAAGCCTCAAAGTACCTGCAACAGCTTCCAAAACTCTGCGGCAAGTCCACCCTTGCGCTCACCGTAGGTATGAAGCATCTGTTAAGACAGACAAAAGGGTAGGAACCAAGTTAAAACAGCGGTGAGAGGAAAAGATTCTAGTAGTAGTTGAGTCAAGAAAGACATGAGAGGACTTAAGCAATTCAATTAATCTTGCAAGTTAATTTTTGCTTTAGAAAATAGTTTGGACACTCTAAGGCGGCCGATCTATCTAAGGTCAAGACCTATAGTCAGTATGGATCTGATACCACCTCTGTCGGGACCCAAAAATGCAATTCTGGACCCTCTGTGTACAATGCACTAGTCTAGGATTACGCTAGTGCACACAAAGTCGATATAGATGAATATCGATCCACACAAGATGATTAATAGCATAAGCGAGTAATTTGATTAACAAATAAGGGTTTTGACCTTATGGTCGAGTTTACACTTATTAAGCCACGTAGAGCTAACAGAGAATTAAATAGCGGTGAACGAGATAACTTCAGTGAATCCCATCAATTCGCTATAGGTAACCGATCGGGATCAAGACCCTCGATCAAGCACCTTCAACGAACTCCTCGGAAAGCGATGACTCCTCCTCTTCTGTTGATTTGATTTAACAAGCATGAGTACACAACCGTACTCGCAAGTCATACCACGTAAATACAATTATACATGATGGTTTATTCCAAAGGAATGGCTTACGTGGTTATTTTTGCATAAATGCAATATTTGCGTTTGAATGCAAATAATAGATTGAAAGCATAAGTAAAACAATTAAAAAATAATAATTTAACAGTTTGATTTCACAAAGACACATAGCCTAAACAAGTTATTCACACAGCCATATGACTTAAATCACATAGCTCCTTCCCAAGGTTTTTATGAAAATCTACCCTCGTGTGAAATCCCCAAGCATGTCCATGACATGACGCGACTATTCAATAGATTGATTTAACACTCTCTGAAGTTGTACACTTTACCCACAAGATACAACTAGTGTTGCAAACACTAATCATAACAAAACGTTTTAGAAACTTCATCTCAAGCATTGATACTCCCAATGTGCTTACAAACCGTCATACCAAACTATACACAACGATTGATACGACACACATCGTTAGACGAGGACACAATGAACCGCCCGTGATGTACTACCTGGTAGCACACCTCCACCCAGGCAACACAGCCTAACCTACTGCCTGAGTAGCAATGTCAAGATTACATAACTTACTCCCATACCTGGCATGTGGTTGTATAGTAAGGCTCAGTTCAATGGCGCACAAAGTTAAGTCCTTAATTGACCAAGGCAAGACTTCTAATTTATAACTACAACTTTATGCACACAGTGTTTTAATCCCATGCACACAGCTCCACCAAAGTAGCACACAATACCACTTGCCTTCGTCCAAATCCTTTCCCACCCTGTTGGTTAAGTGCAACACATGCCATTAACGAGTAATAGCACATAGTACACATAATTTTATCACATAGTTCTATCTAATCATCTTGATCCTTACTTCCAATGGTTTAGAAAGAGATATATTCGCGAAAGACATACCGATACAACCTCGCTTGATGCAGAACCACGAATTTGGATAACAATATCAACACTAATACAAGGGACGATACAAATGACAAAAGTGATCATTGGAAATGGAGCAAACACTATGTTCGGAAAGATAATCGGACAACCATGGGTCGTTTACAACTTAGTCTACCAACCTGTTCACCTTCGTGATTCATCCAAACCGCATAGTACAATCGTAGCGTAGAGATAACAATTGGGTGATATCACTACAACCAGCCTCTCTCACAACAAGTCGCTTGAATACCAAGTTCTACAAAATCTCCTATCCTCCCAACTACTATAGTTGGATATTTCGGATGAGAGGATATCCATTTCAACCATGGCTACACCAACTACATCAACATTTTATGAGACTTTATATTTTCATGGTATAATTTGGCCGCAAGGACTACACTTGGAACCGTTCAATCCCACACAATTACATAATCTTTTTATAGCTAGATTTTAGAGGACGATTAAACACCAGAGATAATATGACAACAAAACAATGGACACATGACCCACATTGCGATATCTGTCCTGCAATAGAAATGATCGATCACATCATTTTGCGTTGCAAGTCTACAGACAATCTTTGGAGAAAATTAGGACTTGCAGGAGAAGCAAACTCATCACAAAACATGCTCCAATTTTTGGAAAATACAATGATAGGAGATGAAGACTTCCAAAATTTTGGCCAATTTGCTTTGCGACTGCGCTCACACATAGTGGATTTAGAAATAAACGATTGTTCCAACATTCTCATAACCATGCGTTAGTTCTACATCAATGATTCAGAGCTTAATCAATCTTTGGTCTCACCGGTTAAAGCCTAAGTATCAAGTGGGTCTTTGACATTGGAGCCACTATTATTGTAACTCAATTCGCTTGTATTTTTCCTCTCCTTCCTCTTCTTCTTATTTATTTCTTTCTCTACTATATTCCTTTCTATTCGTTTTTTTTCTTTTTTTTTTTCTTCTGCTTTCTTATTTTATTTTCCTTTTGTAACACTTGTTTGACAACCATTATAATATAATGGCTATAAGGTAGAGATTTCTCTACCTTCTTCGTAAAAAACATAGTTCCATAATCACTTAGTCAAGTTCATAATTGCAACTTACATGAAATGATGACTCGTGGCATGGCTAAGCAGACTAATCGTATCTAACCAACCCACGTTGGTGCTACGATAATACCAACTAAATAAACCAATATAGGGTGACAAAAGATTAAGACATACAAATAGACAAGGTGGATATAACAAATTAGATTAATAACTAAACCCAAAAGCATTTAAATAAATACTTAAAGTAAATGCAATAATTTGAATCAAGGTAATTTTAGAAAACTAGGATTCAACATGATCAAAGGTATAACTTGCCTTGAAATAGGTCTAGGTAATGGTCTTGCTCTTGAGGTGCTCCTTCTTCTTCAAATCTTCCCAAGTATCGACGTCTACTCATAAACAAAGCAAACAAATAAATAACAGAGGCAAAACAAACTCTAAAAAATAAAATAAATATCTTAGATAAATAGATCTTGAATTTACATGAATTTAGAAATTTGAATGGGCTCAATCGAGTTCGGATGCAAAAGATATGGGCTTTGGAAGTTTGAATCTAAAGGAAATCCTAATTTCAAAATAATCCGAATTATTTTCCAATTGAAGATCCCAGATTAAAGATGACTGCGAAGGAATATCGAATTAAGAAAAAGAAAAGAAATCACGGCGTGTTGGGCCCACACGTCAACGACGACCGTTCACGATGGACTAAGTCTACCGAACCGATCCGGAGGCAAGTAGCGTCTGGTCTTGATTCAATACGACTCGGTACACGATACGCCACGTGAGCACAAAAGCTGACATGGCCACTGAGCTGACGACGACGAGGCCGGCGGTGAAGTAGCGGTGCTCGGATCCCAATGGCTTCCGGCGAATGGCGGCATTTCGCCGGTCATGAGTGGTACAGGCGCGTAGCTACGGCTATTGCGAACTTAATGAGCCAACTCTGGGTGGTTGAGGTGGACGGTGGTGGCCGACGGCGAACTCGAAGCGGAGGGGAGCTTTGGGTTTTGTCGGATGAGGGTTCCGACGACGCGAAGGGGTCCAGGAGGTGGCGCTGGTGACGAGGAACATGATGGTGCAGACCACGAGAGCAGGGCGTCACCGGCGGCGGTGGAATTGAAGAAAACCCGACGGCAGTGAAAAACCCTAAAACTCGAATAGCGGTGGCGCTAGGGCAATCGGGGTGACGAGGGTGGCGGCTCTAGGTTGAGGATGCGATTGCGAACCTGGGAGCACCTTTTATAGGGCCGGGGCCGCTCGGAATAGGAAATCCCCAAATCGAGTCCGTGAAGAACACGAAAAGGAAATTCAAAATAGAAGGGGATAGAGTCCGATTCGAGGACGTTTGATTGCAGATACAGACGCGGGATATCAAGGGATAAGATTTGGTAAACAAACCCGGGGTGGTTTAGTTGGGATTTCTTCGTTGTCGGATGGAGCTTGAAGCTCGGCCATGGCGGATGCCGCAAGGAGTCCACGAGGAAGATGGCTTTGGAGACGATGAAGGTGCGGGCCCACTGGCGGCGAGGCTGGCGGTGTGAGCGAACGGAGACGTTCGGACCAACTTGATCTCGCCGTCCAACTTTGGTCTGACGGTTCAAACCGAGGGTGACGTTCGGACCGCCCAAACGATCCACTTCATCGAACCGTTCAAAAACGATTGGACGGCTTAAACCAATTGTGACGTTCAGACCGTCCGAATAGCCAAATTTCATCGCATCGTTCAAAGACGATTGGATGGCTCGGCCCGATCTAAGCACACGAAGAGAGAAGGAAGAGACATCGACATGCAGGCCCGCATGTCGGCTTGGAGGCGGGTGTCTTGTGCGCAGGCGGCGGGCTGCACAGGAGTTAGGCCGGAATTAGGATAGGGTTGGGTTTTGGCCCAAAGAGTTTAACTGAGATTTTAATTAGTTTTTCATTTTAATAAATAGCAGAAAATCCAAATGGCAATTAGAAAATAGCAAATGAACTCGAATAAGTTCTAGAAAAATCTAGAAAATATATCCAAGCACATAGAACCCAAATAAAATACTTTTGACCATTGTTGATGTTGAATTTAATCATATTAAATTGTTTTGTTACCCAAAGTCCATAATTAAGCTTTTGAATTAAATCCAAATAAATCCAAATGGTGAATTTTCTTCCTACTAACTATTAAAGGATTTTTAAAGCTACAAGGCTTGTCTTGTGGCTCGCGGCTTTCAGCAGGAGTATGGTCGTGACTACGATGAGACTTTTGCCCCTATTGCCCATATGACCACTATTCGCACTCTTGTTGTGGTTGCTTCTGTTCGCCGGTGGTCTATCTCTCAGCTGGATGTTAAGAATGCATTTCTTAATGGTGTTTTGCATGAGGAGGTCTACATATAGCCACCACTTGGGTATTCTATTCCGATAGGCACGCTCGTCGTCTTCGTGCGTGCTCTTTATGGCCTCAAATGCAGACTCTTCGTGCATGGTTTACGCGTTTTACCTCAATGATTCTCTTTGCTCGGTTTCAATTGTTAGTTCACATGATCTTGCTCTTTTTGTCCATGTCTCATCTCACGGTAGGACACTGCTTCTTCTGTATGTTGATGACATGCTCATCACTGGTGATAATTCTCATTCATCACGTATGTGAAGAAGCATCTCAGTGAGCAGTTTTTGATGACTGATCTTGGTTCTCTTACGTACTTCCTTGGGATTGAGGTCTCTTCCATGCACGAGGGTGCTACCTCTCCCAGCAGTAACTATGTCCAGATCTTCTTAATTGGTCTAGTCTGACTCACACTTGCACTGTTGAGACTCCCATAGAGCTATCCCTACAGCTTCGTGCCACTGATGGTGATCTTCTTGAGAATCCTACTCGATATCGCCATCTTGTTGGGAGTTTGGTGTATCTTGTGAGCACTCGTGCTGATATTGCTTATGTTGTTCATATCTTGAGTCAATTCATGGCTCGTCCTACCCATCTTCACTACAGTCACTTTCTTCGTGTTCTTCGCTACTTGCGTGAGACTATCTCTCGTTGTTTGTTTTTCCCTAGCTCTACCTCACTACAGCTTCAGGAGTACTCCGATGCGACCTAGGCTAGTGATCCTTCTGATCGTCGTTCTCTTTCTACTTACTGTGTTTTTCTTGGCTCCTCTCTGATTACCTGGAAGACCAAGAAGCATACTGCAGTTTCGCGTTCGAGTGCAGAGGCTGAGTTGAGAGCTATGGCAGCAGTGATAGTAGAGGTTAGCTGGTTGAGGTGGCTACTTGCAGATTTCAGAGTGCTTGTGATGAGACCTACGACTCTTTTGTTTGACAGTACAGGTGCTATCAGTATTGCCCAGGACCCAGTGAAGCATGAGCTCACCAAGCACATTGGTGTGGATGCTTCATACACTCGCCACAAAGTGCGAGGGAGTACTTGCTTTACATCTTGTGCCATCGAGTTACTGAGTTCTTGACTTCTTCACGAATCCACAGACTAAGGCACAACATTTGTATTTTCTCTCCAAATTCAGTGTGTGATCCACCATGAGTTTTTTTTGGGTGGGGGGGTGTTAGAATAGGACTCCTTTTTGTATTTTCTTATCTGTATATAGCAACCCACCTTGTACTCCCTATATATATTGCCCATTGAGCCTCTTGAATATACACACATTATTCATAACATATATAAACATGATCTATTTTACCGAAGTATTGTGCATAATTCATAGGTTGTCCTATTATACTTGCTTAGCTAGTTCTTTAATCTGACCTAGGATAACAAAGCGAAATACTTGTACATTTTTTTGACTAACGGAAAACTGATCATGTTCATATTTGTTTGCTCTTTCTCAAAAGATCGTAATTGTTTGAGTAGTTTTGTAACTTCTCTTATTTCACAATTAATTATATTCTGATATATGCAGGATTCATCTGTACAAGAGAATTTGACCGCAGTACCAGGTTTCCAAGGGTGTTACCAGGTTTCCAAGGGTGTTATGTGCTCAAATACATGCCACCAATGTAAACAAAGAAATAGGCAAGAAGAGGTTTAGGCCTGATTCAAGCCTGAATCCAGCAGAAGATAGTAATAGAAATGGGTTGCAATCCAATTAGATGTTGGCAATAGTGATGATGTAAGCACAGATTGTGGATCAGTGAATGCAGGAATGGCAGATAATGTTGTAGCTCTGTTGTACTGTGGAGAAGAGTAGAGAAAAATATCGATATCTAAGCAAAGTTGTAACATGGAGTTTGAGGTTTTATCTGCTGCATGCAGTGCCTGTACAATCCATCTCTGTTAGCTCAGCTTTATGCACTGTTGCGTTGAATGACAGAAATATAACTTTTTTACTTATCCCGGGATAAGCAAACAGTGAGGGCAAAGCCAACGAGACCCAACATCTGGATTCTTTGGAAACTTTGCTTGCGTTGAAAAGACTTCGCTACTTCCCACCAAATTCTATTCTTTAGCGATGACACGTGGCATGGCTAACGTGAAGGTTCATTGCAAACTGGCAACTTACATGTCTGATCCAGCGGCTCTGATAAATGGCTGCATATCTCATGCACATAGTGTATTTGATGTACATATGCACATACTTTTTGTTTGGGTATCAAACAAGCATAAAAAATTCTGAAAAAATTCTAGATGTAGTTGATGGTGTTTTGTTCCACCCTTTAAAATTTCAAGTTCAAACTCAATGTATGTTAGAAGAAACAAAAAGAGAAATTCACTGTGAATAGTATGGAAAGAAAACAGGAAAGAAAACAGGAAATGTTACTATTCACAGTGAATTTTTCTTTTTGTTTCTTCTAACATACATTGAGTTTGAACTTGAAATTTTAAAGGTGGAACAAAACACTATCAACTACATCTAAATTTTTTCAGAATTTTTATGCTTGTTTGATACCCAAACAAAGAGTGTGTGCATATAACCAAATGCACTATGTGCATAGAATATGCCCCTGATGGCTGCATATCTCATCATCTAAAAATAAACCAAGTCAGCGGTGGGGCTAGGAATTCAGCGTTGAAGTAATGCCTAGTACAATTAGTTCAAAATACGTATCACGAATTGTTTAAGTACTTTTTTCACAAAATTCATCATCTAAAAATATTTTCATTCTAAAAAGCACATTGTATACTATATAGTAGTCTACTAGCAATTTTTCATATATAATCACTACGATCATCAATTTGGAAAATAACTTGCATAATATTTGATTGTGAGAAAAAAAAAACTGAAATATGCTCCGTGTACTGATTTAGTATTGCAACTGCATTTCACTATTAAATCCTAAATCAATAGAAGAGAAGGAGAAATGAATGAATGTAACTTGTGAAGTTTCTTTCTCCTATGCACTTGCAAAACCGATGGTCTTACTCTCTCTAATTTTAGTCTAATAGAACAGCTACTCTTTAGTAGATTTTATAAATTTTGAATGTGCCGGTACACACCCGACAGTCCAGCTAGCTCTGCCCCTCAACCAAGTAATCCAAGGCAAAAACCAGGTGCTAAACACGCCAAACTTCTCTAAACACTGACGCCATCATCCTTATCCCACCCCATCCCTTGACCCACCTGTAGCCTCTGAAACAAGTGTATCTAAATTAAATCCCCAAGATCCCGGTCAAACCCTTTGTGCCCAAGTCACATGACTTTGCAATACATACATACACAGCCGCAACTGCCCATATAAATAATGATATGCTCTTGTGCTTTCTTCTCCCCAGACCAGCTCTATCCAAGAAGAATACCACCAACATTTAGCTCAAGATTATGGCCACCGGTGGTAGGTCGGCCACCATGCTTGGCCGTCCAGTACATGGCGGCTCTGATGGCAGCGCTGCCCTCAAGGTCAGCTTTGTTATTTGCTTCATGTTAAAGCTCACTTTGGAATGGATGATTTTGGTAATTTTTTGGGACTGTCTATTATATTTATATTTATAAGGTGTCTGAAATTTTCTTAAGTACAAGTTATCTTTTTTTATCCATCAGACCAATATCTAATCATGGATTTTTTATCGGTAAAAAAAATTTAGAGGGGGGGGAGGCAGTAAGGCTGATTTCACCGAAAAATGGAAATTTTCGGCCGAATTTTTCATTTTTTCTTGAAATTTTCGGATTTTAAATTTTTTAAAAATCAAATTCGGACAAAATTCAAGCAAATTCGATTTTTTTGAACGAAATTCATCCAAACAGAGATTTTCGGAACCGGTTTGAACTTCTACCGGGACCCACCGGTAAACCAATTATCGGACCGGTTTTCGGCGATTTTTGAATCCCTTATCTAATGATACGACACATCAATCTCTACACAAATCCAATGGTCACAACAAGTAACTTAAACTTAAGAAAATTTCAGATGACTTAAAAATAGCAAGACTGATTTTTTTGGGTGGAACCGTGCAATTTCATGCAAAAATCTCGAGTTCCAAGTTGGCCCTAACATTTCTGCATGCACATTGATTTTGATGATTTGGGAGCCATACTACCATACATTTTTTCTCTCTAGAACATGCAAAAGCTTTGCGCGTCAATGTCATTAAGCAGAAAGAAGTTCAATACAGCGTTGAGTTGGGAGTTGTGACTAGATCAAGGCACTCGCTAAATCAGAAACAAAAAGAGGAAACACATGATAAGCAGTACTACCATAAGTATTGTTATTGTGATGGAGTGTGGGCATTAATCAGGATTATCTTAGATGATTGCTTCCTTGAAATAAACAGCTCAGGGAAAGGGGATATGGGGTTAGACTCTGTCATGGTTGACTACACAAGATTAGGTGCAATGTGGGCTCCATTTTTCTTCAAAGGAAACAGCAGGCCGCTATATATTTTTGCTGCCTCCCGCATATGTGAATTAATTTTTTGGAACACCTAGTTAGGTGTCATTTTGCATGTATAGGTGTTTTGCAGGTTGCAAGTTTGAATAGTGTAGTTATCTCAAAGCACATTCTTTCATTAAAGGGAAATCAGCTCAATATAAATTGTATAAAATTCACCTATTTTTACTTCAGTATGAGGAAATCCCTGTTCCTTCACTGAAGAAAGATGAAGTTCTTATAAAAGTCGAAGCAGCAAGCATCAATCCAGCGGATTGGAGGATTCAGAAAGGGATGCTACGTCCTTTTCTCCCTAATTTTCCGTTTATTCCAGGTATTCATGCATTTATGCTAATCATTTATTTATGAAAACATGAGTACTAATTGCTGAAATATGTAATTATCTGTACAATATATTTTACCTCCTGCCATACAGATATTTCGCTTGCAATTGATTGCAGGGGAATGAATCCCTTCAGGTGATGCATAATTTGGTCCTAATTATGCAAATGGTTGGATGTATAAAATCATTGACAGATTTTTTTATTACCATCAAATGCCAATCTAAGCACTCTGCTCTCTACTTGTGAAACAGTATCCGATGTTGCTGGAGAGATTGTTGAGGTTGGTTCTGCAGTACGTGAGTTCAAAGTTGGTGACAAAGTTGTGTCCAAATTAACCTTCTGGGTAATTTGAAATGTCCTAGTCTTCAGCATTCGTCTCATTTTATCTGAATTTTGTGATGAAAATTTAGACTGAATTTCTTTTACCGTGCGTAAGAATGTAAGATTCCAGTAGACATGATGCTTACCGGCATTTTTTTTTTGACGTAATGGTTACCGGCATTTTCACATGAACTGCTCAACAGCAATTTACCAGTTCAGTTTACAGTATTCATGATTGACGAGAGACGATTCGTAATGACAGAAAGCTGGCGGCCTCGCCGAGTACGTAGCAGCATCCGAAAGCATCACCGTCGCCCTCCCCGCTGGAGTATCTGCTGCGGACGCCGCAGCGCTGCCCATTGCCGGCCTCACTGCTCTCCAGGCCCTGAAGACCATCGGCACCAAGTTCGATGGCATGGGTAGTGGCGCCAACGTCCTGATTACCGGGGCGTCCGGTGGCGTCGGCACTTACGCCGTTCAGCTCGCCAAACTCGGTAATCACCACGTCACCGCCACCTGCGGTGCGCGCAACCTGGAGCTCGTCGCAAACCTCGGAGCCGACGAGGTTCTCGACTACAAGACCCCGGAAGGCGCGGCGTTGAAGAACTCGTCCGGCAAGAATTACGACTACATCGTCAACACCACGAACGCCGGCAAGTGGTCGGCGTTCAAGCGGAGCCTGAGCAGCCATGGCAGAGTCTTCGAGATAGCTCCTAACCTTGGGAACTTCCTCGCGTCGATTCTGACGTTGTTCTCCAAGAAGAGGCTGTCCATGGTGGTTCTGTCTCTTGGGAAGGAGGACATGAGGTTTCTACTTGAGCTGGTGAAGGAAGGGAAGCTCAAGACGGTCGTTGACTCGCGACATCCATTCGATAAGGCAGCAGATGCATGGGAGAAGAGCATGGGCGGCCATGCGACGGGGAAGGTCATAGTTGAGATGTGAGTTGCATACTTGTACGTTTCAGTGTTAATTTGTGCTCTTATCTTCGTTTAGTTCTTATGTTGCTTGTGTAATATGTGAAGAAACGAACCATGTGTCCATGTCTACTTGTTCTTTCTACGAAGCGATTTTTCTTGTGAAATGAAGAAAAATAAAATGGAAACGAGCTCTTTGTGACTTTGTTCTTTTAATTTGACTAGTTAAGTGCGTGATGCGTTGCTTTCTGAAATATCTCATGAATGTAATCATTTATCAGTTAAGTAGATATAATATATCTCAATTTGTCAAGATCGGGAACAAAGCGTAAAAGCGGAGGCGGAGAGAAGGAAGTGAGACACGTCTAGATCCGGCTGATGGAAGTGGCGACGGGCGACGGGACGGAGGTCTTGCCAAGCGAGGTAAGAGTGGGGGAGTAGAGGCGAGGATGGAGGAGGAGGAAGGCAGGCGTTGCAGAGGCGATGCGGGAGAAGAGGAGCAAGGAGCGCCCGATACGAAGAGATAGTTTGCTAATAACGTGGCCCACATATTAGTAGAGAGGGACAGAGGTGGGAGGGTGGGGAGGACGGACCACCACCAACTCTAATTTTTAAGTAGTAGATATATTACTTGAAAATTATATATATGCTGTTATATGTCTGATAAAGCGGTGAATCTCGATCATTTTCTAACAAGTTCCGCCCCCGCTAAGCCTTCGCCCTAGAAGCAAACCATCAAAACAACTCTGCCCATGTCTTATATCCAACCACAATAGCATTTGTAACAGAAAATTAGAATGGCTATGCCACATATGTATATCTGGACACATGGATTTTAGACATTCTTTTTTTTGTTGCCCAAGGAAAAGGCCCATATTTTATTTAGTTAAAATTTGCTTGTAAAATGGCCAATATCGTTGAAAATTCTAAAGATGGTTTTACGAGCAAAATGTGACAGTTTTTTTCATGGTGCACACAACAAACTTGTATGACATCAGAAATGAACAACGCGTCAACTTATTGACAAGTAATTAATTGAAGTTTGACAAAATGTATAAGGAAAAATTATTGTGCATTTGCACTTGACGAGCAAAAAGCTTTGAAGAAATGACAGCGGTATTCCGCATTCGCACTGGATGAGCAACGAAGTCCTCATCGTGCTTACAGACCGTGGCCATTGTTGGCACCTCCCAAAATTATGCTCCATCTCAAATGCAAGATCTTTGCTCTGGCTCACATCGATGGGTAGTCGGTGGTGTACGTATATAACTCGAGTTGGGGTTGCGCGCCACGGTGTAGAAGCTTCCGTTCGCGTCACCGCCGGCGCGGCTCTCCTCGAGCTCGAGGCACTCCTGCAGCTGCGCCACCACGTCGGTCATGGTGGGCGGCTAGCGCGCGCTCGTCGCGGTGCACTTGAGCACGATGTCCGCGACCTTCCACACAATGTTGACATCGAGGTCACCGCACATGCGCGCGTCCACCACGCCCTCGATGTTGCCCGTGCGGTATTTAGCTACTAATGGATTATGTTGGCGGGCTCGGGTCGTGTAGGATGGCGGTTTCCGTGACTACTCCCAGAAGATGACATGACAAGAAAGTGAACACGTCGCACTTCATCGTCAACTGCATTGTTGCCTGATACCTGCACATTCCGGTTCCATCTACCACTTAGAACACGGCAGACCCTTTCTCCCTCTATATAATTCCTTATATACCACTGAAATTTTTCGAAATTTCTTATACCCACATGTAAGTGAAATAATGAGTGACATATAAGAGATGGATCAAACTATAGAAATTCCTGATACCCACATGTAATTGAAACAATGAGTGTCATATAAGGGATGGGTCAAACTATGGGTGGCATATAAGAAATTCGCCCATATATATAGGAGAGAAAGATGGACAAGAGCAGAAGGGATTGGCGTACTCTGGATCAACATATCCGGGTGTACCAACAAGCGTGTTCGTGGATACATGGGTGTCGTTGTCGCGATTGAAAGCCTTGGACAAGCCGAAATCAAGAATCTTGGCCTCCAATCTCGCGTTCAATGAGGATATTTGTGGCCTTCACGTTCCTCGTGAATGAGAGGCGGGTTGCACCCCTTGTGTAGGTACTCCAAACGCACATCACCAAATTTCGAACCATTGCTCAATATTCTAGAAACACAAAACATTCAATGAAGATGATAGACTCCACATTCAAGCGTTTGCGGAGAGCAAACATTCTAGCTTCATGCGGATCCGCCTTAACAATGAAAATGGAAGCCGAATGAATTACTTCAGCATCAACACAAGGTGCAACGCATAAGTAGCAATGATGTTGCACATATGGAGTGATTGAAATACATCACCATTCGATTACCAAGCATAGTAGGATAGATGGTTTCTTTGAGTATAAAATTGAAGCCCTTTGGCTTTGGGATGATAGGATGTCTATGTGTATCGACTATCTTTCAAGATCACACATGACCTCTTTGAAGTTTAACAAATAAAATCTTTGGACTCTTGTGAATATACTTGAAATGCAAAAACATTACGATAACACAACTTTCTAAACGATATCATGCACAAGTAAAATAAATCATGCGAATCTATGGTCTAAAATGGGGAATGTGATATAATAGCGAGGAGGTTTTTTAGAAAAAAAATAAAAAATAAAAAAACAAAAAAACTTGAGCTCAGCTATAGCTCATAATAGTCCAACACCATTTGCAAGCTAAAGTCTGAGAAAATGAATCAAAGTTTTATGTTCAGTAAATCCAAGTAGGGTTAGCAAAAAGCTTTAAGACAAAGATTAGGCACAAAACAAACATGTTATTAGTCTTTTCGCACTCATGACTTAATGAAATTGCACCATCAGAAAACTTACTTGTTGTGTTAGAGTAGCGCTGCTTTGAGCTCCAACTTCAGCAGTTTGTGCAACAACATGCAAGAAAGGATTCTCAGAAAATTTGTAGTGAAAGAGGGCTAAAAAAAAGAAAGAAAGAAAGTGTGAGTCAGCAAAACACCATTTTCAAACACTCAAGAGCTTGGTCTGTTTGATCCATTAGTTTCCTTCTAGCATCAATGAGTTGTTGATTTGACATTTTTGCAAAATTACCAAGGTATGTCGATGAGAATGTATACCTTCAAGTAGCAGATTTATAATATAACAAAATAATGATACTTCCTCCGTTTTGAAATAGAATGCCATTTTAGAATGCTATATGAGTAGATTTTCCATCAAAAGTACTTCGCCATCATTATATTTTTTATACTTTTTGGTAATATATAGTTAGAAAAGGTAATGGTCGAAGGCGTGTATCGGAGATCGTGTCGATGTCCAAAATGACAAGTAAAAAGAACGGAGGTAATAATTAATTTCACCTGATGCCATTGAACATTGTCCTCAGCCACCTGATCATTACCGGTATCGAATAGTTCAATCCTCTTATTACCAAGGCTACTTTGGTACCTGCAACACCATGAAAGTCACAAAGCATATCTATTAGCATGAAGTGAATTACAACGCAACAGAAAACATTGCAGAAAATGTAAATCTGCAAATGAGACATTGAGTTTGTGCATACGTTTTCCTCAAGGTGACATAGGAATTCAACTCTTTGATCTGTCATAGTACATAAGAAACAAATTATACTTGTGTAGAAAATGACATATAGGAGAGACAATAGTGTAACACACTACTAACCATGAACTGCTTCTTGTCATTTAGCTGCTTGTTGACCTCAGCAGGGTTCTTTTTCTCCACATCTTTGAGGATACGATCAAATTCTTTGTTTAAGCTGAATTTAACACGTCATATAAGAAGTCGGTGCTATATTCTCCAGGTAAAGGGGTTTGAAAAATTCACAGTGTAAGATGCAAATATCTGAATTTCCCTATTCAAGTTAGGAGTAGCAATGGCGCATAGGTGGAAAAGCTAAACCCTAACTCCCTGAGTCACACATGAGTTTTGCATCATCAGAGCACATAGCAGTGTTAAGCCAGACCTGCCGCTTACACTCCCTCATATTTCCAGTGAGATAATCCTACTGCTTGGACTGCCTGTTTGAGTCCTTGATCTTGTCCATCTTCTGGAACCCATTTCTGCAGCAAACAACTTGCTATCAGGATGAACCAACAGGGAAGCTGCTAGCAGCAATTTGAGCATGGGTTGGCAAAAATTTGATGCCAGGATAAAGTTGCAAAGAGGTTCCTCGGTTCACTTCGTTCAACAGTTAACCTTTGGAGCACAACCACGAACGAAATCGAGACCAAAGAAGAAGAAAAAAGAAGAGCATTGTAGCAGCAAACAGAGAGATCTGACTCACTGGAGGGCACGGAAGATGTCCTGGATCTCACCGTCCACCTGCTTGAGCTCGGGGCTCATGGGCACATCACTCGCCATGGCTCCTTTCCTTCTTACCTCCGCCTCGCGGGATCCGCCCACTTGCAGAATAAACTCCTCGTCATCCTCTCGGGTTGGTCACCCCGCCATTGCGATGGAGGCGAGGAGGGACGCCACGATCACGGGACACCATGGTGCTCAACACACCTACCACACCACTCCCTCGCTTCGCTGACAAGAAAGCAAAGGGGAAATAATGGGAACAAGAAATCCCACCATTCCTGTGAAAAAAAGAAGGCTGGGCGCATGGCCACCTGGGAGCAGCGGGCTCAGCGTGTGGAAGGTGGATGGCGACGAAGGAGATGACGTTGAGGTCGGAGAGGAAGACGACGGCGGCGGCGTGCCCAGGGATGACCAGATCCCGCGGCACCTAGCCCAGGAATGGTCAGAGAGGAAGACGACGGCGGCGAGGCGCTCGGGGTAAAGGCTGGATCCGGCGGTGGTGAGAGAGACAGGAGGGAGGGAGGGCGGTGAGACAATGGGATGCGGTCATGCGGGCGACGTGGGTGGGGATCGTGGAGAGATGCAGGGCGTGGGCGCAGGCAGTTGTTGGCCGCGGCCAGATCTGAGACGTTGGTGCTTCGCCTGCCAATCCAACGGACGTTAAAGTGGGTAGGGAGAACGGACGACGGTAAACTTCAATATTTAAGTAGTAGAGATAGAGATAGTACTCTTGTGGAAGAAAAAAAACTAGTTTGAATGCTTGGGAAACTGCTGTGCCACTGAAAACTTACAGCAGAATACTTGGGAAACTGCTGGCTGGATGGTGAGCAGTTTATGACTGGGTTACTTAGCCATCGCGCATAAATGGCAGGGATCTCTTTGAGACAGATTCAACACAACATCACAACATCACGCCATGCGTTCTCTTGACCTTTTCATATATTAGGTCATTTACTGCATAAATAGCGGACACTTGAGCGCACGCGCTAGAATCAACAGAAGGAGCACACTGCTTATTTCTAGGTTTCTTGGAGTGAGAATGGGAGATGGCAAATTGCTTTTTGTTGTGTACATGATGATGGTAGCTATATATTATGAACAGATTTGCTATTAGGAATGGAAGGTCTCGGGAAATTCAGTTCTAGATCAGCACTAGCACAGCGTACATCTTTGTTGATAAAAGGGACTCCGGATAAGACCATGTAATGCAGAACCGACATTCGTTGAGGTCCACCAAATGCCAATATCTGTAGGCAAACCATCAGCAAACCTTCGGCCACAAAAGAACTCGACATGCTGCACCTCCCGGCGACTTGGGATCGTGGGACACTATTTCGTTTTGGAAAAAATTTCGGAGGGGGCGAAATCACCAAAATTTCGGAATTTCGGCCGAAAATTTTTGCGGGTTTTCAAACTGGGCGAAATTTGGACGAAATTTGACTGAATTTTGTCCAAATTCAAATGTTGCCAAATTTAGGATGTAATTTGTCGAAATTCAAATATTTTCGATTTTTTTGAATGAATCATAAAAATTGCAAAATCACCAAAATTTCCGAAATTTCAGCGAAATTGTTTTCCATGCTTGGGATGCCCTATGCCCAGCAGGTTTGGTTGGGAACTTAAATCCTAGCCCAATCCACGGAAATAGGGCTCTGTTTCAGACATGGAACTCATTTGAGCACTTTGTTGGACTATACATTTTCGAGATTTTTCCCTGTGTGTTGTTTTATGGCATTATTGCTAGCATGCGTCCTCAAGGGCTACATTTTTTAAGTATGACTTAACGGGTGCACAAAAATGTTTCCCTCTAGACATAGCCTCCACTATAAAAGAGGGGGATGCAGGATTTGTACCTTCAAGCCTTGGAAACCCTTGTTTGTGATTTGGGGAAAGTTGAGGAATAGAGTAGTCTAGGGCTAGAGAGAGATGGATTAAGAAATTATGTGCTTAAGTATGAGCTTTTGTCCTACATGGTGAAGTGGTTGTAAACTTAGAATCCCTCTAATCAATTCAATCATGTTTGCCCCAAAGATTAGTTCTATCTTGTTCTTGTTCTTTTTATGATTTTGGGGTTTTTGTGTTCAAGTGTTTTGGTTGGACCTTTTGATGTGATCTAGTTTGCTAGGACTTGTGAAATCTGATATAAGGTTATCTTGATTATCTTCCACCCACGAGCAAGCTCTTAGCTCAAGTTTTGGTTTTTCCTGGTTTTTGTACCTTCTTGACCTCATTCAAGAATTTGTGAAACTTGGGCTTCGATAGTCTTGATCGTCGATTGGAATAGCTTCCTAACCTTGATGAGCTATGTTTGAAATCTCATGGTATTTGAATCTTTAAATCAGAAGTTAGATCATTTTGAGAATCTTTCAGGCTGCTTATCTTGCAGCCAGTGGTCAGACTAGCCTCCTAGGGATCAGATCGGCCACCTATTAGGCCGGAGCAGTTCAAACCTGCGCCGGCGGTTAGGCCGACCGAGAGCCTTTGAGCTCGGGTTTTTTTTTTCAGTTTCAACGCAAGACTTCCGCTGTGCTATTGTGCTTTTGATCTTCATATCTTTCATAGCCATTGGAGTGATAAAGAAGTTGAATACCGAAAATGGTGAAAAAGATATGTGCTCTTATTCACCCTCTCTAGTCGTTTATTCGGTCCAACAGTAAGAATAATAAGATGGAAACGAGCTCTCTGTGACTTTGTCCTTTTAATTTTATAGTACTCTTGGAAAAAAAAAAACTAGCTTGCACATACAACCTTAGCTGTGCCACTGAAAACTTAGAGAAGAATACTTGGGAAACTGCAGGGTGGATGGTGAGCAGTTTATGGCTGGGTTACTTGGCCATTGCGCATAAATAACAGGGATCTCTTTGAGCCAGATTCAACAACATCACGCCATACGTTCTCTAGTAAAAGTCTACGAGTGAGAAGAACAAGAATGGGAAAGGACATCAAAGATAAATTGTTTGTAGTGCGCATTTGACGGTGGGTCCTTGGAAGAGAAGGCACTAGGAATTTCAGTTGTAGCTTAATTGTGCCAGATTGTTCATCTTTACTTGCACTCGTAGGGTTACTCAAAGTGTTGGTCGATTGAATTTTTTGCCGTATTGGCGCCTTTTCATCATGTATTTACAAGAATGACAGTCGTCATTTTTTTTTTGTGCAGAAATGACACCATGTCACACGACCACCGTGCGACTTGCACTCCCCCACCGACACCTGCCCCCCTGCTGCACGGCCGCCGTGCGGTGGCCCACGCGCCAATACAACCCTCGCGCACTCCTCTCCTCCTGCATGGCTACCCTGCGGTGGTCCATGGAACAGCCAAAAAAATTTAAAAAACACCGGTCCAGTTCTCCGGAGAAACAAAAAACAGGAGATATTCAGTCCATCTGTAGGAGGATCCGCACGGCCACTATGCGGTGGCCAACTTTCCCACCGCTCATCCTCCTCGTCCGCACATCTATCGCCGTGTCACTACTTCCCCCTTACACATAGTCTTGCCGTAGACAATGCATCCGGAATTTCGACGCAGACGCCGCGGCTCCTCCTTCGCTCGGCTATAAATACCGAACTCTCATAGTTGCTCATAGCTCATCTCAATTGCGTTTCACTTCTCGTTTTGGCGCTCGTCGCTGAGAACTCAGAGAACGTAACATAGTTAATTTTTTCTAGAGATTAAGTATTTGCTTGCTTCTCGTCGCTCGTCGCTCAGCCTTATTTGATTACTTTCCCCTGAAGGGCAGGTAATTTATCGGATGCTTTTGTCTTTATTACCGTAGTCGTAATTAATCAGTCTTAGTTTAGTGGTAATTATTTAGTCATAACTAGTTAGTTTAGTGGTAATTAATTAGTAGTAATTAGATAGTTAGTGGTAATTAATTAGTTTAGTGCTAATTAATTAGCCGTAATTAGTTTAGTGGTTATCAATACAAGATATTAAATTAGTGGCTTGCGCTATTCGTAATTTATTTAGTGGTAATTAATCAATCGTAATTAGTTAGTTTAGTGGTAATTAATCAGTCATAATTAGTTAGTTCATTGCTAATTTATTAGTCGTAATTAGATAGTTTAGTCATAATTAATTATTTTAGCGGTAAATAATTAGTCGTAATTAGTTTAGTGGTTATCAGTCCATTATATTAAATTAGTGGAAATTAACTACTCATAATTTATTTAGTGGTAATTAATCGATGTAATAAGTTTACTAGCAATTAGTTAGGCATAAGTAATTTAGTGCAAAATAGATAGTCGTAAGTAATTAAGTGGCAATGAACATGTGGTTCAATAGTGGTAAGCACAGTACGAATGAATTACTCGTAATTAATTTTCGAGGAGTAATCAAATTCTTTAGTAATTAATTAAGTATTCATATTTAATGACATATATATATATATATATATATATATATATATATATATATATATATATATATATATATATATATATATATATATATCAATCACCGCAAGCAATTTGTCGTCATTGTTTGTTATATCATGTACCGTGGATGGGGTCATTATGGCTTTGGGTAATTTGAATATGCAAGACTTGATGGTGTTTAATGGCGATGGTCTCAGACGGACCGAGACCTAATAGGTTGGACCTGTCGAGATGCCAGTACAAGGTGGTCCGGACGGAGGGGCTCGATGCAATGAATATTCACGAGCTTTGGAGCTGGATCCGAAGGGAGTTCGTCACGGAGGCAATGACGAAGAAACTTGTGATCAAGGGGATCACCTGCACGAATGACGTGTGGGAGCTCGTCAAGGTGGTTGGAAGCGTAGCATAGAGACAGTACATGCAAATTGCCTATCGAGATCGGATTTCTGAATCCGAACCCTCTGTGTATTTTTGCACCAGTCCTATGATCCGTAGATAGTGCACTTAGTAGAAACATCGTTGATAACAAGTTCGAATCACGAAATAACATTAATAAACAACTGAGTACCGGCCTTATGGCCACTTATGACAAAAGAGGTCAAAAGACCTTGAGTCTTACAGCAGTGGAAACAACAAATGATAAATTCCGAGTGGTGACCCATCAAATTGTCCACCAGCATTTGATTGAGAGTGCAACATAGTACTCCGGGTGTCCTTCATCAAAGCCATAGGCGAAGTAGTCGTAGTCGTCCTCGGCATCATTGAAGGCTTCTAAGATATATTTTGAGTGTAGCATGTGAGTACATAATAAAGTACTCCACGAGTCTTGGGGAAAATGCATATGCATAGCTTTAACAAATGAGGCTTATATGGGTTTTTTTTGCACAAAGCAATATTTTAAGTTTCAATAGTTTTCATAAAGCACATTTGACGAAAGTAGATTCAATAAATAAATTAATTGTACTACTAGTGGAGGTTCTAGCTACCAACCACTAGTATCAAGGCTCTAGCCGCCAAGATTCAAAAGATAGGGCTCTAGCTTCCAGAAAACTAGCCGAGAGTTCCAACTGCTCCCGGTTCGAAATTTACTCTTTTGAAATCAAAACCAAAATCTACCAAGTGAAAACGCACCTTGCCTGCCCTTGACTGTGGGCATGACTATTCAATAATTTTACACTCTGTAGAGGTTGTACAGCTTGACCCACACGAGATAATCGACTTATAATGTCAGTCATGACATGCTTCCTTAGGCGTGCGACTAAGCAATTATCACAGAACGTTTACAATACTTTATCCTAACATTAGCCTGCACGATGAGCTTAACCCCAAGTCATGGACGTCATTTACCATCGACCTGGAGCTCACTGTTGTGGGGGATAACCTGCCTGGACTTAGACGCAATTTACCATCGTCTGCACTACCTAGGTGACTCCTACCATCTACAGCCTACGGGCGTAATGCTAGAACATTCAGCCAGGACCTTCCTATTTAGAACATGTGGGTGCATGATATTGCTCAGTTTGGATAATCACAAGCGTCGGTCCTTAATATGACTTGGACGAAACTTTACACAATACAAGATCTCGTGCTCTAGTCAAGACCCGCCGATCTTACCACCCGCCCAAGTCAAAACAGATTTTCATCATTTTATTTTATTTTTCAAATACTTACATTACCAAATGTCATACATTTTCCAAACAAAGCATAAAGCGATGATAATGGTTTTTCCCTAACAAAGTTGATCAAGACCTAAAAGCACGTCTAAGCAATTCTATCATTTAACTATTCCACAATGTTGTATTCAATATTGTAGAATTACTATGCTAGGGTTATAAAGGTATATGGTACAATTAACAAGGAAGGCATTAACAATTTTAGGTTTAACTAACAATCTACACTTCAAACTCATCATTTCAAATGAAATAGCAATGCATAATACTTTAAAACTGAAAACAATATTTAAAAATCATAGGTACAAAATGGTCAAAGGAGACTCGTCTTCATCGTAGGTTGAGGTTAGCGCTTCCTATGCATCCAAATTCGTGTTGGCGATGTTAGACTCTACACGCGCAAAATAGACCAAATAAATAACAGAAAGCAAATAAAAACAAAAATATATAAAATAAATACTAGAAGGTAGACAATGAATTTATAAGAATTTAGGAATGAGAATCGATGGATTTGGAGTCCGTATGAAGGAGAACAAACATCCGGAAGTTTGTTCTTCACATGAAATGATGAACATTCGGAAATTTGAATAACTGTTCTGGAATTATGGTTTTCGGTTTGCTAACAGAACAGAAGCAAAAGCATTAACTGACAACAAGGGTCTATTTGCTAGTGAGTGAGAATATTTGATAGAAAAATACTAAAAGATTGATTCTGGAATCATACTATTCTGGTTTGACTAACTACACAAATGCTAGTGAAGAATGCTGGACAACAGAGAAGCAAAAGAGACAACACAATGACATGTGGGATCACTAGCTAGTGAAATAATAGAGAAGAAAAGCAAAGGGAGGGAAGGGGTCAAAGACTAGTGGGACCTTGGTGCCAATGACTCAAGAGAAAGCATTCACAGAGAAATGTTTATAGAGTTTCAAGAGAAAGCATTCACAGAGAACGTTTACAAATAAAACATGTGAACAGTGCTCAAAATAATTTTCCTAGATCCTGGAATACTTTAGAAATTCACCTTAAAAATTTCACAATTATTAGAATTCAATTACTATTTTTAAGCAACCAGTCAAACTAGAAATCAAAAGTCAAATACCAAAAACAGAAAATTAACAGAATTATAGAGAATAATGCAGCATATGAAAAATTCTACAAAAATTACATAATAAAATAGAATATGCCTGGAACTTTCTCTAAAATTTTGACAATTTTTGGAGCTTAAAATCTATGTGTAAAAAAAAAATTCTTGATCACTCTCAGCCATTTTGCAAAAATCTGGAAACCTAATTTATTTCCCTTTCACTTATCTCAGTGGCCCCAATCGCCAGGGCCTTTCTTCTCCAAGCCTCCAGTGTCGGTGCCTTGAGCTGTAGTCGCCATCGAGCACCTGGGACACGCGTCCCTCCCTCTGCGTCGTGCCCTCGCCACGCCCAATCCAAAGACCACGCACTCCCATCTCCCTCCCTCCCTCCCCGACCTTATCTTCCTCTCCCTAGGCTTTACTCGAGCAAAGCCCCAAATGCCACTCGGCCTTGGTCGCACCACCACGATGTCGTTCCGGCTAGCTCAGTGAGCCCTGGCCATCCGCAACCGTGTCACGTGTGCCATGAACCACAAGGAGTCGAACCCCTCCATCAATTTTGAGCTAACGCCACCGGAGCCTTGCGTGACCAGCATCTTCTTTGACACCGGCCAACATCACTGTATTCGCCTACACTTCTCCTATGAGGACTCCCTCTCCGATTCCTCCCTCCCTGAGTACCCTCTAGTCTTCCTTTTGTTGGTGATATGCCCTAGAGGCAATCATAGAGATAATTATATCACGTCTATGTTTAAGAGTTATTGAATAAGTGTTATTATGTTCCTTGATTAAATCATCAGTGATAAAGATTAACATGTATGTGACTTGTTGGTGAAGCTCTTTTAACTTATGATGATGTCATTCTAAAGTATCCACAGTCGAATGTCACTAGCCGGGACACTAGTGACTCTACGACCAGCACATGTATTGATTGATGACCATGTTTCACCAATCATGGATATAGGGATATCAAATCAATAATGTGAACACATGTTAGAGAACATGGGGTTGGATTGACCCACCTTGAGACACTATTGAGATTGTTATGATTCTATGTGTCGTCAGTTGGTCTCAAGTAATGATGATGTATAATCCTTAGACCTAAGATCAGCATGGTTCCCTACATGTGTAATAGCACTCTTAGGGTTTGCCAAACGCTCACTACTACAAAACAGGCTATAGTAGGCGCCCCATCACGAGCGGTTCCTATAGAACCGCTCGTGTTAAATCTATCGAGACCGGGCATAGCCTATCACAGCATTCTTATTATGAACCGTCATGATACACACCTATCACAGACGGGTTTTTAATAGAGCAAATGCAGTGATCATCTACCAACAGTTCTATTAAAAACCTTACATGATAATCACCGTTATCATAGGCGGTTTGTGACTAGACCGTCAGTGAATGATCACGAGCAGTTCTATTAAAAACCGTCTATGATAATCATCAATTATCACAGACGGTTTGTAACTAGAACCGTCAGGAATGATCCTGACGGTTCTATTAAAAACCGTCTGTGATAGTTACGTATCCTGAGCGGTTCTTAACAAGAACCATCTCTCGATTGTTGGGCGGAAGCGAAATTTGGACATAATGGGCGGGCTGCCGAAACTCGCTTTATATAACGTTGTGCCTCTACCGTCTCTCCTCCTCACACCTCATACCTCCATCTCCTCCTCTGCCGTCTCTCCTCCTCACACATTGCGCCCGGTCTCCCCCGAGCTTGTCGCCCGCGGCCTCCTCCAACTCGCCCCGGCTCATTGTCACCGGCCTCCTCCGAACCGTCACCCCCGGCCTCCTCCACTTCGCCCTGGTCTCGTCATCACTAGCCTCCCACGACCTCGTCGCCCTCGGCCTCCTCCACTTCGTCGCCCCGGCCTCCCACGACCTCACTCTCTCTAATCCCCCCTTTTGCTCTGTGATGTGGATTACCAAGAGCTAGTGTTAGTGCTCTGTAAATGGATTGAGTTGATGCTACTGTGATGTGGGTGATGCTGTGTTTTATTGTTGGAGGCTCTCTGTGCATGTGTAGTTCATGTTGAGTTTTTTGGTTTGGGCAAAAATATAGATGGTAGATCACGCACTGTCCGGTAAAACCGCCATAACTTTTGCAAATGAACTTGGATTGAGACGTTCTTTGGCTCATTGGAAAGCTAACGAAAAGTTCAATCCAAAAATCCTAAGTCCATATTAGATTCATTCGCGAGGCTCAGGAGACTCTAGACAAAGTGAAAACCCCCAAAAAAGGTCGTTTAGGGCCTCAAAACAGCCTCCGAAGTTTTAGCAGCCGTTTTCGTTTTTTTTTACAACAGAAAAGGCTATCACAGACAGTTCTAAATAAGAACCGTCTGTGAAAACTCATCATAGACGGTTCTTGTTCGAACCGCTGCAGGAGCACCATCGCATTTGCGGTTACGAACAAGAACCGCTGCGCGATATTGTTTCTCCAGAGCGGTTTCAACAAAAACCGTCGTGATAGTGTGTATCACAGATGGTTTTGAACCGCTGTGATAACTACCGTTATCACAGACCAACAAATATAGACGGTTCAAACCATACTGTGATGACGGTTCGAACCGCTCGTGATGAGGCTTCTGTAGTAGTGGCTACTGTAGCCGGGTAGTTATAAAGGTAGCTTTCGGGTATGCTATGAAACATGCGGAGGATGTGACTAGTCGGATATAGGATTTGCCCTCCTAACATAACGGAGAGATATCTCGGGTCCCTTGATGTGGTCGGATAAAGAAAGTGCATGGCCATGCCACTAGTAGTCGAAGTGTTCGACCACGTGAAGTTATCCGACACTCGATCGAGAAAGTATTGAACAGTCCATGGATGACACAACCTCTCACCTGGAGTTCAATCAGATATCATGAGGCAAAGGGAGAATACACGAGAAGGTCATTTAGCTCGATCAGATACGGACTAGTCGTATAGAGATACGAGCTAGTCGTAGGCTGGTCAAACATAATCACTAAGTGGTCGAAACCTGATCGTAAGGAGTTACGAACTGGTCGAGACTAAATATGAACTGGTCGTATAGAGATACGAGCTTGTCATTAGTGATATGGACTTGGTCGTAGATCATATTGCATTAAGGTTTGTCCAATATATTTTGTGCATATTTGGGAATCGTTATGTCCTGCTATGAACCGCTAACGACTCGTGATCAGGAAAGGGTTTTTGAGTCACAACCGAACTACGCATGAACCTACAGGGTCACACACTTAATGGGTTGGAACAAACCAGTACGGATACGATTTGTCAAATGTGTTCGAATAGGATTCATCACGGGCACTATATAAGGAGATGCTTGAGGCTATGGGAATCGACGTAACGTAACTTTGGAGACACACGACAAGTGTTGACGTGAGTTGCTCCAAACCCTAGTCGCCATCTTCCTGAGAGCTCTGCTGTGCGACTTGGTGTTAGCACACCGACATACGGTTGTTCCTTCCCTAGACGTGTGGATACCGTAGAGGCGCTACTGCGGTTGTTGTTGCGTTTGAGGATGATCTGTGATCTTCACAAGGAACTGTAGAGGTTGCTGAAGGAGGTGATCGACTCGTGAGGAGGCGATCGACTCGTGAGGAGGCTGGCTGATCGACTATGAACACTTCATCGATGCACTCCACGTTGGACCAGGCTGCTCCAACTCTTCTTCCACTGCTCTGTGCGTCTGGTAGTCACGATCTATGATCATCTTCTTGCTTGGCTTCCTGGTTTACGTGGTAGAAATTTTGAATTGTTGCCATCGTAGCCTACCCGTATCCCTTCACCTGTAACTCCCCATACCACTCAATCGTGCTCTATTCCTCCGCAGCGCCACCCCTACGATGAACTGGCCGCGCCGACCATTGTCATCGTCACTAGCCCACCTCGAAGCTTCTCCACCTTTGCCGGCCACTCCCATGAACTCCAGGTATGCCGCCGGTGCTCATGCTCCCCTTAATTCGCTCCCTATTGCATCCAAGCGCCATCGCATTGTTTCACCTCTCCGATCGGTCGCCGCACGCCTTGGCCGCACCGCCATAGTGTCGGCCGAGCCGAAAATCACCACCCCTAGCCTCCTTTTACTCCGGGCAACCCATTTTTTGGGTTCGCCTTCGCCTCACCACTGCCCAACCACCGGCGATGAGCCACACCTGAGCTCCCCTGTGCTGGCCTCCCTGTTCTTTATCTCTGTATCCTTCTCTATCTCACTGAAAAGTGGGCCCCACCAGTAGGATTACCCAATGCTATTGCTAATAGAAACTTTGATTGTCTGTTGAATCCTTCAGTGAATTAACACTTTGAACTTGTAAAGAAGTTTAGCATTTTAGTTCAGAAAATGTTGCTGTTGTAGGTTACTTGAACAGTAATCTGAAAAATATTAGAATTGTCAAAAGGCTAATACCTTGACTAATTTCAGTAGTTAGAGTTTCTCTTAAATTCATTTAGTTGAACACTTATCTAACAACAGCCACTCAATCTGAAAACAAATTTGCATAAGTGAATTAGTGAGGAGAGTAGTTAACAAAACAGTAAATTTGGTTGATGAGATGAATGGACAGATAAGAGAAGTTGATTAAGGGAATATCTGAAATAACTTGCTAGACCCACCCTTGTTCTGCTCACTAATATGATGAATGTCATTTTGGCCACTAAAATGAACTATCAAAGTGAAATTTGAGTCTTGTAGGAAGTTGGTCCAGTAGCTTTTCAGCTTTGACGGATGTTCTAAACTAAGAAGGCAATCTGAAGCTAATGATAAAATTGGCAATAGGGTATGACTTTGTTAAGTCAAAAAGTTAGAAATATTATGGATTCAATTAGACTTTTGAACACTTAATCTAGCAGGAGCTTCCATATTTGAAAAACAAGGATGGATGGGAATATTCAGAAACCAGCAGAGAAACAATCAAATTACTATTTTTTGTAATGTTGACCAGAGAAGATATTTGGGATGAATTAGAGATATTAATATACTACTACAGAAAAAGGCATTCACAAGCGGTTCAAAAACGTCATCACAGACGGTTTCTTGAGCCGTCTGAGTTTATGGGTTAGTGATGACATGAGGTCATCACAGATGGCTTTAAACCGCTGCGTGATGCATACTATCACTGATTTATTTCACCACAAACCGTGCGGATGACTATATATATCATAGACAGTTTGACCACAAACCGTCTATGATGTACCGATATATCACGCATAGCGGTTTGTGGTTGAAACCGTCTGTGATGACTTTTTCTATAAAGCCACCAAGCAGTGACTGCTTGTGCCTTTAAAACCGGCATCATATATATATTCCACGCAGCATGAGGAGGAAGAGACAGCAACCATGGGCAACCTCATTGAGCCCCTACAAATTTAAAAATGCGGTTTGCTTGAAGCGTCGCCACATCATTACACGTTCGTTGATACATGATGCCACTTCCTAGTTGGAGTACCTGCGCGTCCACGTCACTTTCTTAACGCAGGTACTCCGAATCGAAAGTGGCATCACGTATTAACAACCAACTAATTGGATGTCTGGCGCTCTCCAGCGGCCGTGCTATTAAACTGCGAGGCTCAATGGAGTTGCCCGTGGTTGCCGCTCTTCCTCCTCATGCCGCATGGATGACCCCTCAAATTGGATGTCCTAACGCTCTCTAGGCAGTGCTGTTTAAACTTGCGAGGACTCAATGGAGTTGCCGTGGTTCTTTGTCTCTTCCTCCTCATCTTTGCATGGGCGACCCCGAAAGTGGTGAAGGACTAAGAACAATACATATATAATATATATATATATATATATATATATATATATATATATAATGCTGGTTTTAAAGGCACAAGTATCCACCGCTTGGAGACTTTATAGAGAAGAGATTAGGAATGGAATGGTAGGGCGTACCTAGGGCGCAAGGTAGGAGAACTTCACCAAAGATGAACCCGATTACAGACAAAATGTGAAATGAATGGCGAGAAGCAACAGATGACATCTTGACAAAATGACAAATCAACAAATAAGTCATAACATACATATCACACATTTTATACATCTATTTTTGCAAATCATCAATCATACATATCAACAGCCCATGGTTCACCAAGCAAGTTTCCACTATCAATAGCAGACAACACTTGACACTTCTGAATAAGTCATAACTCATAACAATATAACATATCAACAGCTCATACATATCAACAACCCAATAAGTCATAACATATCAACAACCCATACATATCAATAGAAGAGACAACACTTGACACTTCTGAATACTTCAATAGCAGACAACACTTACACTTCTGAATTCACTCATTCAGCAATCAGCAATCAGCACAAGTGCACAATCATTGCATTCATTTATAGAGAAGAGATTATGAATGGAATGGTAGGACGTACCTTTACAAATCTGAAAAGTTAATTGCAGCCAAGCCCCATCCGAACCCACAGCATGAACTAAGCAAGATGCATAGAATGCACATACACCAATAGCCCTCAGTTTACATCACAGAGCAAGGGGACTATTAATATGAACTAATTATCAATTCAATTTCAGCATAAGACTATTAACATTATTGAGCAGTTCAACAACAAGACAGCAAGACCAAGGGTGTCGAAACCGACCACACCAGTAGTAGCCTCGGCATCATCGCAGAGCACTAGCCATTTTCATCACAGAGCAAGGGGGTAGAGATAGAGAGGGAGTAAGGTAGGGTGATACCTCAGTACAGCGCAACCACGGCGGTGACCCCACCACCAGCATAACCCACATCCATCTCCTTCACCTTACATAAATCACACAAACATCAGGACACAACTTAAGGCTCAAGCATAAAAATCAAACTCAACAAAAGACATTAAGCTAACAGATCTAGAGGAGAATGGAGGGAGGAGGATGGGGAAAGCAAAGCCGGCTAGGGCCGAGCCGAGAGACCGAAAGCAGAGAACCAAGCCATGGCGGCGCGGCGACATCGGGGCCAAGCCAGTGGCTTGGTGGTGGCATCACCGTAGTTGTGGCATGACCCTTAAAGCGCACAAGACACTAAAATCGTGCGAGTGTCTTGTGCGGTTCAGAGTGGTGTCTAACCGTGGCGCGATGGCGGCGGGTCGAAGCGGCGGCGAGGTAGAAATAAATGCACCGGGAGTGATGAGAGTTAGGCGGCGCAAACCATAGCGGCTGGGAGTGACGAGTTAGGGCGGCGCAAACCCTAGCGGTCGGGCTCCTACTAATAAAGAGACTTATCACAGATGGTTCTATGATGGAACCATCAGTGATAATTATCACTGACGGTTCATAATGGAACCATCCGTGATATGTCCCATATCACCGATGGTTCCATAATAAACCGTCGTGATATATCTATATCACGAGCGGTTCCATTATGGAACCGTCTCGTGAAATGGTTTTTCTCAAGTATATATATTTATCTTGTATATGAACTTACATGACATGAAGAAATTACATGTTTATATGTCAATTTTGTCATTTAAATACTGCTGAAAATTTGCTTTAACTATATATACATACATACATACATATATACATACATACATACATACATATATATATATATATATATATATATATATATATATATAGTAATAATTCAACATATAATTAATATAGTATGGCCAAACAAAGATGGCGTTAAACAAAAAAGATTAAAAAAGTAGAAACCTATAAATAAAGAAAGTTTTTCTAGTGGCGGAGGTAGGCTGCTATCTCTGCTTTCAATACTTCAGAGGCGACGGGCGTCGAGGCGGGCGGTTCGTGATCGAGCGGCTGAAATCGTCCACCCGCTGACACGCTCGTTCGAGTGTCTCCCGAAGACCCTCGGACTGTTGAACCAAGAAGAATTGAGCCCATAGGCTCTCTTCCCTTGCTTGAGGGTCTCGGCACCGTCGACTCGATCGCTCGCCGCCTCGATCGCATGATCCAAGTGACGGCAAGCCTCCCGGAGATGTGCAGCGTCGTTTTAGAGGACCACGTCGACGACGTGGTAAACTCGCCGAATGTGAGAGATCACCCAGAAGACACGGCGGAGGAGGATGTCAAGATGGCGAAGGTGGTCATCACCGCTCGGCAAATTCTCGAGAGGAGTGAAGACCTTGTTGAAATAGTGTTCTTCTGCGGCCGCAGTTCAACGTCTGGCGAGAGGTAGGCCATCAATGCTGGCGACAAGGAAACAGAAGAGGCATCCATTTCTATTTTTTTGTATAAGTAGGGATGATCATCTTCGATGGCGGATGATCCTTTTTATAAAACAAGGAATAAATTTGGAGCGTGAGATGAAGAGACGCATCGGGGAGCCGAAACGGCATTGATGCGACAAAGAGACGCAGAGCCGAGGCGGCATTGATGCGACAAAGAAACTCATCGGGAGCTGTAGCGATTATCACAGACAGTTATAACAAAAAATCATCTGTGATATGTAGCAATATCACAGACGGTTATTGTTAAGAACCGTCTGTGAGGTTTCACGGACGGTTCTTGTTTAGAACCGTTTGTGATATGTAGAATTATCACAGACGGTTATAAAAACGAACCGTCTGTGATACTTCACAGACGGTTTTAGTTATGATCGTCTATGATATTACCTCTTCACAGATGATTTTTAGCACAGCCAGTAACACAGACGGTCTCTAAACAAAAACCGTCTGTGATTGCATGTAATACAGACGGTTTTGGTCAACCGTTTGTGATGAGGCGTCCAGTATTAGCCTTTTTGTTAGTAGTTATAATAAGTTGTTGTCACTTCAAATGCAAGTAAATAGAAAGGTTGTGTTGGCTTGAAAAGTCTTTAGAAGCTAACCTAAAAGAGAGCACACTATCTGAACATCAGTCAAGCTAATAAGATAAATAGTTAAGGATTAGTAAGTAGTATAAGATGTTTTACCTACATATTTAGAGTTTAGCTAAAAACGATCTTATGTCTAGCAGTGATGCCACTCAAAAATATGTTTAGCAAAATAAAATTCGAACTAGCAAGAAGTTGAGTCGGCAGCACCTCATTTCAGAAAAATGTTCTTTTGTAGGTGGTATGAACAGTAAAGGAAAATTAGTGCCTTGTGTTGTATTTAGCTTTGAGGTCACTCAAAACTTTGCCTAACAAACAAGTATGTGAATTAGTAAGAAGATTTAGTTATCAAACTCTCTTTCTTAGCACCTTTCCTCTAATAGGATGAATGACAGAAAGATAACAAGATGAAATCTTGCCAATAACAGTAAGCTTTAGTGGTCAACAGTAGCATTAGGTAATTGAGATGGTTATTACAATTGGTAAAGCAATTAAAAATTAAAAATCTTTAGTATGTACTTAGCATAAAGTCATAAGATTATAGCATAAAATCTTAAGATCATGCTCTCAGTTGAAAATCCAAAATAAATTGTTTACCACATGAAATTGGTTAAACTTTGAAAATTCATAGGAAATTCTTAAGAACTCAAATTGAGATGAATCCAATTGGGTTGTTCCTAAAATTATATTCTTTTGCTGATTATGTAATCTTTATCTCCATTACTATTCTAGAAATTTTCACTAAAATATTTAAATTCAGCCGAAGCTACAGTAACCTAGATCAATTTTCTCAGCATTTTCCCTCCGATAGATCTTCGTTAGGGCATAACTCTCACGTGTAAACTCCAAATCAAATAATTTTTGTCTATAAATTCATCTAAAATCATTATCTTTCTTCTGTATTAATTTCATAATTTTTGAAGACTTTTGGAATTTTGGTGTTTATTCGATGTTTTCGCTTTATCGGTTCTTATCATTAGATGATGATTATTAGAGTACAACCAAATTGATCGTCGAGAATGTCCAGAGTTTCAGCAAACAAAGGCAAGCACCCATTCCGTTGATGCATGTTGATCCTATTATATTCCAAACTATTATCTTGTTTGCAATTGTATGTATGCATGCTTTATATGTAATTTAATTTTGTCGATTAGAGGTAGTTAATACTGTCGCATGAATTCCCTAAAATTGTTCATCCCCTGTCACTAGCCTAAGTTAATAATCCTACTGGTGAATTAGAGCCTGGTGGATGTTATATGGTCTATTTATGCTTATTCTATGTCATGCTTAGCTTCCAATAGATTGGACGGTTGTCGACTTTGTCGATAACCTTGATCACATAAATTATTTTTATTATGCTATGTCCAGCACCTTGTGCTATTATATTTGGAAAAATAAAAGTGCAAATAAAACGACTTGGACTTGGGCAAATGGTTGATGGTGTGGTTATTGGGTATGTGGCTTGTGCCTGAGTCAACAAGGACCGAACATCTTGTTATACTAAACCAAGCATTACTGCGTGCATCCAAATGAGGGTTATATGGGTGCCCTCTTGACTTAGAACTTTGGCATGTGTTAGCTCCGAGTCGCAGGTGGTGATTGTGTGTTGTGTTTAAAAAGAAATATGCTATTGTTGTTGGGTGTGTAGGGGTGGGTTCCTATCTAGATTCTCCACACCAAGGGGTATTTGTAGTTGTCCGAGGCTTTACCCCGAGGGGTAGTTGACCGAGGCTTTACGATGACTCTGACACAATGTATGGGTTTCTATCTATACGGGTACGATGACTCTGACACAATGTATGGGTTTCTATCTATACGGGCGGCTCATTGTTAATACATAATATTGGAAATGTCTCGTAGGACTTAGATCTGTCGGCATACCTCCAGAAGTGTGCTTTATCCGGTGGCAAAAGGAGCGGTTTGGCATGTAAGTAAAGTTGTACACCTCTGCAAGGTTTAATCTATTCGAATAGCCAAGTCCTTCATTATAGACACGCTTGGTGAGGTCTTTCGAGAGTTAGACTCAATATTTTGGAATTTTAAAACTTAAAACTTGATCGGTGGTACTGAGAATGGTTTCTCATGCTATGTTTGTGTGCTGTAGGGGTAACCACCCATTGATGTTTAGTTGTTGTCTAATGTTAATTACTCGCTGTTATTTGAAGTATTAAAAATGTTTGCTCACTTTCAATTTAAATCTACTACATTGTATTCAAATTGAAATATTGCTTTGTGCTGAAAATGAATTCTATAGCCTTATCTGTTGAGTAGAGCTTGCATGTAGCTATGTATAGGCTTGGTAAAGTTTTACGGAGTACATTCGTGTACTCATTGTTTGCTTTTACTTACTAAGCTGGACAGCAGGTGTTAAGGTTGAATCAGGTAAGGAAAGTTTATTGCAGAACATCGATTTGCTAAGGTTTGAACCCCGATCGGTTGCCTTGCGGGTTATGGCAAGCCATTGGGACTTCATTGCTGGTTAATTTATGATTTTATTTCAGTTTATTCACTGTTTTCCACTGCATACTTGATATTTTATCTTGCTATTTGGCCGGTTGGCCCTATGTATGAAAACTATACATTATATGCTTATATGTTGTAAATTATGAAGATTGCGGTATTGTAATAATCCATGTATGGTTTGATACTATTTGTGAAGGTGTATGTGTACCGCTCCTAGGAGGTACATAATACACCGAGAGTCGGGAATTTTCCTTGTGATGCTAGGACCGTTGGAATGGTCAAGCATTACAAGTTAAATCTTCGGGGGCTCTCACAGTGCTCAGGCGAACCGACGGCATTCCGGGGAAAATAGAGGGAGCACGGGGTGTGCCTCGCCGAGGGGAACACGATGGTGAAGACGGTTCAGCCAGGGAAGGTCTAAGGAGGTGCAGCCATGGTGGCCATTGTCGGCGACGAGGAGGTCGCGATGGCGACATACTCCGGTGATGGCGAAAACGAAATTGAGGTGAGGAATAGAAAGAGGATTATCGGGAACACGACGCGACGTGGTCGATTTAGTCAGAGAATCACCGGAGAGGAAGAACAACGCGAAGGCGACATCACCGGACTTCGGGAAGACAACAGATGATGTCGTGTGTTCCGGGCAAACAAAGGGGAGTTAGGGGGTGGGGTTTGAGGCGAATCGAAAAGGGGAGATGGGAACACGCGGTGCTCCTTTTATATTGTGGAGGAGATGCTTCAGTGGACAGAGAACGCTCGGGGAAAAAGGGGCAGTTTTGGGTTGCAAATGAAGAACGACGAGAAACGGTCAAATTAATTGTGGTTGATGGAGGAAACGTAAAATTGATGGAGGCATAATGTGAGTGATGAAGATGGAGTCGTAATGGTTCAAATGGAATTGCATTTGATGAATCGAGAGCGAAGAAAAAGTTGATGGCGTTCATGGCAGCCATGGGCTCGGGATGGCATTCGGTTGGGCGTAGGGGCAACGAGGGGACGCCAAGGGGATGACGGCGGTGGCTGGGGCCGAGGGAGGCACGGCTGGCTGCCAAGGGGAAAAACGCACGGGCTAGGAAGCCATGGATGTGCTCGGTTTGGAAGACAAGAAAGAACACAACAAGAAATGTCCTCGAGAAGAAGATGATGGAGGAGAGAGAAAGAAAAAGAAAAAGAAAATCCAGAAATTCCAAAATAAAATAAACTCGAAAAAAATTAAGAAAATTCCACAAAAATCCTTGGAACCTTAATAGATTAAATAAAATAATTTTGAATTTAATTGAGTTTATTTTAATCATTTAAAATGTTTTTCATTTTCGGAATTTCAAATTAAGCTTTTAATTAATTCAATAAAATACAAATGATTCATTTTATTTTTAAAGCTTCAAAAAGACTCGAAAATTGGGATTCATAATTTGGATTGATTTAGTAGGAACTCCATTTTAAAATCCAAATCTTTGAATTAATTATTTTGAAATAATTTTTTGAAAAGGCCAAAAATTGGGATGTTACATTGCCTCCCAGCATGAGGCAGCCATTTACTGGAGGCCGATGGTGTACGTGAATTTCATACGTGGGGCATCAGGCCACCTTGATGATGCCGGGGCCTCTACAAGTGGGCAAACGCAGCCCGAACCTAAAGACGATAGCACGGAATGTGCTATCTCAGAGGAAAGACTCGCGCATAACTTTGTGCGAAATAAGGGTGCGAAATTGTGGTGGACAGTCCGCATTGATTGCCACAAGTATCTATCGGACCAGCCTCTCGGGTTGGAGTCCGACGAGGACGCCGAACCAAGCTCGGATGGTAGTGACGAGGACGAGCAAAGATCCGATGGTCTAATCGGGGGACTTGTGTCATCGGAGGTGCCTTACGTGGTATCGAGTCTTGATGATATCACGATGCGTTCACTCGTACTGCCGCAAGAAGAAGGTTCCCAGTGGGAGTTTGATGCCGACACCTTAGTTGGGCAACGCTTCCCTAACAAGGCGACCACGAAACAAGCTATAGCACGGTACTCTTTGTCCATCAGCCATGTGTATTGAGTCCACCGATCCAACCTAGGATAGTACGCAGTGAAGTGTGTAGTGAAAGGCTGCCCTGGCAAGGTCAGCGCTCAACGAGCAAAGATCTTCGGTTCGGTCTTCAGGGGGCAAGGCGTTGATCGACCACACTTACGAGCTGACCGAACCCCTGTGGCAGCATCGGAACATGACTTCCGCATATGTTGCAAGCTTTATCAGGCACCTAGTTGCGGTGGACGTGTCCGTCTCCCCCAAGATGCTGATGTTGGAAGTCGCCAATTTGGTTGGTTATCCAGTCAGCTATAGCAAGGTCCGACGAGCCAAGTAGAAGGTCATCGAGTCTATGTATGGGACATACGAAAAGGCGTACAATCTTGTACCGAGATTGCTTGACCAGATTACGGAATGAAACCCCAGCACGTACATAAACAAGCTTGAGAGGGAAGATGCTAACGGAGGGCCCAACTGCTTCATACTGGACCGAGTGTTCTGGGCTTTCACCCAGGTCATTCGAGGCTTCAAGTTCTATCGTCCTGTGCTCACGATGGATGACACTTTCCTCACAGGGAGGTACAAAGGCACCATTCTCACCGCAGTGGTGGCCGACGCGAATGACCAGCTTCTCCCGGTGGCATTCGCCATTGTGGAGAGCAAGAATACATCCAGTTGGCTGTAGTCCCCGACGAATATGAAAAGGGTGGTGGTGGGAGACCGACACAACGTATGCCTTATTACAGACTGCAATGCTGGGTTGTTGGCGGCCATCAACACCATGCAGCATGGGATGGAACCCCCTCACCAGTGGAACAATGTGCAATCCAGGTGGTGCATGAGGCATCTTGAATCTAACTTGTTCACGCGGTTCTGCAGTCAGGATGTTATGAAGACGTTCAAGGCATTGTGTCTACAGAACCAGAGACGAAAGTTTGAGTCCATCTAGAGAGACCTCGAACACCAGACTACAAGGCATACAAGGGAGTCCACTCCGGAGGTACTAGAGGGAGAGCAACCCAGTAGTGCCATAAGTTTCTCAGAGTGGATTCATAGCCACGCTCCTGAATTAGAGAAATGATCCCTTCTCCATGACATAAACGGTGTGAGGTACGGGATTATGACGACCAACATGTCCGAGGTGTATAACAGCATCCCTATCACCGCGATCGTCGAGGAGACATGGGCTTGCACCGTTGGTTATTTCGTTAATAGAGCCACCACGGCCAAGCGACAGATGGAGAAAGGCAAGCAGTGGTCTGAGAACATGCAGAGGCACATGGACCAAAAGATGGAGAAGGCCCTGATGCATGACATCTGGGTGATCGATGGCCTCAGGAGGAAGTACGAGATCAAGCTTTGGCAAAAATATGTCAACAATCATGCCAGGGGGGAAGGAAATAGGCATGCACCCTGAGTGATGTGGTGACATACACCTGCAACAAGCCAAAGCTCCTACACAAGCAATGCTCACATGTGTACAAGGCGTGTGCGCATATGAGGCAGATGTCTACGATGTACATCTCCGAGTACTACAACATACAGCACCTTTTCGGTACATGGAGTGCAGAGTTTCACTTGTACGGCTTGGACATGAACTACAAGGATCTTTGGCCGGACATGGTGCAATAGGGCCCGAACAAGGCCTTGAAGACAATAGAGAAGGGACAACGGCAGACGTGGCTCTTTGGGAATGACATGGATGCCAGCCAACGTACCAGTATTAGCCGCACAATCAAGTGCAAGATATGCAAGACCCCTGGGCACTCAATGAAGGACTGTCCCAACAAACCGAGCTCATCTAGTCGTCATTCAGTATCGTAATTTAATGTATTGTCCGCCCTGTTTTGTTATGTATAGCGAAACTTCTATGATACCTAGATATGGACTCATCGGTGAACTTCTACGCGAGAATGTTGCAGAAGCGCAAGTGGCTTACGTAGAAGGCCAAACATCTACAATAACCAGATTATTCAATGAAAGATGCTCCGGTACCACCACAGTTTCTGGTCTCGCAGTGTGCATGTGGCGAGTCGGTGAAGATCATTTAGTCCACACACCCAGACATCTCCGCCCGGGTATACTACACGTGTGGGCACCACCTCGTAAGCATTTCTTTCGCACACATCGATTTTTGTCTCCCTATGTTGATTGCCATAAATTTCTAACTTCATCCCCATGTAATGGTAGCCCGAGATGCGCTGCCATTTCTTCCAGTGGATCGACGGCCCGGAGATGTACAACATGGCATTCATCCAGCAAAAGTACATCCTGAACTTCTCGATGCAGGTCGAGACCTTCGAGCGATGGAAACCTTATGTACTAGACCCTATTGAGGAGGCACCGGACGAGCCCAGGACTCGACCGATAGAGAAGGAGAAGGCTCCTGCTACTAAGACCAGCGATCATCGTAGCTTCTCCTGTCGCCTAGGAGCACTCCATATCAAAGAGGTGAGTTACGTACAATTCGTATCCTGATTTTGTATTTGCCCTTTCGTTGTTCTAACAGCATGCAAGCGTCTAGCCCATATCGCATAACATGGGGGACTTCGACACACGACACCAACGTGGGGAGTCCCGAGTCAAGGGGAAGGGGAAGGCTCATGCGACTGAGCCCGGCCTCCATAGCGTATCCGGTTGCCCGGGCACATTCCATATCGACGATGTGAGTTATGTAGAATTTACATCCTTGTTACGTTTTCACTGTACGGTGCACTTACATCATGGAATCGCGGGACATGGATGACTTCGGCATACAACACTAACGTGGGGAGTCCGATGACAAGATGAAGGGGAAGGCTCCTTTGACCGAGACCGGCCGACGTCGAAGCGTATCCGGCCACTCGAGCGCACTCCGTATCGAACACATAAGTTATATACAAGTTACATCCTTGTTATGTTTGTTATTGTATAATCCACTTACATCATGGAATCACAGGACATGAATGACTTCGACACTCGTCGCCAGCGTGGGCAGCCCCGAGACAAGGGGTAGTGGCTATGGCACCGGGGAGACTAGTTGCAGACATCATTGCATAGATGATAGATAGGATATTCTTTGTTAATTTATCGGTTCAATGTGCATTACATTCTTTAATCATGTATTGTACCACAGGCTAATAGGCTTGTACATGAACAATCGAGGGAAATGCATGGCATGCAGATCATATAACAATATACCATAGCCTTGGAAATGCAGACGAGTCGGAAGCTACGTTACATTGTTATATGATCTACATGCCACGTATTTCCCTCAGTTGGTTCATGTACAAGCCTATCTAGACTGTGGTATAATACATGATGTTCTTTAATTATGTATTGTACCACATGCTAGATAGGCTTGTACATGACCAACTGAGGAAAATGTGTGGCATGCAGATCATATAACAACATACCATAGACTTTGAAACGCACACGAGTCGGAGGCTATGTTACATTGTTATATGATCTGCATGCCACGTATTTCCCTCAGTTGATTCATGTGCAAGCTTATCTAGCATGTGGTACAATACATGATTAAAGAACATCATCCATATCAAACTGATAAATTAATAAAGAGCGAACTATTTGGGTACATGTGATAATACCCCCTCCTCCCTCATCCCGATTGCAGTAAACCCGCGCGTGTATCATTTATTGTTTGTAACACTTGAAATATCGTCAATTTTATGTATGAAAACGTACATTATAACTCCACTGGAAACCCAAATTTCCGATTATGAGTTCTTTGTGTGGGAATCCATGAAACCCTAATTTCCAATACCTAAAATCCAAATTTTTGAGACCAAAATCCTTAATTCTCGAGACAATTTCAGAACACATATCACATTGTCCAAACATTGCACAATCAAGTTTACTGTGTAAGGAGCCTTCAAAACAAAATTCATAATTTTTGGACCACATTTTCTATGTTTATAAATTCCTAAAAACAATACACTTAAATGAAATTGCAAGAAAAATTCAGAATGAATAAAATTATGAACAAATTACACAAGTAAGTACACCACATTAGGAGCATTCACATAAAATTTCATAATTTTTTGAACTCATTTGCTATATTTTAAAAATCCTACAAATACAGAAACCCTAATTTCTGTTGGGGTCTTGGGAATGGCGCGTGGCGGAAGAGGGCCACCACCCGCCACCGCACCCGAGGCAGGTGTCGTGAGGAGTGCAAGCCGCATGATGGTCATGCGGCAGGGCGTCATTTGTGCAAAAAAAAATTCGGCGACGGTTATTTTTGTAAATATGGAGCGAAAAGGTGCCAATACGGCCAAAAATTCTGGCCCATTTGATTGTACTTTTGTTAAAGGCACAGGAGTACTGCTGTACCATATACTTGCTGTAGAACTAAAGATACCGTACTTCATCTTTGAAAACTTGCTTGCTTGCTGGTTGGTGAATTGTTAATAAGTCATTCAGCAGGTGAATTGTTAATAAGTCATTCAGCAGACAGTCCACGTTACAAGCATAAATAGCGGACAATGCACATTTTCTGACCATATGGGCAGCTGCCCAACCTTTTCATATATTAAAGAGCGGACACTTAGCGCACGCGCTAGAATCAACAGGAGCACACTTGTTTCTAGGTTTCTTGGAGTGAGAATGGGAGATGGCAAATTGCTTTTTGCTGTGTAGGTGATGGTAGCTATATATTAGGAATGGAAGGTATTGGGAAATTGAGTTCTAGATCAGCACTAGCACTACGTATATCTTTGTTGATAAAAGAGACTCTGAAAAAGACCATGTAATGCAGAACCGACATTCGTTGAGGTCCACCAAATGCCAGCAAACCATCATCAAACAGCCTTCGGCCACAAAAGAACTCGACATGCTGCACCTCCCGGCGACTTGGGATGTGCTATGCCCAGCAGGTTTGGTTGGGAACTTAAACCCTAGCCCAATCCACAGAAATAGGGCTCTGGTTCTCAGACATGGAACTCTTTTGAGCACTTTGTTGGACTATATATTTTCGAGATTTTTCCCCGGGCTACCTTTTGAAGTCTGGCTTATTTTCTAAATTATGCCGCCTATCTCATGGTATCGATTGATATGGAGAATTAATTCGCGATGGAAGTAAGGTTCTGGTATGGGACGATTGGTCCCTGGATCCTCACCCTTGGAGGAGGACAGGACCAACTCTGGTTTCTGGGAGGCCGATGGGATTTGGACATTTCTTGGTCGCTCATCGTCTAGTTATTTGAATCGCCTTTAGTGAAGCTGCTCAAGACCATGGAATATGATGTCGTCGTGGCAAAGGAGCAAATCTAGGCGTGAGAGCATTGAGAGCAGCTGTGCTTGTATGTTGTTGTAACCGCGCAATGCAATCACACGATCCCCTCTGATTTTTCGGTTCAGTGAAATGTGGTGATTCATACTGAATTTAAAAATCCTTTTTAAAATAAAGAACTGATTTAAATAATTAAATTTCAGTCCCACTGTTCTGGTACCATTTTAACAACGCCATTCCCACTGCTTCTTTGACTCGTTATGCTGGTATAAATCTGTGGTTTCAAGTGGAAAATCTCGTCATCTGCCCGTCTATTCGAGGGGTAATGCTAGAGTATTCATGTTTGTTTGTTTGTTCTGTAATATGCTGTCCATAACAGGGCGCAAATAAGCATGCGACACAGTAAAGGGGAATACAGTGCACCAACGGTTTGCTGTACAATCTTAATAGGAAAATTGGGGAGAAATACGTCCAAACTTTAGTATAGACACATCCTCCCATAGAAATATGACCATTTTTTTAGGTAGACTTAATTAAAGCCCTCAACTCATCCAACAACCAATCGTTTTCCTTGCGAAGATCATGGATCGTCTTTAAGCGCAACAGCAATCGTAGCAGCGTCTTTACGGTATCCATATGTCCAGGGATGGAACACTATGCGCCGGTGTGCTAACACCAACTCGCACGGTAGGACTCTCTCGAGAAGATGGCGGCTAGGATTTCGGTGGAGCAACTCATGTTATCTCTCATATCTCCCAATAGCCTCAAGCATCTCTTTATATAGTGCTCATGACGGATTCTATCCGAACACGTTTGTTCCAACCCGTTAAGTATGTGACCTGTTAGGTTCATGCGTTATCGGTTGTGACTCGGAAACTCTTTTCCGATCACGTGTCGTTAGCGGCTCCTAGCAGAACATAACGATTCCCGAATACACACGAATTATATCGGACGAACTTTAATGTAATATGATCTACATGTAGGTCCTTATCATTTATGACCAGCTCGTATGCCTATATGATCAGTTCATATATTATCATAACCAGTCCGTAACTCCTTACGACCAGTTCATGATTAGTAAATGATCATGTTCGACCAGCCTACGACCAACTTGTATCTCCATACGACTAGTCCATCTCTGATTGAACTAAAAGACCTGCTCGTGCATTCTCCCTTTGCCTCATGATATCTGGTTGAACTCTAGGTGAGATTTATGTCGACCACTAGCCATACACTTAGGACTAGAAGAAAAGCTCGCAGCTCGTAGTCTTTTGGCTTGTCAATTTTTCGAGCCGAGCCCGAGCGGCTCGCGAGCCGCTCGTTTGGCTCGTGAGCTGCCAGCGAGTATTCAAGTCGTCTCCTTGTCCTGTAGTCCAAAACTCCAAATCTCCAATCACCAGATGCATATCGCCCCGTCCTCCACCGCCACTTTCTCCGCGCGTCCTCCTCTGCCCCGTCCTCCACCGGAAGCACCCCATCCTCCACTGGACCACTGCCCCCAAATCCTTTCACCTTCTTCCCTGTCAAGACCGAAGTCTTCAGGCTGAATATTCAGACTCTTCTGTTGCTGGAGAAGGAAGTCCTTATATCAGTGTTATGAAGATCCAATGGTTGAGATTACTGCGTACCCCTTCGTTAGGAGATCTACGGCAGACATATGCCAAATATTTACTATTTACATCTAATCCTTGTCGCTTACAGTGAATAGTGGTTGAATGAGTTAAACTCAGAATTCACTAAGCTGTTACTTTTGTTTTAACCAAGTTGTAATCCTTTAAAACCTGGAAATGTAATGGAAAAGGCATCAGATTATTATGGCAAAGTACTAGTTAGTTTTCTTCCTTAGCTTATCTTCTTAGTTCTTCCCGTAGCTTATCCCAGTACACACATACTTTTCCCCCAATTCTGCAGATCCGAATCAAAGGATCTGACAAATTGGTATTAGAGCGAAATCGATTCTTGGAGGCGAATTAGATCCAAGATTATCTGGGTTGGTGATCGAGTATCACTGTAAAACCCCTAGCTAATCTAGATCTGGGCGGCGGCAGAGGTCGGAACACAGCGAGGGTTCAGGACGGGATTCCTGGGTAAAATTCCTAAGCTTGTTCTGGATCTGTGAGATAGAGAGTTCATGACGAAAACAATGACACGTCCAGAATGTGAATCATCTGATTTGGCGACGGTGAGGCAAGAAGCGATGGATACTCGGAACAAAGTGGAATCGGTACAGCAACAGATGGGGGAGTTGCAAACTCAAGTTACCAGTATGCAGATTCAGATGAATCGAGTGGAGTCATTGCTGTAGGGTTTATCTGGAATCAGTAACCAGCAAGGGAGGTGTGAAGATGCAAATTCAAGAATACATGCAGATCTACCGCAAACTAATGAAACCGAATTGGAAGCTATCAGGAAAGCCAAGGCCTTGAATTCGTTACAAATGAATAGCGCCCAGGGAGTTAACTTCAATGGCAGCTTAGAGGTAAATCGTTCTCATCCTCTTATAGGGAATTCGGTAGCACCAATTTATTGGGGCCAAGAAGCATCACCCCAGCGACTCCAGTTTCCCCAACTTTGAACAACTTGAATCAAAGAAGAGAACCTTATCATGTTGTGAATCAGGGAAGAGAATCTTATTATGCTAGAACATGGAACCAAAACCCTTGTAATGACAGAGTCAATAATTTCTATAGATCTATTGCTAAAGGACCCAAAATAGATTTCCCAAAGTTTGATGGAAGTAATCCCATGGAGTGGATTAGGCAAGGAGAGACTTATTTTGCTATGGCCAATGTTCCTGATGAGGCTAAGTTAGATTTAGCTCAAATGTATATGGTGGGACGAAAGGATAATTGGCTCAGAGAACCTTTGGACTATTGTGGAATCCACCACCCTGCCGAACATTTTGTAGAATGATCTGTGATAGGTTTGCTCAACACAGTGGTTATGAAGTATTGGAAAACTTCCATTCCATCAAACAATACAACATGAGTATTGCTGATTACATTGACAAGTTCGAAGAGTTGATGGCGAGATATCGGTGAAAACCCTTTACAGAATGAACAGTTTTTTGTCAAATGTTTTGTGAATGGGCTGAGGCAGGAGATCAAACACTACCTTAAACCTTTGAAACCTCAGGTATTGTGCGAAGCATATTGGATGGCAAAGGACATGGAAAAGGGAGCAGGAGCTGTAGCCAAGAGGAGCTTTCAAGGCTTAAATCTTGGTCGACAAAGGACCGGATACAATCCTAGTATGAACAAGAGCAAGGCTCAAGTGAACTAGAATGTGAGTAAAGGAGAATCGGTCAGTAAACCAGTGACTCCTTTCACTCCTGGAATATGTAAGTATTGTGGAGGAAAATGGTTTTTGGGGCATAGATGTAAACAATACCAAAGTGTGAACCTTATGGTTTCAGAAGAAACTGAAGAAAAACTAACTCCCGAACCTGACACCGGGGATTCACCTAGTGCTGATAAGGAAGATCTTCCTTCAGATCACGAACCCGAAGAGCAACTCATGGAAATATCTATCCAGGCCATTCAAGGGTTATCCCAAATCTCAACTTATACTTTAGCCATTACAGCGGGAGGAAGAAGAGGGATTGCATTGCTGGACAGCGGTAGCACCCATACTTTTATACCTAAAGTTTGCCCTTAAAATTTCTTGTAAAATCTAGGGTAATCCTCTGCAGAAGGTCACCGTGGCTGGAGGAGGCATAATTCTGACAGGATCACATGTAACCAATATGGAATACTGCATCATGGGGCAAAAGTTCTCCAATTCCTTTAAAATACTCAAGCTGCAGGGCTATGATGTTGTATTTGGTTGTGATTGGATGTATCAACACAGTCCTATTACCTTGGACTTAAAAACCAGGAGTTTGACTATTATGAAAAATGGAATTGAAGAGGTGACCTGGAAGGACCACACACATCCGATCCAAAGGAGGATGATACAATCACGAGGACTAGATAAAATGTCTATGAAGGAATTTCGGGTATGTTATTGAACTTGAGACAAAGAAGGAGAAAGAAGAAGTGAGGAAGGTACCGGTACAATATCAACCCATCATTGAAGCCTTTAAGGATGTATTTCAGGAACCTAAAGAACTACCTCCAGTGAGGAGCTGCGATCACAATATTCTGGTCAAGGAAGGGACTGATCCACCAAATGTGAGACCCTATAGAGTTCCTCACCAACAAAAGAATGAAATGGAGAAACAAATACAACAACTCTTGGAAACATCGGTTATCCGACCTAGTGCTAGTCCTTATGCATCTCTGGCTATATTGGTCAAGAAAAAAGATGGCTCCTGGAGGCTTTGTATTGATTATAGAAAACTAAATGCCCAAACCATCAAAAATAAATATCCTATACCAGTCATTGAAGATCTTCTTGATGAATTACATGGGGCTTCAGTTTTCAGCAAATTGGATCTAAGGTCAGGCTACCACCAAATTAGAATGAGCAATGAGGATATCAGTAAAACAGCATTCAGTACTTACTTAGGACATTATGAATATCTTGTCATGCCGTTTGGGCTCACTAATGCCCCGGCTACCTTTCAATCACTGATGAACAACCTCTTTGCTCCTTATTTGAGGAAATTTATTCTAGTGTTCTTTGATGATATACTTATTTATAGCAAAGGAGAGAAAGAACATCAGTCACACCTGACCACAGTATTGAGTATTTTGAGGCAGCACCAACTCTTTGCCAAGTTTAGCAAATGTGTGATTGCAGCTGCACAAGTTGAGTATTTGGGCCATGTTATCAGTAGTCAAGGGGTTGCTACAGATCCTAACAAAATCAGTGCGATTAAAGATTGGCCAACACCTAAAGATGTATCTCAATTAAGAAGCTTTTTGGGAATGGCGGGTACTATCGAAGGTTTGTCCAGAATTATGGAGTTATTTGTCGGCCATTACATGACATGTTAAAGAAAGATGGGTTTGAGTGGAAAGAAGCTCAAGACAAAGCCTTTGAGAAGCTGAAGCATAGTTTGATCACAACACCAGTTATGGCTTTGCCTGATTTTTCAGAAGCATTCACACTTGAGACTGATGCAAGTGGGATAGACATAGGTGGTGTTTTGATGCAACGAGGAAGACCTATTGCATACTTTAGCAAGACATTGGGGGTTAGATCAGCAGCATTATCAACCTATGATAGAGAAGCTATGGCCATAATCGAAGCATTGAAGAGGTGGCGGCATTACTTCCTTGGAACTCAATTGGTGATTAAGACGGACCAACAGAGTCTAAAATTCATGACCGAACAAAAGGTTTCAGAAGGCATCCAACACAAGTTGATGTTGAGGCTTTTGGAATTCAATTATGTCATTGAGTATAAAAGAGGAAAAGAAAATAAGGTAGCGGATGCCTTGTCGAGGAAAGGGACTCAAGTAATGGCAATCACCATGGCCATGCCCTACAGGTTGAAAGCAGATGGAGAACAAACTACGGGAGGATGATCCTTTGCAAAGAGATATTGGAACAACTGTCGGTAGCCCCTAACCCGGATTCCAATTATACTTATCACTCGGGTATACTCAGATATAAAGGAAGAATATATGTGGGCAAGGACACTGAACTGCGGCAGAACCTTATCAATTCATTGCACAGTTCAGCTGTAGGAGGACATTCGGGCAGAGTGGCCACTTATCAAAGATTGAAGAATCTATTCTATTGGCCAGGGATGAAGAGGGAAATTCACTCCTTCGTTCAAGAATGCGCTGTTTGCCAGCGCTCCAAAGCCGAACACTGCCACTATCCGGGACTTCTGGAGCCTCTACCGATTCCCGATATGGCTTGGACCCATATTACTATGGATTTTGTTGAGGGAATGCCAAATTCAAAGGGAAAAGATGTCATCTTCGTGGTTGTGGACAGGTTTACTAAATATGCTCATTTTATACCATTATCACATCCATATTCAGTGCAGTCGGTTGCTCAAGCGTTTATCGATAATATCTTCAAACTACACGGGTTCCCTTTGGTTATTGTGTCGGACCGCGACAGGATCTTTACTAGTAAGCTATGGCAAGAGCTGTTCAAGGCGGTGAGAGTACAATTGAGGTTCAGTTCAGCCTATCACCCTCAATCTGACGGCCAGACCGAGAGAGTTAACCAATGCGTTGAATCGTATTTGCGCTGCATGGCATTCCTTGAGCCGAAGAAATGGGTGTCATGGTTACCTTTGGCAGAGTGGTAGTACAATACCACCTTTCACACATCCTTACAGATCTCCCCTTTTCAAGCATTATACGGGTTCCCTCCCCCTCTCATAAGTGAGATAGCTGTTCCAGGTCCTGAGGATGAGGAGGCAAGGGACTTTTTGGAGGAGAAAAGAATGATGTTGAACCGGTTGAAGGAGAATCTTGCTCAAGCTCAAACTAGAATGAAAAAGTATGCTGACATGAATCGAATTGAGAGACAGCTAGAAGTGGGTGATATGGTTTATTTAAAAATGCAACCGTATCGGATGGTCGCTTTGGGTTTAGGCAAGCTTTAAAACTTGCTAGCAAATTCTATGGCCCATTTAGAGTCCCGCAGAAAATTGGGAAAGTAGCCTACAAATTACAACTCCCTGAAGGTGTTGGAATCCATCCTGTTTTTCATATTAGCCAACTCAAGAAACACTGTAGACCGAATGCTATGCCCAGTCCTGATTTACCCCTAGTGGGAGAAGATGGAAAGATTCGAACAGAACCTTTGCAAGTGCTGGAAACGAGGGCTTTACCTAGAAATGGAGTACTAGTTACTCAGTGGCTTATATAATGGGCTAATTTGCCACCGAAGGACGCGTCATGGGAGGACGCCGATTTCATCAAAGGTACCTTCTTGGAGTTTTACACACAGACCATAAGATCTTGGTTTCCCGAATCTGACACTTGAGGACAAGTGCAATGTTGAGGAGGGGGCAATGTCAAGACCAAAGTCTTCAGGCTGAATATTCAGACTCTTCTGTTGCTGGAGAAGGAAGTCCTTATATCAGTGTTATGAAGATCCAATGGTTGAGATTACTGTGTACCCCTTCGTTAGGAGATCTACAGCAGGCATATGCCAAATATTTACTATTTACATCTAATCCTTGTCGCTTACAGTGAATAGTGGTTGAATGAGTTAAACTTAGAATTCACTAAGCTGTTACTTTTGTTTTAACCAAGTTGTAATCCTTTAAAACCTGGAAATGTAATGAAAAAGGTATCAGATTATTATGCCAAAGTACTAGTTAGTTTTCTTCCTTAGCTTATCTTCTTAGTTCTTCCCGTAGCTTATCCCAGTACACACATACTTTTCCCCCAAATCTGCAGATCCGAATCAAAGGATCTGACATTCCCCCAAATCTGCCACCTCCGCCCCCCCACAAGCCCCGTCCTCTGCCCTTCGCGGCTGCCGCCCTCTGGGAGGCGTGGGCCGAGCCCCTCATGGTCGCACCGTCGCGTCTTGCCGTCGAGGTGGACGAAGCACCCGGCCTCCACCACCTGAGTGACCCTCCCGCCGCACACCTGGACCTGGTACAACCCGGGATCCCCAGTCGTCACCTCCTCCTTGTCTAGAGCTTGGCGCCGAAGTCGGCGACGGAGGTGGAGGCGGAGGCGCGGCCGAGGTTGACGACGAACTCGGCGAGGACGCGATCGTCGACGCCAACGAGGTCGCCGTGGCCCGTGGAGCTCCTGCGCATCACCGCCGTGGGATTTAGGGGTGGGAATCGAGGCGGCGAGGAGGAACCCAGGCGGCGGCCGTGAGGTGGAAGCGGCGCCGTCGCGGGGAGGGATGAAGACGCCCGGCAGACGGTGGTGTGGCGCAGACGCACGGCAAAATGGGGGAGGTCGAGATGGTTTTGGCCTTTTGGGCGTGGGCAATGCCGCAGTGGGGCATTGAATATTTGTATTGGGCTACTGACGAGGCTAGCTCGCGAGCAAGATCGAGCTGGCTCGAGCCTCATTTTGAGCCGAGCCACCTTTCTAGCGAGTACTCGAAACGAGCCGAGCCGAGCCGTCTTGCCAAGCAGGCGAGCCAAAGTCGCTTGAGCCGGTTTGGCTTGGCTCGTTTCGACCCTACATACACTTTCTTTATTCGACCATATCGAGGGGCCCAGAGCTATCTCTCCTGTTATGTTAGGAGGGGCAAATCCTATATCCGATTCGAATTTGTATTCGTTATGGCATTCGATTCATATTCGTAGTTGAGAATGTTCAAATTCAGATTCGTATTTGTTTTAAAAATATGGATTCATATTAAGTATTCGAGACTAATACTATTCGATCCGTTTCCATCCCGGCGTCGCCCTCGCCTCAAGCCGGCCGCCGCCGCCAAAGGCCTCCTCCGCCGCCCTTCCTCCTGCGCCCGCCCCCTCGCCTCCGCCACCTCTCCCGCCCCTCCTGCCTCTCGGTCGCTGCCTCCCTCTCTGCTGCCCCTCCCGTCCGTCGCCCCTCCTCCCTTTGGCCCCTTCTCCTTCCTCCTGCCGCCTTCAAGCGCCCCTCCGGCCTTCCTGACTCCCCTCCTTCCCGACGCCCAATCCAAGTATGGCTTATAAATCATTTAGGCCACCCAACAATGATAGGTGTGTATTTGTCTATATTGATTTGTATGCGGCTTTCATTTTCTTTCCCACATATTGGTGATTAAACTTAGACGTCAAAGGTCTCAATCATATTTTGGCGATCCTTTGAAGAGCACGGAAAACATTTGCCCGGTCGGGACAAAGACGATACCGATGGAGATGATGAGGAAGGCGGTCGTGCAAGGTTGGACTCCATTCTTTCCTATCTCGTGCTTTTAAAATTTTATCTGTGTCACTTTGGTAAAAACACATTTTTTTTTTTGTTCATGTTCACTTGTTCAGAGAAAATGCGCGGAAAGCCAATTCAACACGCAGAAGACATGGAGCAAAGCAATCACATTTCGTTGATTTATTTTTCTAATTTCATCAAGGTAATCTCATTGTCTCATTCTCTCGTAGCCTCTATACATTTTTCTAATTTTTAAATACATATATACGTGCCGTCGACCTATTCTTGTTTTTAGGAAATCACGTATCGGTGCAACGTAGGCAAGATTAAATACTAGGCACTCCAGTGCAGTAGAATCAACAATAGAGGTACAATGTTGCTCATCCAGTCTTCATGGGATAAAATTGCGATGACCAATTTCTCAAGTTCTGTAGATGATGGCAGCTACTAGGAATGGAAAGCAATGGGAAATTCAGTTGTAGCCTGTCTCTTCCTCTGTTCACCGATGTTGGTATGAGTATGACAACAGAGGAAAAGGATACTAACTCATATCATGTACTGTGGATTGGTTTACCATTTTCAATGTATGTTAGACACCTGACATCTCTACGTGTAGTGTGTACAGACAACCTCTCTATATCTGTATCTCATTTTCTTCTAAAACATCTGTAACTCGGAAAGTTTGTCAAGGTTTATGAAGTCCTTACTCTGCACATGAGGCAAATGGTCATAAATCAATCACCAACAAGACTGTCATTTGGAGCGGTGGAGCCGAACGTCTTTTTCCCCCCTGAAAAACAGTAAGGGAGTCGCCAACTGTGTATATTTTTATATATAATAAAAAGAGAAAGAGTAGTTTAGGTGCAAAAGAAAGAGAAAATTATAGCCCTATAGGGGTAAAGACCTCTCTATGATCCTCTTTTACTCGATGCACTTGCAGAGCGAACCCATCTTTGTCAATTTCTTTGTTACAAGTATAAACCTGTGTTTCATTGAATGCTTTAGTTATATTGTGTATGCATTTGTCCTTATATATGTAGTAATGTTAGTAATGAACATTGTGTATTTGTTCCTCCTATATGCTGGTCTTTCTTTCGAAAACAGAACAACGAAAAAAATGAGTGTCGGTACATTTGATTTCTCTCTTGTTAAATGCCTTGTACGGTTGTACCGTGGTTGGTGTAAAACTAAAAGATATTGTACTCCATCATTGAAAAGCTGCTAGCTGGTTGATGAACTGATATTATGAGTGGGTCAATTTGTGGCCAGTCCACATTACAAGCATAAATAGCAGCAGTTGAGCATGCAGTAGAATCAACACCAGAAGCACACAATCTGTTTGTTGGTTCTTGGAGTGCCAATGGGAGAAGGTGACGATGGCAAATTGGTCCAGCTGTGCGTAGTTAATAGTAGCCACTAGGAGTCTAGGAATGGAAGATATTGGGAATTTTAGTACTAGCCTAGCACTGGTGTACTGTTGAAGTATCTTGGTGATGTGTTCTGGATTGGGACAATTTATCCCTGTGTCCCTCGCCGTTGGATTAGGAATCTGTCATGAAGGGCAAGCAGTGGTGCGAACACTAATATACTTGCAGGCGTGCAGCTGTGCTGTAACCGTGCAAGTGCAATCACATGATCCTCTGCTCTGTTCTGATGTTTCGGTTCAGTGAAATGTGGTCATTCAAACGCCAGTTGTTCTTTCTACCATTTTAATAGCGTCAATTCCATTGCTTCTTTGGCTCGCTATTCTTGTACAAATATTGTTTTTGAGGCTTATCCTCAGTTTATATTAATAACCATGGACAAAAGTACACAAATACTCAACTTTTACGGTGAAGATTATAGATGAACAATATATTACCATCAAATCCTGAAGTCGATGAAGGTGTTGGATTTTTTATCTTCCTCACCGAAGACTCTGGATCTTGCAACAACATCATGGTTACTGATGATCACGACAATGGGAAGTAGATTATCGATGATCTTCATTGATGGGTAGGACCTACGCCTTAGTAGCTGTATTGTTTGCTAGGAAAAAATTAGAGGAGATTTGTTTATACCAAACCTAGGTCGGAGTCGATCTTCGGTATAGGCGTCGCTGCCATTTTCCAGGTGAGTCGATAAAACCCATCATGGGTAAATAAAATATGGCTAAGAACTTGCCAGACAAGACCAAACTAGAACAATTTAATCTAGGAGAAAAACAGAAGAATACTAAAGAGAAATATTACTTCTAGAAATCAACGGATCCTCTACTGACTCAGCACCGGCGAACCGGCGAAGAGGAGAGAGGGGCCGGCGGTGGATTGATGGAATTGCAGCTGGCGGCAAGCTATTGCGGCTAGGGATCTCCGCTCGCTCGACTGTTTTGTTTCTATTCTGGTACAAATATGTGGATTCAAATGGAAAATATCCACATTTGCCCACCTATTCAAGGGGCAATACTAGAGTATTCATGTTTGTTTGTGTTTATAACATGCTGTCCGTAACGGGCGCACATAGCACATTTGTCCATACCGTATGAACCAAAAAAAAATTCTACAGAAGCTTGGTAGGAAAATTCAAGAGAATATGAACAATTTTTAGTATGTATGTATACACATCTTCCATGAGAAAATGACCAATTTGACCATGGGTGCCTTTTTCTTTCTTTCTTTCTTTTAGGCCTAAGGGACGATGCTGCCTCTTTGAGCATTATTCAAGCCCAAGTAGATAAAATTCTCGTTCTAAAAAATACAAAGACAAAAGGCTCTTTGTCTACAATAGTATTTAGCATCGGTGGATTATCTTCATCTTATGGGGCATATTGACTTGTGTTCAACCTTTTATTTTATCGCAACAATCATTGAGAACTCACTTCAGGTGATAAACGAACAGATTGTTAGGAATAGCAACTTGTATTACCAGAGAGGCAAAGGACCAGTATATATACGCAAAGTATAGGAGGTGAATATACAAATAACCCCTCATAACAATGGGGAATAACGCGCTATACATATATATCTAACATCCCCCTTCAAACTCATGGTGGATCAACAACACTGAGTTTGGACAGGTAGAAGCCGTACTGTGCTCGAGTCTGGGCCTTCGTGAAGAAATCCGCTATCTGAAGCTCTGAAGGCATATATTGAAGAGCAATCACCGATCATGCACACAAGACCTCATGAAAGAAGCATCAACACCAATATGCTTGGTGAGCTCATGCTTCATAGGGTCCGGAACATCTTGATACTTTGTCTTTGTCGACAAGAGAGGAGCTGTAGTGGCAAAACACCAAAATCCTCAAGTAACCACTGTAGCCAAGTAATCTCTGCTGTTAAGAGAGCTATAGCTCGCAACTCAGCCTCTGCACTCGAACGGGACACTGTAGTCTGTTTCTTCGTCTTCTAGGCAATCAGAGAACCACCAAGAAAAATACAGTAAGCAAAGATAGACCGGCGATCGGAGGGATCGGCTGGCCCAAGTAGCATCCGAATAAACTGAAGTATGAAATTGGAGTGTGGAAAGAAGAGGCGGCGAGATAGTCCTACGAAGGTATCATGAGAACTCGAAGAAGGTGGCTGTAATGGACTGAGTGGGAGCCGAGACGAATCGACTCGAGAATGTGAATTTGGATAAGTGATATCTGGATGAGTAACAGCAAGGTAGACAAGACTCCCAACAAGATGACGATAGCGAGTTGGATCAGAAAGAGGCTCGCTGTCAGAGGGTCGGAGGTGAACATTGAGCTCCATGGGAGTCTCAACGATCTGTTGATCGATGAGAGATCGCGATCAAGAAGATCTGAATATACTTCTCTTGGGACATAAAGAAACCATCTGGAGTGGAACTAACCTCAATCCCAAGGAAGTAATGAAAATGACCAAGATCTGACATAAGGAACTGCTCACTAAAACGAGCCTTGACAAAGGCAATGTACTCATAATCATCTCCGGTAATGATCATATCATCAACATACAGAAGAAGAAGAGTCCGACCACGACACGAAGTATGGACAAAGAGCGCAGGATCATGATCACTAGCTGAAAAACCAGCAGTAGTGACCACAGAGGAGAAGCGCTCAAACCAAGCACGAGGGGCTTGCTTAAGGCCATAGAGAGAACGACGAAGGCAACAGACCATGCCCTCAGGGACAGAATACCCAGGTGGCAGATGCATGTAGACCTCCTCACGCAACTCACCATTAAGAAAGACATTCTTAACATCAAAATTTGAGAAATAGACCCGATGGCGAGCAGGCGCCACCGAAAGAAGAAGTCGGACAAGTGGTCATATGGGCCCACGAGAGCAAAGTCTCGTCGTAGTCACGACCATGCTTTTCTTTGGAAGCCACGAGCAACAAGACGCGCCTTATAACGCTCAAGAGAGCCATCAGAGCGAGTCTTAACCTTATAGACCCACTTACACGTGATGGGACGAGAGTGAGTTGGAAAAGGAACAAGATCCCAAGTACCCGATGCGCTCGAGGGTAGCAATCTCCTCGGCCATGGCATGTTGCCACTCAAGGTGAGTAACAGCATCCTGGTAGGAGACAGGCTCATGAGTAGCTGCACCAGCAAAAGCAAAACGGGCAGGGGGCCGAATCGACTAGCGATCGCGGAGAGCGTAGCGAGGAGAAGATGACCCATCAGGGGAAGATGGAGCATCAGGAGAAGATGGAACATCAGGAGAAGATGGCTCATCTAGAAGATCCTCAATACGAGGTCGACGAGTGTAGAAGAGAGAAGGAAAAGGTACTGTAGTGGGAGGAGCCTGAGGAGCCGCAGGAGACGAAGCAGGCGGCGACAACGGCGGAGAGGCAATAGGAGGAATATGTGGAGACTCAGTGGGACGGGTGGACGAGGGCAAGACAGATATAGGTGTATCTAGAAAGGTCAAAAAAGATAGAGACTCCACAGAGGAAGTCGAAGGAGAGACAAGACGTGGGTAGAAGGGACGAGACTCATCGAAAGTCACATCCCGAGAAATCCGCATACGTCGACCAATAGGATCCCAACACCGATAGCCCTTGTGCTTGGCACTGTATCTCAGAAAGACACACTCAACAAACTGAGCAGTCAGTTTGGTACGTTCTCGAGGGGCGAGGAGAACATAGCAAACGCAGCCAAATAGAGTAGTCAGGAAGAAGACCACAGAGACGCTCAACAGGGATCGCACCCTGAAGAGCAAAAGAGGGCTGGATGTTGACGAGATAGGTGGCAATGGAAACAGCCTCGGCCCAAAAGTGAGGTGGAGTATAGGCGACAATCATCAGTGCACGAGCCGTCTCAAGGAGGTGATGATGCTTGCGCTCAGCGACACCATTTTGAGCATGAGCACCAGGACAAGAGAATTGAGCGAGAGTGCCCTGCTCAGCAAGGAAGCTACGCAGGTAACAAGAGAGGTACTCGCCACAGAATCAGCACGAAAGACACGAATAGGAGTGGAGAACTGTGTGCGAACCATAGTGTCAAATTGTTTATAGATAAACAAGGCCTCACTACGAGAAGACATAAAATATATCCAAGTGTGGCGAGAGAAATCATCTATAAATATGATATAATATCGATAACCCCCTTTCGAAATGAAGGGAGCCGGACCCCAAACATCTGAATGAACAAGATCAAAAGGACGCTGAGACACTGACTCACTATGAGGATAAGGAAGTTGAATCTGTTTACCTAACTTACAGCCCTGACAATCTAAAGACACGTCTCCTGAGACAGACCCCAGAAGGCCACGACAAACTAAAGATGACAGACGAGATCCACATAGATGACCAAGACGGTGATGCCCTTTGTTGGAAAGAGCGGTGAGACGAAGTGGCGAAAGCCGAGAGGCTGGCGGCGGCGGTGGCGGAAGGAAGGTGAAGCCAGATCAAGCTCCAGAGACGCTGTGAGTCCGCGGCGTCGTGGGCGAACCAACGAGAACTCTGTGTGGCGGTTCTGAACACAACAAGTGTCAGAGTCGAGAATGACCTGACAACCAAGGTCAGTAATCTACCCAGCAGAAAGAAGTTGCATGGTAAGGCGAGGAACATGAAAAGATGAGTTGCTAAGAGGTCCTCGACCAGAGACATAAAGAGAGGTACTATCAGTAGTAAGAACATCGACAGGAGAATCAAGAGGTGTAATGAAAGGCAGTGGAAGAATCGAAGTCATGTGAAAAGATGCTCCGAATCAAGAATCACGGGGAGGTGCTGTTGTGGAGGTGGTGGTTTCACAGGGTTCAAGAAAGTCGATGAGAGCACGGCGAACACATCGAGAGAGAACTGAAGCGACAAGCGGTGTCGAAGTCTGGCTAACTCTTGCTCAGTGAGAGAAACTACTGAAGGAGTCGATGTAGACATCGATGTAGAAGCACCAGTGCCAGTGCTAGTAGAAGAACGACGTGAAAGATGCCGCTACTTCTTATAGCACTGGGACTCAATGTGGCCGACCTTGTCACAGTAGGAGCAGTGAGGACAGCCACCGCCAGATGGAGGGTGGCCACCACCACCTGTGGCAGTCGCTGGAGGAGGTAGTGTCTTTGAAGCGTGGAAGCGGTCGATGGGCGGTGGGCAAGTGGCGAAACCTGAGGGGAGTGGCATCGACCGGCACCACTCGGTGACGAAGCCATCGGTGGCGGCCGGGCGGCGGGCGACCAGGATCTGGTTTAACAAGCGGCGGTTGGTTGCCAAGCGATTAGATCGACGTTTGAGATTTTTTTGGGCTAGCTTGCTTACACTAAAAGCCCGCACGCGTTGTCTGTTGGGAAACCAGGGTTCCCCACACAAGACCGAGCAGCGGTGATGGCCCTTGCAAGATCCTTTCCACGTGGCGGCGGCGGTGGCCCGAGCAGAGTCCTTGCCAACCAAAATAAAACAGAGCTTCACTCTATTCGGTTCGACGTGGAGAGCGCGTGAAGCTCGGGCGCGTGAGCCAGTAGAGGTGAAGGCCGGCGTGGAGGCCGGTGAGGCGGCACTGGAGACTCCACACGACCAGAGGTGGCGCTGGAGGGCACCGGCGCAACGGGATCTGGTGGCGGTGGAGACGCGGCGGTGGTGAGGAGGGCGCCAAATCTGGCTGTGGGGAAGCCGAATCTGGTGGCGGAGATGCATGCGCGGCAGCGTGGAAGTTGTGGCGGCAGCCACGGGCGCGGCGCAGCGGTCTAGAGGCGGCGCGATGGCGCCATGCATCGGGAGGGAGCCAGATTCGACCGGATCTGGCTAGAGCGGTGGACGGCGGTGGTCCATAGAAGCTCGGCCGCGCGGGGAAGAAGACTCGGCGGCAACAGCGCAGCTCCCACGAGGACGAAGAGATCTAGGGCGAGGGGAGGAAAGTCGGCAAGGCTAGGCGAGACAGAGGAAGGCGGCGGCTAGAAGGCGGGGAGAGACGAGTTAGCGTCTGGGAAAGGTAAACCTAATTGGCTCTAATACCATGTTAGGAATAGCAACTTGTATTACAAGGGGGCCGAAGGGCCAGTATATATACACAAAGTACAGGAGGTGAATATGCAAATAACCCCTCATAACAATGGAGAATAACACACTATACATATATCTCTAACACAGATGATGATATATATATATATATATATATATATATATATATATATATATATATATATATATATATATATATATATATATATTCCTACTCTAAACTATTAGGGCTTGTTTGGAAGCAAGGGTAGAAAAACCGGGGGCAAAATCCTATGAGGGATTTTGAGGGTACATGAAATCCCCTCGGCTCCAAGGGAAAATCTTTCCACCTAGGAATAAAATATCTATTGTCATTCGGGAACAACAGGGATAAAAATCTCGGCCATGAAAAAAATTCATAAATTTAAAAAACAACACACAACTAAACAAATCACAGAGTATGTAACAAAGTATAGCTTGATCTGCTGCTTCAGCACAACCAACACAATGCATCACATAAGAGATTAGCTTATTAGTGCAAGCATAGAACTACAGTGCATGTAGAACATAATAGTCAGACAAATAAATCAACACAATCAACACGGAATCTAGAGCACTACATGACTTCTACATATATCCTACATTATTACATTTCCAAAACTTTCATCCATAAACATCCCTAGCTGCCAGGCACTTCCTAATCTAGTTCACAAATTCTATTTCGGTGATTGGCTCCTCAGAATGAAGCTAGATGGCAACATCACCAACAAGTCTAGTACAATGTATCATCTTTGAGGTACATACTCAAAGCCAAGTCTAGTGTCATGTCCCGTTTTCGGATGGCAAATAGTGTATACTATTTCAATTTTTTCGCCGTATTTGAAATTAGCAAGTATTTCCGAAAATCTTCTTTCTTATTTAAGATCGATTTGTATTTCAAACTTCATTGAATCCTGAAATTAAAATTCAAGTTTAAGTTTCTCTCTTTTGAATTTCGGGCCCATTTCTCTTTTACCCTTTCTTTCTTTCTTTGGGCTCAACCCTAATTTTCTCGGGCCGGCCCGCTCTCTCTTATTTCTTTCCCCGACCCGGCCCCTTTTCCACCTGGCCCTTTTTGCTCCCGGCCCATTTTCTTTTTGGCCCACTCGGCCCAGTCGAATGCCTCGGCCTCCTTTCCCCTTTTCTTCGGCGCCACTTGGCCCAACCCTTTCACCCATGCGTTCTTCTTCCTCCCACAAAGCACCGAGCTGCCTCTCTCTTTCTTCCTTAAAGACACCATCGCTTGCCAACCATGAGCGCCAGTCCACACCGTCTGCGTCCACCCCATCATGAAAGCACGCTTTTGCCACCGCCTGCCATGTCGCCTTGTTACCTCCCGCTGCTTCCTGCCACCACCATGAGCTCTCGTCTGCACCCCTTGTGCCGCCTTGTCGCCTCTGTCACCAGTTCCCCCTGCCCCTCTCTCCTGGAGACCCAAGCCATCGTGGCCAGCACATGCGCATGCACGAGCTTGCTCGTGGCCACGCCAGAGTGCCTGCAGTGCTTGCGCTCGCTTGCTCATCCCGTCCCCTCACCGAGACGCTCCCACCTACTCCCTATGCCTTTGCGCCGTCCTTACTGCGCCAAGTGACACCACCGCGCACTCACCCGCGTCAGCGCTCTGGCTCCACCCCGCACAAGTCGCCGTTGCCGTCACACCTGGCCTCCAAAGTCGCCGCGCCCACGCTGCTCTGCACGCACGTGCCTGCACCAGCTGCCCGCCTTGTCTCATCGCCACGCCAACGGCTCTACCCCCAACCGCTGGCTATAGGAGAGCCTCCATGCCTCCCCCCTGACCTCTCGCATTACTTCCCATCGCCATTGGTACGTATCTCCAAAGGAAATCACCCCAATTGGGTTCTTCTTCCCCGCCGGTTGAATCCCCCTTTTCGGCCTCCTTCGAGCCCTTCACCGCCTTCGTCAAATTGCCGGTGCCTAGAGCACCTCCTCGACGTCTTTGACCTTCCCCATCCATCGACCGTGCTTCTCCGTCGCCCTAGGCCACCGCCGCCGCAAGTCCTCCCCGCGCCGCTTGGGCCTCCCGTCGCCGGCCTCCTCTTGTGCTCCCCCGCCTCCCTGGATAGCACGGTAAGCTCCCTTGGACCTCCCTAATGCCCATGCTCACCCCTCTTTCCTCTCTCCTCCCTCTGGTCACCGTTGCCCCCATGTGGCCGCTGCGCCTGGCCACTCCAACCGCCGCTGCCTCCTACTCGGTGCCGCCCTGGCTCCAATACCGCCTCCCCTTGGCCTCCTCCACTACCCGACGGCCCGTTTTGTAGCTCCTCACCGCCTCTCTGGCCACCGCTCACTGCCGGCAGTCCCGCCGGCCATGCGCCCCTTGGCTTCCCCGATTGGTCAAAGGCCCCCTCTGTTCTTTGGATGCTGCTCTGTGTGCTCCCCCTCCTTCTCAATGGCATGTGGGCCCTCCCCTTTAAGAGTGAATGAAAGCAGCCAGTTAGTTATTTCATCTTGCAAGTTGAAGATCATTTGTTAACCTCAATTGTTATGATGAACTCTCTTTAACTAATAATTGTTTAATTATTAAAGTTAATATAAACTATTTATCCACTAATGTTTAAAAGTTTTGAGATACAAGAAATTAATTTACAAATTTCGGAAATTGAATTAAAAGCTATTGAAGAATAATTTATGTTGATCTCAATATCTTGCTCTAGAAACTTAAACAACTATCTTGCAAATTCTATCAAATCTTCTTGGTCCAAATAATAACAATCGCCTCTTTATCCTCTGATCTAAAGTTATCTTGTTAATTAAAAATAATCAATGTAAAGATAAGCCTGGCAAAAAGATCAAGTATCCTTGCCGTGCCCCAAAAATCTTGAAGACCTTTAATTTGGTAAGTTTTAATTAAAGAAATAGAATCATCTAAATCTTAAGTCCCTAATCCTTATACTAAATATAAATCATACATGGATATATACATTCTTGTGAAAGCGGCAAATAAGTTAAAAGTGAGTTAATTAACCAATATAATCTTGCCCAATATCAATCATCCTATCTTTATCTCTAAATTTAAATCATCGATGGTGTTTAAGAAATAATTAATGTATCAACAATTCGAGGCACAACCTTAATCAAGAACTCCGGTAACATTGGACTCCAAGTTTAACTCGACAATTAAAATTATAATCTTCATATGATAATCTCACACCCTAATCTCTAATGTTTAACACTCCTCAAATAATGCTCAGTGTTCCTTCATACACATATCTATCATAAGTCTAACCCAACTCATGAGACTCCCTTACTAAATATCCAATAATTAAAGAAACTCTTGAATTTAAAAGACCAAGCTATATCCCTTTTTCCTCGATCAGGAATATCTTGCCATCTTTCGAATCCAAAGTGAATCTCCCCACAAATGTTCCTTCAACCTTGATCCTCCCTTGTTTTCCCTCCTGGTAGAGTTTCTCCGTCATTTCCCTTCTGCTCAAATAGTTGTTTGACTTTGTCAAGCATCCCCCATTCGCTAAATCTTCTCTCATAATCTCGATCATTACAAATCTTATTCAAGCTCAATTGAATTTATTTGGTATTTTGAAGTTCTTTGGATTTATTTGGTTTCTTGGTCATTATCGTGTAATTGGAAGTTGGAGTCCCGAAGAAACAATGACTCGAGCGGGATCAAGATTCGGGTAAAGACGCAGGCCAAGAATTCAAGACCACTAACTGAGAAGGCTTGGAGTATGATCAAGGCCGCGGTAAATAGACCCAGGCAAGTCAATGCTTTGATCATATTGATCCTACATTTTATGCAAATTATATTCATTTAAAATTATCAAAATTGCATGCTTTAATTCTTTAATCAAATGTATGTTAAAGCTTGAGGTAGTTAAATACCCATTTGATGATTAATTAATTAATATGCCATCCTTGATAATTGAATCCATTATTCTATGTCACCCTAGTAACTATATGGTAATACTAGCTATAGGTTGTACTTAAGCGACATGCTAGTCTTGCTTAAGTACCAGGACATTAAATGTCTCAATCATCATCTTTTAAACATGAAAATGGTTTTGAGCAGTCATTGTGGGGAAATAACTGGGATGGTTGAATTGGTGTATTTTACTCCTCAAAAACCCTAATTGCCAATACCACATCGGGGTGGATGGTAAGGCGGTGGGTGCTCAAAGAACACAAGAGTGGTTGGTATGTGGAAAGAACTGCCTGGATAAATTAAGGACTTAATCTTGTCACGACCTCCCATGTAAAACAAGTACAACCATAACTCTGTAAACTGCAACTTGGCTTAGTAAAATTATTAAACCCTGAATGTGTCTCCTGGGTGGAGAAAGGGAATACGCAAGCTTGCGGTACATCCAGCTTCAATGGGTAAAGTTGCCAGCTATTGTGGGTAGTCCAACTACACTAGACGCTGCGGTACAACGATCCCGCGCAACGTATGGGCATAACCCCATATGGGTGAGATGACGGAAAGGGCAAGGTAGTTTGAAAGGTTACTGTGACGGTCGCTCAACTACATGACTAAGGACTCATGTAGGGTAATGAGTATGACTATCTCTTGTGGGTACAGTGTACAACCTCTGCAGAGTCTACACTGTTTAAACAGTCGTGCCTACGGTCAAAGGCGGACATATGGGAACTTAACTTGAGTTAGTTCTATTTCAAAAACTTTGTGGGTGGTATGAAAAATGTGGAGGACTCACCTAGCCTTGAGTTTGGATTTTACCTGAGCCTTCGAGCTCAGTGGTGGTAAAAAGGGAGGTAGCTCCAATCAAATGAAGTATAAGTAGAGTTTCCGATAGAGGGAACCTCTACTGAAAATAATTATTATACAATTACTCTCTTGACAAAATGCAATTTGGTTAAAATGCTAAGTGATAGAACTTTGTAATTATGATAATTGAAAATGTTGCTTTAGCAAATAAAAGAACCCGAGCCATCCTTGTTAAGCCTTGCATATATATTATTGCATTGTGTGTATTGGCTCGCGAGCACGAAAGTTGTGCTCATTCTCGCTCTTTCCCCCGAAAACCTCAGCAGCAGGAACTCCTGAGGATTGTGACTACTACAAGGATCTAGAAGTTGGAGGTGTGGATATCATGGGGATATGCCTGAGATCTTAGGATGATGTTACAATTGGCAATGTCATTGACGGTTTGTCGAATCACGTGTTTTCGACAAAGTTTCAGTTCTGTCAGGCTTCTGGCAGTCTGACCAGCCATGGTGGTGGTCAGACCGGCCATGCTTTGACTTGGTTTCTCTGAAATGGTCACTGGCGGTCAGACCGGCAAGTGGAGCGGTCTGACCGGCTTTGCTTGAGCGGTCAGACCGGCCATTGTAATCACTGTGGATTTTGGAGCTGGGCCAAAAATAGAGGGTGTAGGCAAGTGACAAGGTTCTTCTACACTTGGTCTCATAATTTTTGGAGCTTCCAGGCAAAAGTTCTATTGGTTTGAAATTTCCAGAGAAGGTTCGGGTTTCCAGGTTGGATTTTTGGTTAATTCATGGGTGGCGGTCGAGGCCGGCCTTTGGTGGCGGTCGGCCGACCGAGAGCAATCGAGACCGCCATGGTGGCGGTCTGACCGGTTCTCACTTATCTCGTCGTTCTTCGTGGCGGCGATGTTTGGAAGTTAGGTCAAGTTTATGGGTTTCATGGCATATGTGTTGCATGATGCATGTTTTGACTAACGTGGGTCAAGTTGTGAAGAACTTGTTCCCGGATGTGTAGGTTGCTTGGAGATCAATGACGGTCAACGGCGAGGATGATCGGGACTAAGCTTGGAGAGCTGAGGTCCAGAACGATCGGGGATGCCGGGTGAGGTCAATGAAGTCAAGCATTGCATAAGAGGACAAAGGTGACCGAACAGGCGATTCGGTGCTGACGGTTCGATCAAGCGGCGGCGTCGGTGCAAGTGCCATGGTGGTTTCGGTGGGGCCGGATGGGAGAGACTTGCCGACATGAAGAGAGTCATTGGATCAACCTACGTGGCGAAGTATGGAGGTGCTTCACGAAGATGGGACTCGGTCTTTGCAAAAGATCGAGAAGGGTATTTTGGTAATTTTACCAAATACCGCCTTTGGTGACCTTTGCCAACTCACGGCGCAAAGATGGTGCAAGGTGAAGCGGAATAGGTCAAGAGATGAAGACGACACTTTAAAACTCGTGCGTATGTGTCCTGTTTATTTTGGGCCTTAACGGGAGCCCATTAGGGTTACTCTTCTAGAAGATCTAAGTCTCCACTATAAATAGAGGAGGGAGGTGGCTGCACCCCTCAACCCTTTCATTGTGTTTGAAACCCTAGTTTTGCTTTTGTGCTTGGATTAGTGGAGATTAGGGTTCTAGAGAGTTGGATTGGATTTCGTGCTCATGTATTGAGTCTTTGTCCTCCTTTGGTGGAGTGGCTGTAAACCAATACTCAATCAAATCAATCCAAAGAGATTTCTCTCAAGATGAATCTATTCTCTCTTTTTCTCTCTATTTGGTGATTTGGGTTCTTTCTTTGATCCGTGAGTTTTTGCTTGGTTTCTTGCCGTGATCTAACTTGCTGTGACATGTGGGAACCCATCTAGGATCATCTTGATCATCAATCACCCACGAGCAAGCCTCTAGATCATATTTTGCATTTGGCTCGGTTTTTGAACCTCCTTCGCTCAAACTGAAAAAGATAGGAACTTTGGCATGGATCTCTGAAATCTTTGATTGGAATAGGTTCCTAATATCTTTAGGAAGGTGTGGTTCAAATTTCGTGAAGTTTGGCCTTACGGATCAAAAGTTAGGTCGTTTTTCGTTTCGGATTGTCGGGCTGATTTTGCTGATTTTCTGTTCCTTCGTCAGAGCGGTCAGACCGCCCATTGTAGAGGTCAGACCGCTAGGCATACCGGTCAGACCGCCCCTGTGAGGGGTCAGACCGCCCAACACTTTGAGATTTGAGTTTTTGGTTATTTTTGGGTGTTTTGCTTTGGGGTTTGGATTGGATTCAATACTAGTCTTCCGCTGTACTGGTATATTGATCTTCATAGCTTCCATAGCTATTGGAGTGAAATTTGTGTTGAATCCATCTTTTGTGAAAAAGTGAGCGTGCTCCTATTCACCCCCCCTCTTGTCGTCTTTTCAGTCCAACAAGTGGTATCAGAGCCCGGTTAGTTCAATCTTGATCTTAACCGGTCACTGAACTTGGCGATGGATAAGTACTCAACCAAGCCGCATGTCTTCGATGGGCTCGACTATTCCTATTGGAAGAATCACATGCGAGTCTTCCTTGAGAGCGAAGGACAAGCTATATGGGAGGTTGTTCGATCTCCGCTCGTTTTGCCCGAAGTTGCTACGCCGGCTTCAGCAGCCCTCTTGGCTAACAACAACAAGGCAAAGAACCTTCTATATGCTGGGCTTGGTAGGCAAGAGTATGATAGAATTTGCAATCTTGCGACCGCACATGAGATCTGGCACACCCTCGAAACTTACCATGAGGGATCGTCCCAGATCAAGCAAGTGCGTCAGAATGTCTACAAGCGAGAGTACAACAAATTCGAGATGCGTCCTGGTGAGAGCATCGATGACGTCTTTACTCGCTTTAACAAGGTGATCAATCAGATGAGAGTCATTTGACATTGAGTACTCTCAATCTGAGAATGCCACCCACCTCTTGGCCGCAATCAACACCAAGGAGTGGGAAATGAAGGCAAGCGCCATAGAGGAGAACGTTGATCTCTCTAATCTCACTTTGGAGCTGCTTTATAGCAAGCTAAAACTCATGAGATCAAGAGAGCGGTAATCCTAAGAAGGATAATATGGCTTTGGTGGCTGATCCTCTCAAAGGACTCTTGATGGTTTTTCTGAGTCTTCTTCTGGTTTTTCTCTTGCGTGTTTATCTGCTATTCAAGAAGAAGAGTCTGAGAGTCTTCCTGAGGCTGATTTAGCTCTTTTAGCCAAGAAAGTCACACGGGCATATAACAATGTCAGAAACAGAAAAATAGGTGGCCCTGTGACATGCTATGAGTGTGGAGAGCTATATCACATCCGGGCCAACTGCCCCAAGCTGAAAAGTAAGGGCAATCACAAGGATGAGAAGCTTGCCTGCAAGAAGCCTAAAGGGGGCAAGCCCAAGTTTGATGCTGCCAAGCTCATGAAGGCGGCTCACCGGGTCCTTGCCGCTTTTGGAGATCAATCCATGAGCGATGTGGACTCGAGCGAGGAGGACAAGGAGGAGGAGATCCTCAAGACAAGAAAGGGAAGGCCAAGGACTTCACCCAAGCATGTGCTTCATGGCCGACTCACGACGCTGATGACAATGATGAGGTACTCCCATCCTATGATGTCCTTTCTGCTAGATGCGATAACATGTATGAGCAATTGCTTAGTCAGGATAAGGCTTTAGAGTTTACCATGGCTAGGAACAAGGATCTAGAGTCACAAGTCGAGAATTTGACATTAGAACTTGTGAATGCTAAGAGTCTAGATGTTGATGAATGTTCATCCTGCCATGCTTTGCACTCAAACTGCCTAAGCTACTATCTGCTCATGATATTGCTTTGCATCAACTTGAAAATGCTAGAACTGAGCTAATTGATGTTAAATCTGCTCCATGTGAAAAATGCTTAGAGTCTAGCAATTTGGATGCTTCTGGCAATGTGAAATCTAGCTTTTGCTCTTTCTGCTTAGAACGTGAACATGAAGTTAAGGATATTCTAGAAGCAGTTAGAGCTAAATTTGCCAAGCTTAAGAATACAATTGATTCTACATCTTGTGCTTCTTGTGCTGCCTATAAGCTTGAAGTTGCTCATCTTAAGGAGAAACATGCTAGAGCCATTAAGGGCAAGACTTGTGAATCATGTGCTAATGTTGAAAAAGAGAATGCATATCTCAAGGATATTTTAGAAAGATTCTCTAATGGTGAAAAACAGTTAAACATGATTCTGGATAAATCTAAAACTCCTTTTAAGAAGCAAGGTTTAGGATACAACTCTGCCCAGGACATGTCCAAGCCTAATGTCATTCAGTCTTGAAAATGGCTTAGTTGAATTTAAAACCCAACCCGCAAAAAACTGTTTTAAATCTGCGGGTTTGTCCAACCTTCTTTTAAGGCAAAAGGTGCTTCTCCCAAGTGGTACAAAATACCATTGCACCTATTGCAAGAACAGTGGATATTTGGTTGAGTTACTTGGCGTGAGGTTGAAGAACGCTAAGAAAAATATTGCTAGAATGTCATCTAATCAACCTAGAGCTTTTATGAGACATGGTCACATACAAAAGAAGAACCCCAGTCTAGGATTTGTTGCACATGCTCATCACCATGTTCCTAGACAAGATGCACCTCATGTTCGTGTTACCATTGCTCATAATAGAACTGCGAATAATGTCAAGGATAGCACATCTGCTTTGCATACTACTCGCAAACATGTGTCTCGATCTTTGGGTTCCCAAGTCGCTTTTAACTAACTTCAGTATTGAGACACATCGCTCTTTTGTTCCTTGATTTTCAGGATTGGCGCAGAAGGGGGAAGAACACATGGTTCGTCGACTCCGGGTGTTCACGCCACATGACCGGAGACTCAAGATGGTTCACCTCCTTCACGCGATCAACCGGTGATGACTTCATCATCTTTGGAGATGATACACAAGGGCGCATTGAAGGAACTGGAATGATTAGGGTGAACGACAAGTTCATTCTTAAGGACGTCGCGCTTGTGTCTAAGCTAAGGTACAATCTCCTTTCTGTCTCACAGCTTCTCGATGATGGCTATGAGACTCGTTTTAAGAAGAATGCCTGTCGTGTGCTTGATTCTTTTGGTGAGCTCGTTTTTGGGATTTCTAGAGTTGGTAGAATTTTTGGAGCCGATTTTTACGAGTCTCTTCTTTGGATCCCTTAAGTGCTTAATTGCTTCTTCCTCGATATCCGGCTTTGGCACCAGCGGTTGGGGCACATTGGTTTTGATCATCGACACTGAGTTAGCGACCTTGATCTCATGAGAGGTTTGCCTAAACTCAAAGTCATCAAGGATCTTTGATGTGCGCCTTGTAGGCATGGCAAACAAGTTGCCGCCTCACACCGTCATTGACTATGGTTATGATGACGGACCAGACAGCTTGCTTCATATGGATCTTGTTGGTCTGCTAGGGTTCGATCGATCGGTGGCAATTGGTACATTCTTGTCATAGTCGATGATTTTTGAGATATTCTTGGGTGTTCTTTCTTGCTTGAAGGATGAGGCTTTTGATCATTATCATGACCTTGTTCTTCGTTTGGCTTCTGAACTTTCTGGTGCCTTGAGAGCGATCCGTAGTGATAATGGCACGGAGTTCAAGAACGCTTCTTTTGACTCTTTTTGTGCTGAGTGCGGTATTGAGCATCAGTTCTCTTCTCCACACGTCCCTCAACAAAATGGCATTGTGGAAAGGAAGAACAGGAGTCTAGTCGAGATGGCTAGAACGATCTTTGGATGAGTATAGCACACCGAGGAGGTTTTGGGCCGAAGCTATTGCTACAGCTTGTCATATTTCAAACGGTGTCTTTTGAGACCGTCTATTGGGCAAGACTTCATATGAGCTTCGTTTTGGTAGAAAACCCTCTCGCTCTCACTTTCGAATCTTTAGATCGAAGTGTTTTATTCTCAAGACAGGAACCTAGATAAATTTGAATCAAGAACTTGTGATGGTTTATTTCGGGTTATCCCGCTCATTCGAGGGTTTTCGGGTTTTTAATGTTGAAACTAACATTGTCCAGAGACATGCAATGTTACTTTTGATGATACTAGCCACGAGCTAGATCCGATGTTTGGTGACTTACAGTGACAGAGAGCATTTTTGTTGAAGAAGATGAGGATGAACTTGATTTTGCTCCTTCACCATTCTTGATGTTCTGTGCAAGCCGCCCAAGCTCCAAACTCACTCTGATCGCTTCACCTCCAATTGAGGCTCCTACTACGACTTCTTCATCGCGATACTGCGGAGGTTGAGGAGATGCTATCTCCCCAGCGCCCTTTGCACATTGAAGCAACACCCTCCGGATCGATGATTGGCAATCTCCATGAGCGAGTCACTCGCTCTAGGTATCATGATCCAGTCTTTTCTCTCACTCTGCATTTGTAGCTTCTTTTGAACCCAAGGATATATCACATGCTTTATCGATGCTAGTTGGGTCAATGCCATGCATGAGGAGTTAGAGAATTTTGAAAGAAATAAAGTTTGGAACCTTGTAGAACCTCCTAGTGGACATAATGTTATAGGAACCCGTTGGGTGTTCAAAAATAAACAAAATGAGAATGGTTCTGTGGTTAGAAACAAGGCTAGGTTGGTAGCTTAGGGTTTTAGCCAGGTTGAGGGGTTAGATTTTGATAAGACTTTCGCTTCTGTTGCTAGACTAGAAGCCATTCGCATTCTACTTGCATTTGCTGCATCTAAAGGTTTTAGGTTGCATCAAATGGATGTTAAGAGTGCTTTTCTGAATGGTTTTATAGAGGAGGAAGTGTATGTTAGGCAACCCCCTGGCTTTGAGGATCCCAAGCACCCTGATCGCGTTTTTAAGCTATCCAAAGCCTTGTATGGTCTTAAGCAAGCCCCTAGAGCCTGGTATGATAGACTTAAGACCTTCTTGCTTAAGAATGATTTTGAAATGGGAAAAGTAGATAAGACTCTTTTCATTCTTAGGCATGGCAATGACTTCTGCTTGTTCGATATATGTTGATGATATTATCTTTGGTGGTTCCTCTAATGCTCTTGTTTCCGCTTTTTACGAGACCATGTCCGAGGAATTTGAGATGAGCATGATGGGAGAACTCAATTACTTTACGGGCTACAAATCAAGCAATGCAAGGAAGGGATCTTCATCCATCAAGCGAAGTACACCAAGGATTTGCTCAAGCGTTTTGATATGGGTGATCGCAAGCGATCGCCACTCCCATGGCGACTTCGATCGCTTTGGATCCAGATGAGGAAGGAGAAGCCGTGGATCAACGCGAGTACCGCAAAGATGATCGGCTCCCTCAGACTGACGGCCTCAAGACCGGACATCCACTTGCGCGCCCTCATGCGAGGTTTCAAGCGTCACCGAGGACTTCACATCGCCAAGCCGTTAAGCGCATTTTCAGTATTTACACTCTACCCTTCAAGATGGCATTTGGAATTCTTGTTCTTCTTATTTGTCCATTCGGGGTTTTGATTCAGATTTTATGCGTCAGAGGCTAGATAGAAAGAGCACATCTAGCACATGTCATTTCTTAGGCACTTCTCTTGTCTCTTGGTCTTCTAGGAAGCGGTCTTCTTGCACAATCCTTCTTGAAGTGAATATATAGTCTTTGCTAGTTCTTTGTAGTCGATTTTGTGGATGGTCTCCACTCTTAAGGATTTTGGGTTAACTTTTGCTAGTGTTCCTCTTTTCTGTGACAACACTTCTGCTATTAACATTGCTAAGAACCCAGTGCAACATTCTAGGACCAAACACATAGACATTCGCTATCACTTCCTTAGAGACCACGTTGAGAAGGGTGTTATTGTGCTGCGTTTTGTAGAGTCCGAGGCTCAGTTGGCCGATATCCTCACCAAGCCTTTAGACCCAACAAGGTTTGCCACCTTGAGGAGTGAGTTAGGGGTAATTTATCCCTATGGGTTGGTTTGAGGGGGAGTTGGATCTTTTCTGATCTTTCTTTGTTCATTTGATCTTTTCTTGATTTTATTTTTGAACTTGTTGATCTTTTTGATCTTTTTAGGCTTTTTAGGCTTTATGAGTTTTTCTTGCATCTCATTGTATCATATTGCATTCATATGAAAAATCCAAAAAGATGCATTGTAATATCAGCTTTTCACTTATCTTTTAAAATTGATGAAGCTTTGCTTATTACCCTTTGGAGCTTTAGTGTTTAAATCTTGCTCAATGCCATGTCTAGTTCTTTGACTTGCTAGAATTATCATGCTTTCTCATGTATAGCTAAGTCTTTGTTGTATGAGCTAGAACTTGAAAAACAACTTGAACTAAGAAATTAGCAATTTGTGAATTGTTTAGCTAGTTACGCAATTAGTGCTCCTTTTGTGACATTGGCCCTGTCAAAATTGCTTTGTTAGCTCTTAAATCTAGCTTTGATCATTACTTGAGCTTCTTGTGTTCTTAAGAATCTAAAACTGCTCTTGTGAAAAATGAAAAAAATCAAGCTTCAAGATTGTCTCATGCTTAAATTGTGCCAAACTATTCTTACGAGACTGCATGTCAAAGACATGAACTTGGAGATAGTTTGATGATCCGACGATCTCATGGCATTGCTTGTCTGGCCGACATGAACCTCAAGATTTGTCGCCCTAGTAGAGGCTTAGGAAGAGTTTGTGGATGGCTCCTAGTCCGGATCTTCTTCACTAAGATATACCTTTAATCAACTTTTGGTTGAAGCTTAGGATGAGTTTGTGGATGGCTCCTAGTCTAGGATCTTGTCACTAAGTTAGACCATTCATCAACTTCAATATTCATTGCAAATGAAAACAATTGAAAAATGGGCGTTTGAGAAAATTGAGCAAAATGATTCAATTCAGGACCTTTTTGTCTCTTAATGTGGTCATGGTTAGCTTTTGGATCTCACGTTGACATTTTGACATGGCCAGTATCATTTTAGGATCACTGTTGATGAACTTGCTAGATTTAAAGCTTTGCTCAAAATGCTAAAATTCATTGCTTTATATTGAGCCTTCCTGCTTAGCTTTGTTATATATGTTTTATCATGATCTTGCTAGCGATGTTAGGCTTGATATGTTGTTTGTGCAACTTTAGAAATGCTAACTTGTTCTTTTGGGTAATCTCCAAAGCTTCTTGTTTTCAAAAATTGAAAAACACAAAAAATTGAAGCCACTCCATTGCATTTCATGCATGCTCCTTCTTATGCTTTTTCCTCATTCTCATTTGTCATCTCTCGGATGAGAGGAAGGCGTGATTCCTTGATGACTCCATTGTCAAAGGGGAGAAGATGGTTGAAAAAGGAGTTTTGAAAAAGGGAAGTTACTTGGAGAAAAATGAAAATCTTGAAATTTTATGAATTTTGAGGATCATAGTGAGGGGGAGTTTCGTATTTGCTTTCTTATGGTTTTAGTGCCATTTCTGAACTTGAATTGCATTTCTTGTTCCTCACAATGATCAAAGGTCATATCGAACAATTGTTCTTTCATATGGACCTTAAGTGAGTTTTTGACTCCTTTCTGGAATTTGAAGCTTTCATGCCTTCTTTTGCCGTATCTCACTTGCTGATACTATTCTAGAGCCAGCTTGGTCATTTCCTTTGCTTTTTCTTGCATTTGGACCAAGTTGTGCCTTTGAGCGAAAACGACGTGTTTTTACTTTTCAAACCTCTAAATTTACATTTGTGGAAAATTGCCAATGTGTTCATCAAGGGGGAGATTGTGGATATCATGGGGATATGCCTGAGATCTTAGGATGATGTTACAATTGGCAATGTCGTTGACGGTTTGTCGAATCACGTGTTTTCGACAAAGTTTCAGTTCTGTCAGGCTTCTGGCGGTCTGACCGGCCATGGTGGCGGTCAGACCGGCCATGCTTTGACTTGGTTTCTCTGAAATGGTCACTGGCGGTCAGATCGAGCCGATGGAGCGGTCTGACTGGCTTTCTTTGAGCGGTCAGACCGGCCATTGTAATCACTGTGGATTTTGGAGCTGGGCCAAAAATAGAGGGTGTAGGCAAGTGAGAAGGTTCTTCTATACTTGGTCTCATAATTTTTGGAGCTTCCAGGCAAAAGTTCTATTGGTTTGAAATTTCCAGAGAAGGTTCGGGTTTCCAGGTTGGATTTTTGGTTAAGTCATGGACTGGCGGTCAGACCGGCCTTTGGTGGGCGGTCCGACCGGCGAGCTACGACCGCCATGGTGGCGGTCAACCGGTTCTCACTTATCTCATTGTTCTTCGTGGCGGCGATGTTTGGAAGTTAGGTCAAGTTTATGGGTTTCATGGCATATGTGTTGCATGATGCATGTTTTGACTAACGTGGGTCAAGTTGTGAAGAACTTGTTCCCGGATTCGATTTCTTTGTCCATTGATGTGCGGGTTGCACGGAGATCAATGACGGTCAACAGCGAGGATGATCGGGACTAAGCTTGGAGAGCCGAGGTCCGTAACGATCGGGATGCCGGTGAGGTCAATGAAGTCAAGCATTGCGCAAAGGGACAAAGGTGACCGAATCAGGCGATTGATGCGACGGGTTCGATCAAGCTGCGCGAGGTCGGTGCAAGTGCCATGGTGGTTTCGGTGGGAGCCGGATGGGAGAGACTTGCCGACATGAAGAGAGCCACTGGATCAACCTACACGTGCGAAGCATGGAGGTGCTTCACGAAGATGGGACTCGGTCTTTGCAAAAGATCGAGAAGGGTATTTTGGTAATTTTACCAAATACCACCTTGGTGACCTTTTGCCAACTCACGGCGCAAAGATGGTGCAAGGTGAAGCGGATTAGGTCAAGAGATGAAGACGGCGCTTTAAAAGCGGCGTGCGTATGTGTCCCGCTTGTTTTGGGCCTTAACGGAGCCCATTAGGGTTACTCTTCTAGAAGGTCTAAGTCTCCACTATAAATAGAGGAGAGAGGTGGCTGCACCCCCTCAACCCTTTCATTGTGTTTGAAACCCTAGTTTTGCTTAGGGAGAGGATTAGTGGAGATTAGGGTTCTAGAGAGTTGGATTGATTTCGTGCTCATGTATTGAGTCTTTGTTCTCCTTTGGTGGAGTGGTCAGAAACCAATACTCAATCAAATCAATCCAAAGAGATTTCTCTCAAGATGAATCTATTCTCTCTTTTTCTCTCTATTTGGTGATTTGGGTTCTTTCTTTGATCCATGAGTTTTTGCTTGGTTTCTTGCCGTGATCTAACTTGCTGTGACATGTGGGAACCCATCTAGGATCATCTTGATCATCAATCACCCACGAGCAAGCCTCTAGATCATATTTTGCATTTGGCTCGGTTTTTGAACCTCCTTCGCTCAAACTGAAAAAATTGGATTTTTGGCATGGATCTCTGAAATCTTTGATTGGAATAGGTTCCTAATATCTTTAGGAAGGTGTGGTTGAAATTTCGTGAAGTTTGGCCTTACGGATCAAAAGTTAGGTCGTTGCTTTGGATTATCGGGCTGATTTTGCTGATTTTCCTGTTCCTCGTCAGAGCGGTCGACCGCCCATTCCAGAGGTCAAACCGCTAGGCAAACCGGTCGACTGCCCTGTGAGAGGTCGACCGCCCAACACTTTGAGATTTGAGTTTTGGTTATTTTTGGGTGTTTTGCTTTGGGGTTTGGATTGGATTCAATACTAGTCTTCATTTGATCTTGGTATATTGATCTTCATAGCTTCCATAGCTATTGGAGTGAAATTTGTGTTGAATCCATCTTTTGTGAAAAAGTGAGCGTGCTCCTATTCACCCCCTTCTAGTCGTCTTTTCGGTGCAACAGGAGGCCTAGGAGATAATGAAGAGTAGTTTAGTTCTTTTAGTCTAGATCTTGCCCCAGTCCAGCTGACTCTGTTGGTGCTTGCATGCATCCTATATTATCTGAATCTTTCGGTAATATCGATGCACATGGGTTTCCCCAATCGCTTTCGTGGAGAGATGCGCCTCACCCTTTTTGCTTCATTGTTGCTTCCGCTTTTGTAATGTAATCTTTGCCTGCTTTGGCCTTATCAGAAACCCGACCCCACGCGGTCTATGTAAACTCGATGTGTTCAATTAACGAATGGTATGGTTTTACTTCACGCCATGTATGAATGATTCAGCAATATGCCTGTGAGTGCTATCTACTGATCTAGGGAATAGCACAGAGTTTTCACAGAGGATTTGGATTCTCGGAATAAGGGTCCGACATCTAGTATAATGTATCAAGCTCAACGCAACAAATTAAGCACCACTAGTTCTTACCTTCTGATTGGCGGGTGGAGGAAGGCCATGGGAGGATGGTGGCAGGGGAACATATTGCCCATTGGGGAGGAAGTCCAACTAGGGGAGGGCTGAGGCGGGTGGAGGACGGCCGGCCGGGAGGAGGACCGCTGGCGAGGGGGGGGAGGACGGGCGGTGGGGGACAACGGCAAGGAGGGAGGACAGCCGGTGGCAAGGGGAAGGAGAAGCTTCGGTTGGGCATAGGAGGCTAGAGGGTGTACAGGAAGATGGGAAAAAATGAAGAACGGGCTAAGTTAAGTTGGCCCCTGTCACTCCAACGCTCGTGGCATGACAAGCTAACTAGTCACACCATTGGATATGACATGACAACAGCCATGCAAGCCCTCCACGCTGGCACTACGCGCAGATGAGGGCCAGCATGGTATATTTTGTTATGCCGAGGTCCGTGGCGTGACAATACAGTTTGCCCATGCCACGGGGGGTGGCATGACCAAAGACGCCAGAATTTAAAATAAAGTTAACGAGGGGTTAAGTTTAAAATATTTTAAAAAAACATAAAAAATTCCCTTACTTGAGCGGTGGAGCTGAACATCTTTTTTCCTAAAAAAGCGATGCACGAGTCGCTAACGTGTATATTTTTATATATAATAAAAAGAGAAAGAGTTGTTTAGGTAAAACAAAAGAGAAAAAATTATAGCCCTATAGGGATAAAGACCTCTCTATGATCCTCTTTTACTCGATGCACGTGCAGAATGAACCCATCTTTGAAAAGTTTTTTCGTAGTACTTTGCATGATATGTTCAAAAATCTTTCCATTCCATTGGTTTGAAATGTGCCGAAAATCCTTTTCGCGGGCTTAAATACTTTTAAGTAAAAGTTGACACAACATTTAGTGGGAAAACGTCATATGCATGCAAAGGGTATAAGCATGCTCATCAATTAGTTCGTTGACCACCACCGCCTCCCTACTCCATCACTTTTGGCCGCTGCCGCTGCTAAGGCGGTAGGGCCATTGACTTCAGCCATCTGTCCAAGAAGGCGAAGATCATGGGTGGCAAGTGGCAACGGGGAAGACAATCATTTGGTTATCAATGGGTGTAGTTGTGTTGTATTATCTTTGTCAATTTCTTTGTTACAAGTATAAACCTGTGTTTCATTGAGTGCTTTAGTTATATTGTGCATGCATTTGTCCTTATATCTCTACTACTTAAAAGAAGGAGTTTAGCGTTGTCTGTCCTCCTAACTCACTTGTCATCCGTCGGATCCGGAAGCATCAACAGCCCAGATCTACCGTGTGGTGAGCAACTGCCAGCGCTGATGCGTCCACGAGTCGACGACCGCCTCCCACTCCGTCCTCCCTCACTTTCCCCACGATCCCCACCCACCTCCCACTGTTGCACTGCACTCCTCCCCTCTCGTCTCTCTCCCCGCAGCGGCATGAATCCACCTGCCGCAGCCGCCTCCACCGAAGGAGGCCACGCCACCCACGTACGACGCCGAACCATCGCCTGACCCATCCTCCCACACCTCCGTGCTTGCCCCTCGCAGCGCCTCCCTCGCCTCCGCGCCTGCCCCTCACGGCCCTCGCCTCCGCGCCCACCCCTCGCAGCGCATCCCTCGCTCGCTGCCGCAATCCCCTCGCCCTGGCCTCCGACGCCTACCAAGTCCTCTCCGACGATCGCTGTAGGGTCGAGTACGACCTCCGCCTCCACTCCTCCTCCTACACCCGTGCCTCCTCCTCCTGGGCCTCCTTGTTGTCCTCGGCCCGTGTGGCTACGGAGTGCAGTGCAACCTCAACCTCGGCCACGGCGGTGGTTCTTGGCGCCGGCCACCTCTGGGGGGAGGCGCCGCCTCAGCGGGATTCGATTGGGCCTTCTTGCTCAAGGCGGTGACGCGGCGAGGGGTTCCTCGTTAATCTGGGCTTCTCTAGGTAAGCTCAATAGGCGTTGATACTTTTCTTGCTTGAGTTATTGTGTTGATCCATCACCTTTTTGACTTCTCAAGGGAGAATCAGAAAAGCCATTGCCATTGCATGATTCTTACACATGATTTTTTGTTTTTGTTTTTGAGCAAGACAGGATGGTTTATTATGAATGTCTGATTGAGGAGATCACAATAGAATCAAATATGCAAATATTGTTGGGACTTCATTCGTTTTCCGCATGTTTTCCTATTCTTGCTTACTGAACTGCAATCGAATTGCCTCGCAAAAAAGAGAGGAAGAATCACATTGAATTGTTGCCGAATGTCAGGTGTGACGTTTGGGCAGAATTCGCGTGACCCGAGGTACCATGTGGAGTTCCATCCTATAGACTCGCAATTTTCTCCTAATTTTGCCAAACGAGGCCTCGACCTGGTTTGTGTCTATAACAGTCAATCATGCTTAGGCAACACACTTCTGTATTGTTTGGAAGTTTTGTTTCTGGTCATGTCATCGAGCTCTTTATTGCTCGACTATAGAATTTGTTTGGTTAGTTAACACGAACTCAAGTCTTGTGTAGGCTGTTTTGTGTTCGTCGATGATTAAAATTAGTGGGTGTCTTTACGGATAATAGCGGTGCTCATGAGCTTATACGGTTTTGGTTGCTTTTTGTTTGTTTTGCGGGAGGTGGATGGGAAGAAGATACAGATCCGGTGGCGGGGTTCATGGAGAAGAACACAGTGAAGTTCACGAAGGAGTTGTGGAGCCGCCTCCTCAACGCGCAGAAGAATGCCAGTAGTGCCCCAACAATTTTTAGATGCAAAGGAGGCTGAGATTCAGCAGAAAAAGGTTTGTGTAAATATATTACTATATCAGCACTATATTTGGATGGCACATTTTGGATATGTTGTTTTCAATTAACTCAGAAGCTAGAATCTGATCGATTTTTTTAAAAGGTAAAATGATATTCAACTAGCGTAGGCCTACCAGACTAATCTAAAAGTCTCTTTGTCTGTCAACTGAGAGAAAGCAAGCTGCTAGCCTACCATCACGATGAAGTTGTGAATGACCTCCTTCATTTTGTTCTTGGACATTGTGCATAGGACACTAATAGATCATTATTTTGGCACACGTGTATTTTCCCATAGGTCAAAACTTTTTATAGTGAATTTTGTGGAAGACTTTGTAACATTACTTTTTCATTCTTTTAGATTTGATTTCTGGAATATAATCAAATTTTGTTGTGGTCTTTTGGAATTTCTAAAAAAGTGATTTTTTCCTCATTAATTCCATCTGCCTTGTATGCAGGAAGAGGAGGACACAAAATGATGGTGAGTCAATTCCTTCCGACCGATCTTCTTGCATCATTGATTTCAGGGTTATCTTGTGACCTCTTGTGTTTCGATGACATTGGTAGCTTCTCCGATTATTTCGGTTCATATTGTTCTTTACATCAAAACTCTTGTGGGGATGAGGATTTCTTGGTGATCCACTTGGGCGAGGATTGGTAAGATGGCAAAGTCACTCGATTGGAGTGCATGATGTTCTGCATGCATGCATGGCTACAATGACCAAGCCTTGACCATAGTATTTAATCTTGCCGCCACTGCTAAAGCACTTATACAATCTACCTGCTGAAGCACTTATAACTTTTTTGGAATTCTTTTTCATGTTATTTTCTGCTACTTCACAAAAGTTTGTGCTTGTCTGCAGACATGCTGATTCTATTGGGAAAGTTCTTGATATTATAGACAAATTGGTGATGCATTTCTTCATTTTTCTTATGTACAGCTTTGAAAGGGAAGAAGAAGATAAGAAGTCAAGGAGGAGGGAGATCACAACAAGCTCCAAACGCAAGAGGTATGCTTCACATATACTCAATATCCCAATCATGCTTGTGTGTTCTGCATGAAAATTGGTTAATATCTGATAGCCGATCGGCCTGCCTTTCTTTTTTTTTTACACTGGTTTGGTCGCTTAGCATGAGGTGTGATTTACAGTTGTAACATTAATTTCTTCTCACAAAAATGCAAACATGTAGACCAAAAGCAAATATGTACCATCTACAACTGTGATCCTTTTCTTTTTGTCATGCAAAAGTCCTTGTTCCTTTTCTTTTCTTTTCTTTTTGTCATGCAACATTAGTGTCAATTAAATACATTTAATTACTGACAAGGGAAATATATTGATTCATATGTGGTGATATTATGTTTTTAAATTCCTCTTTGTTTCAAGTTATTTTATTAACTAATCGATTGGCACCCTTAGAGGAGAAAAACATATTGTCATCAATGTGGATGCACCCTAGAAGGCATGATTTGCTCCTTTCGGTATGCTGAAGCTGTGGGATTCCATCTATAAGATAAATCCTCTGTGGCACCATAGGCGTATAAAGTTTTTCTACTTGGATTACAGGAATGATCAAGGGCAAGCAACTCAATGAAGGGTTGCTTTAGGTTTTCCTCCAAGAGTTTCTTACCCCGGTTCGATGAGACTGTTTTAGAAGAAGAATCATTTCCCTGGGGTCACGAACTATCATAGATAGTATAGTCACCAGGCTGAAGAATCTCAGCATGATCAACGACAGATGATTTCAAAAGATGAGAGCCACTAGAGGAATCCAGAGGATCAGTTGATGTAGACACAACACTTGTATTAAGTACCCTGTTGATCATACTTGAACTGCATTCATTTAAAAACATAAATTAGCATGCGTGGACATCATTTTTTGGCAGGGTAAAAAAATAACTTACTTGCTAATTGGGTGCAATATACTCTTAAGAGATTGCATAGCCTTGCATCCCATGACTTCTAATCTTGCAATTTCGCCCTCTAATGAACAACAGTTGACCACAACATCAAAATCTTGCATCTGTAATGTGAGGCCACATATTGCATGGTGATAGAAGAGTAAGAATGTTATTACTATAGAGAGGAAATGTGTTTGTAATAGTTATGCTGCAGTAACAATTAAGATGCATAAGACAAATTAACCTAACCAATAGCAGACATATTCTTCCTTTCAGATCATAAGAAATCAGGGAGGAGGGAGAACACAGCAAGCTCCAAATGCAAGAGGTATGCTTCACATATACTCAATATCCCAATCGTGCTTGTGTGTTACGCATGAAAATTGGTTAATATCGATAGCCGATCGGACTGCCTTTCTTTTTTATTTTTGATTTTACCTTTGGTTTGGTCGCTTAGCATGAGGTGTGATTTAGAGTTGTAACATTAATTTCTTCTCGCAAAAATGCAAACATGTAGACCAAAAGAAAATATGTACCATCTACAACTGTGATCCTTTACTTTTTGTCATGCAAAAGTCCTTGTTCATTTTCTTTTCTTTTTGTCATGCAACATTAGTGTCAATTAAATACATTTGAGTGCTCTTCTGTTCGTTTGAAGATTTTGTTGACAGCAGCAGGGTATATGTAAACTGATTATGACTAGATGCAGAAATAAGTTGCAATGCACATATCATCTATGTAAAGTGATGGGGATAGTGTTTGACTCTACACATCTGCCAAGTAACAACTGGTTTATTTCGTCAAATGAAGTCTGTTATACTAATTTCTATAGCAGTTATACTTTTTCTATTCTCTGTTAAGGTTACAACAATTTCTGGATCGTAACCTGCTCTCTTGATAAGGTTTTTTAGCTTGAAATCAGAAGATAAGGTAGAAATCTCTCTTTTTTTTTCTTGGTGTTCTCGAATGTATAATTAATTTTTGAAAGACAGTTGTTCTTCGACTTAAAGACATGTGTTAATGAGATGTTCTACATTGCCCTTTTGTTTTCCTTTGCTATTCTTGGTGTTTATTACTGTTTATCATCTAACATGTGCGTCATTATAAAATTAATGCTCTCCTTCGCTGCATAATGTGCATTGCCACTGAAGCTCAATCATATTATGTGTTTGTGCCTCATCTAAGTTTGGATTATCACATCCTTTAAACTTATTTTTAGTTCATTGATACCTATCAATCAGATTGAGCTAAGATTGTGTGACTACATATGTACAGCTGGAGCATGTTTACATTTATTGATACTTGTTACTTAGTGGATGAATGATAACCAAATTAGTGAGAACGCCAAATTATTTGGTGCTTTTTAACTTGCAGTGAGCCGTCTACATTTTTTTGTAATGATGCTTTTGCACATCTGTTCTTCCTGTTAAGCTGAGTAATATAGAAAACTTATGTGTGTTGTGTGTGCTTTGCTGAAAGATCTGATACTTCGCAGGGTGTTTTGTGGGAAGATGAACTTTCTGAGCAATCATTGTACATGGTGGGAGGCATAAAGAAATTCATTTCTACCAAGGATGGGAAGATCGCCAAGGAGCATGCTTCATAATATCTCTTCATTGTTGAACTCTGTACAAGTTAATTTTTCGGATTTTAGTTTTACGCTCTTTCCCTTTTAGCCATAAACACAGTATGAATTATTGACATTGCAATTGTTATGACCAAATCATATTTTGTGAACAACATCAGTAATCGCATTATAAGAGACAAAGGAGTCCATGGAGGCGCTAATTGCACTACAACATGATTCCATAGCAACGCACGGGCATTCAGCTAGTATGTAGTAATGTTAGAAATGAACATTGTGTATTTGTTCCTCCTGTATGCTGGTCTTTCTTTTGAAAACAGATCAACGAAAAAAATGAAGTGTCGGTACATTTGATTTTTCTCTTGTTAAATGCCTTGTACGGTTGTACCGTGGTTGGTGTAAAACTAAAAGATATTGTACTCCATCATTGAAAAGCTGCTAGCTGGTTGATGAACTGATATTATGAGTGGGTCAATTTGTGGCCAGTCCACATTACAAGCATAAATAGCAGCAGTTGAGCATGCAGTAGAATCAACACCAGAAGCACACAATCTGTTTGTTGGTTCTTGGAGTGCCAACGGGAGAAGGTGACGATGGCAAATTGGTCCAGCTGTGCGTAGTTAATAGTAGCTACTAGGAGTCTAGGAATGGAAGATATTGGGAATTTTAGTACTAGCCTAGCACTGGTGTACTGTTGAAGTATCTTGGTGATGTGTTCTGGATTGGGACAATTTATCCCTGTGTCCCTCGCCGTTGGATTAGGAATCTGTCATGAAGGGCAAGCAGTGGTGCGAACACTAAGATACTTGCAGGCGTGCAGCTGTGTTTGTAACCGTGCAAGTGCAATCACATGATCCTCTGCTCTGTTCTTGTAACGTCTCCAAATTCTGGAAACGTTAAATTCTTCACAACCGTTCAAAATGTGCAGTTGCGAAGTAAGCTGTGTCTCAAGCAAGCTTTCGATTACAATAAAAGCCAACATTTTATTACACAAGGATAAGGCTTAACAGCCAGTTTTGACATTGACACAGGCATCCAAGCCCAAAGTTAATATAATACAAGACAAAAGAACTTTAAACCAGAGGCACACTTGAGCGCGGTTGAAATCTAATAACAGTAGTCGTTGCCATCTGTGGGTCCATCAAAATCCTATTCATCAAGATCTTCAGCATTTCCCCTGGTTTCTTCTGTAGATTGTTTGCAGAATATGCAAGAATGAGTACAACTACCGTACTCAACAAGCCACATGGAAAAGCTAAATAATTACATGCAAGGAGTTCAATGGATGGTTAGGGTTTACCTTAACAGGTATATGTGGATGCAATTTGCAATTAAAGCAGTTTTAAATTTAAAACAGTAAAACAATAATAATATAATAACATCAGGGGTTTCTCAAAAAACCACAATTACCAACTTACCATCTCAAAAACTCTACTTATGCCTCATGTACTAGAATCACCCATTAACACAGCTTTATTAACCGGAAGCACGTCGTATTCGAATACCTTTTTATACACTCTGCAGAGTTGCCCAACTTTACCCACAAGATATCTCAAACTCATACTGTCAGATCATAGACACACAACCCGTTAGCGTGCGACTGAGTTTTTGATAACAAAGCCTTTTCACTGCTCAACCTTTGTAGCTTCTACCCGGTAGGCTCTAACCCATACAACCCTCAGAAGACTCCACCGGCCTGAGTGGATCTTGTGCCCCAATGCTGACGGGATCATACCATTGTGTAGACCAGCGAGTGTCCCTCCAGGCCCACCCCTGTCTCATTCTCGATACTGTAGATATTCAATCGGAAAAGCAGTGTACTAAGTTAGGGAGTGATGACCACGCATGTGGTTGAGCGATTTTCTGTGCCTGTTACTGTGGCACAAGGTTCTTGTCCATACTTGTCTCTAGTAGGGAAGTGGACAGACAACCAACTTGTGGCCTTCCACCCTCTTGGCCCCACCTTTGACTCACTTTTACCACAAGTCTATTGGGTTGTCTAACTTCTTGGACACAACCCTCAACTCTCCACCAAAACCATTGGCGAACCGCCAATACTGCTTTTGATTGATAAACACATTTGTGACAAAGCTACTTATATAACTAATATTTTATGTGAACTTGTCAAGGTGAATATGGCCTACAAGTGTTAGGGGGTAAAAGGATTTATCTAATTATCATGGTATTCAAAAGTATTATTTGAATAATTAAAGTAATTGGTCAAATACAATAATGAAGGTAATAATAAATATCTGAAATGTTGGTTCAAAATGTTCAAGGAATGCAACTTGCCTTCTTGCACAAAATCCTGTGGATCTTGGTCTTGTCCGGCGTCTTACGGAGTGCAGTGCGTCAAGATCGTGACCTAACGAGAAGCAATGGAATAAAAGATAAACCAAATAAAAACTAGCTCGGCAAGGAGTGAGCTGGGAACAACATGCAAGTAAAGAAACAAAAAAGAAGCTTAAAGGAAAGTGGTGTGGAGGATAGGTAGTTATTTGGTGTTTAATTGGTTGTGAGATTTAGATCCAAGTACAACAAAAAAAAAGCGATAAAGAAAACTATAGGAAGGTGGAAAGATTTATTTTGAGCTTGGTATAGCTTAATAGAGTTGAGATTTGGAATTACGGGCTCGAAATAGTCAAGAGGAGTATATAATGTCGAATTAGTGTTTTGATGAATAGTGACCAATTTACTGTTCATACCTAAAAATAGATTATGAACAGTAATTAACCACTAATCTAGGTTTAGAAACAATAATCTAATTTACTGGATGAACAGTGAAAGAGAGCTACTGTGCGGTGAACAGTGACATGCCAAAATGATTAAACAGTAACAGGCCAAGCCCGTTTTGTTTTACGGCCCGAAGGCCCAAATTGGTCGAGCCTTAAGAGGCCTGAGGCACTGGCCTTGGTGCGCAGAAGGCAGCGCCTTCTGGCGATGCCTGGCGGGCGGAGGTGTGAAGTCTTGGGCGGCGCATCCGCCGGAGGAGGAAGCGAGAGAAGCCGGCAGCGCTTCCGTGCGATGGTGGCTGGCGGTGACCGGTGGCACAAGGAAGGGCGGCGTGGGGAAGCTCCACCGGGTAAGTCCCCTTACCTTAGGGTTTTGCGGCTGGGGCTTTTGGGTGGGGTTGTGGTGACGGTGGCGGCTCTTGGCGGTCTTGGGGACGAAGGGGTGGGGGAGGAGAGGAAGGGCTTGGTGCGAGTTTGAAGGCCGGGTGGGGGCGGCTTTTATAGCCCCGTGGAGGCGGTGGGAGCAGGGCGCGGCGTGGTCAGGCGGTGTGGGCAGCGGCAGCAGGGAGGCGGCGATGTGGTTGGGCAAGGGGGTTTGGGCAGTGCCAGACGGAGTGGTGGCGGCATGGGCAGGGCGAGGTGACGCTCGGGTCAAGCGCCGCATTGAAGAGGGAGGGGAGAGGTGGTGCGGGTGGTGGCGGTGCCCTCACTGGAGCGGGGCGGGAGGTGGCGCGGTGGTGATGGGATGGGAGCGGCGCATTGATGGCGACGACAAGGTGGTGCGGGAGGTGGCCCTGGGACAGAGGCGGCGCTGGCGAGGGAACGAGGTGGTGGCGGCTTGGGCGAAGCCGCTTCCGGGGAGGGGAAAGCGGGAGGGAAAAAGGGAAGGGAGATTTTGGTGATTTTTGTTGAATTTTGCTATGATTTGAATGAAAACAAAATTCAAATCAAAACTCAAATTGATTTTGAAATTTTGAAATTTTGCAGATGTTTCAGTTCTGATGTTTCGGTTCAGTGAAATGTGGTGATTCAAACGCCCATTGTTCTTTCTTCCATTTTAACAGCGTCAATTCCATTCCTTGTTTGGCTCGCTATTATGGTACAAATATTTTTTTTTGAGAATTATCCTCAGTTTATATTAATATCCATGGATAAAAGTACATGAATACTCAACTTTTACAGTGATGAATCTAGATGAACAATATATCACCATCAAATCCTGAAGTCGATGAATGTGTTGGATTTTTTTATCTTCCTTGCTGAAGACTCCGGATCTTGCAACAACATCATGGGTGCTAATGATCACGATAGCGTGAAGTAGATTATCGATGATCTTCATTGATGTGTAGGATCTACGCCTCGGTAGCAGTATTGTTCATTAGGAGAAAATTAGAGGAGATTTGTTTATACCAAACTTAGGTCAGAGTCGATCTTCGGCATAGGTGTTGCCATCGTCTTCTAGGTGAGTTGGTCCGATAAAACCTATCATGGGTAAATAAAATCTGACTAAGAACTCGCCAGACAAGACCAAACTAGAACAATTTAATCTAGGAGAAAAACAAAAGAATACTAAAGAGAAATATTACTTCTAGAATTCAACGGGTCCCCTACTGACTAAGCATCGGTGAGAATGTCGGTGAAGAGGAGAGAGGGCGGAACGATGGAGTTGCAGCCGGCGGAAAGCTTTAGCGGCTAGGGATCTATGCTCGCTCAACTGCTTTGTTGCTATTCTGGTACAAATATGTGGATTCAAATGGAAAATATCCCCATTTGCCCACCTATTCAAGGGGCAATACTAGAAGATTCATGTTTGTTTGTTTGTTTTATAACATGCTGTCCACAACGGATGCACCTAGCACATTTGTCCATACCGCATGTACGAAAAAAAATTCTACAGAAGCTTCGTAGGAAAATTCAAGAGAATATGACCAATTTTTAGTATGTATGACCAATTTTTAGTATGTATGTATACACATCTTCCATGAGAAAATGACCAATTTGACCATGGATGCCTTTTTCTTTCTTTCTTTTAGGCCTGAGGGACGACGCTGCCTCTTTGAGCATTATTCAAGCTCAAGTAGATAAAATTCTCGGTCTAAAAAAATAAAAAGACAAAACGCTCTTTGTCTACAATAGTATTTAGCATTGGTTGATTCTCTTAACCGATTCTCTTAGGGTGTGTTTGGTTGTCTGTATGGGGTTAGTTCGCATGAGTAGATGTAAGTTTTTGAGTGTTTGGTTGCCTGGTTGGGTGGGTAAGCCTGATTGAGTGGATGCAAGATTCCCTCTCGGGCCAGGCCCAAGGGAAACGCTCGATTCGAGCTTCCCTCCTTAGCTAGGATGAGCGCATATAGGCTGGCCAGCGCTCGTGAGTCTGTTCACTTTCTCCCACGTCAGATATAGGCAATCAAACAACATCTCAATATAGCTTGACCCAACAGAAATAGGCAACCAAACAACTCATCATTGCATCCACTTAGCCTAGTTAGATTCAGCCTGGATGACACATACGAGTCAGGCTGGGGACATATAGGCAACTAAACACACCCTTAATCTTATGGAGCATATTGACTTGTGTTCAACCTTTTATTTTATCGCAACAATCATTGAGAACTCACTTTAGGTGGTAATTAAACGAACAGATGACATATATATTCTTGCTCTGAACTATTAGTGTTCAACGCATTTGTTTTCTTGTTAAAGACGACTAAAAGTACTGTAAGACATCATTCAGTGATGCTTAGGGGCTGGGAAGAATACATATTCTTTTTTCTCCCTGAGTTCTTTAACTGACTTTTTGTGACCTCCAAGACAAGTTTTGACCATTAATTTCTATGGCCATATGTAAAATTATAACATCATGCAATCATATTGAATGAAAAATCTAATGGTATAGTTTCCATGGACCAATATAGATACTTTTACATATAGGTGGTCAAAATTCCTATCGTTTGGATCATGAATTCTAAAACGTAATGGGTGTATAGGCACCTCCTAGGTGTATTTTCTCCAAATATCATCCAAATTTTTGGCCTTCGGATCTAGATCTGATGGATGTCTCTCCCACACCCACTCATACAAATTCTTCTCCCACATCTAACCATAACCCTCATTCTCATTACGTTGCCGATGCCCCCCGCCGAGTGTAGATCCCCTAGAGTTAACATATAACTCCACGAGGTTGATTTTCACTAAAACCAGACCATTGTTTCTTTTCCTATGGAGCAAATTACGCCACATCAACAATTACAACATAATTACCTCACCTCAGAATTCGAAGGGCAGCTAACTTACCATTTTGGTTGTTCCTTCCAAAGTTATCAAATAGACTGAGCATGTGTTCATTTCTTCCCAAAACTTCATGTCTTTACTTTTGCTGGTTCATGGGGGGATTAGTTCCAAGCAACAAGTTTCATGTCAGGTTGGTGGTCTGGCAAGAGCAGTTTGGCTACCACCTCTTGACCTCTCGTCGAAGCCAGAGATGATCGTGAAGCGGAGGGTTGCGGAGGTGAGGTGGAAACCAGTGGACTTAGTCTTCGGCCCTGAGCTCACTACGGCCTATGGCGCAGGAACAATTGCGCCAATTGCTGTGCATGATCCGCTAAATCTGTGCTATAAACTAAAATATCATCTATAAAAATTAATACAAATTTTCTCATGTAAGGAGCAAAAATTGAATTCATAAGGTATTAAAATGTGGCAGGAGCATTGGTTAACCGAAATGGCATAACCCAAAATTGGATTTGTCCATGATCACTACTAGGGAAAACCTCATCACAGACGGTTCGGAAACCATCAACCGTCATCACAGACGGTTTCCGAACCGTCTGTGTTTGTTTGTTTGTGATAACAGGCGGTTATCACAGACGGTTCAAAAACCATCTGTGATACAAATATCACAGTCAGTTTTTTGTTGAAACCGTCTATGAAGGCATAGTATCACAGACGGTTTTCATTAAAAACCGTCTGTGATACGTAGAAATATCACAGACGGTTCTATTTAAGAACCGTCTGTGATATCACAGATGGTTTCCATTAAGAACCGTTTGTTAAAAACCATCTGTGATACGTAGAATATCACAGATGGTTCTACTTAAGAACCGTCTGTGATAAGTAAAAATATCATAGATGGTTCTATTACTATGCCTTCACAGACGGTTTCAAGAAAAAACCGTCTGTGATAGTTCATTACCCTAACTATTTTTTGCTGATTTTTGGCTAGCCTCAGGAATTGCTAGCCATGCCCTCTGAAAACAAGCATGCAGAAAATAGATACATCACTGATAATCAATTGTTGACAACTCAAAGTGACCATTACTCAAAATAAATTACAAAAGATCGAATTTGTTCAAGTATTGTCGCTATAGTTACAATTGAGTCAATTGTTTGCGGGTGGGTGAAACTCTGGGTCGGCGACGAAGTAAAACTCTCCTTTGTCGTTAACGATTTGTGACTTGATAAAACCGCAGAGCTTCCCTCGAATGTTCCTGATCTCATCTCATGCGAGTCCATCTAAATCTATCATCAATTCACATAAGCTACCAAAAGTAAAATGGTAAGCATATATATTTAAATTTATAATTAGGAAATAATTATTTTGAGATTGACAAACCTCTGGATCCTTCTTCCTAGCACAAATGATTTCTTTGTATATGATGGCAAGCGTAGATTGCACATAGCTCATCATCTTTTGCTAGCGGCCTTTACAAAAATAGAATTACATATATAGGTATAGTCAGTTCGAGACGCATTATTATAAAGTATGATATAGGATTATTGTGTTGTAGCGCGTACCGGAAATTTCGTCTTGTGTGTTAGTTCGGCGCTCTTTCCATTGTATAATCCTTCGTTGGCAACATAGGCGATGAACGACCTACATGATTCCAAAAAGTTATCCTCGGCCATTTAAAATGAATGAAGACTACAATAGAGTTATGTATGGAGGAAATGAGCATACCTCTCGAGTATTCCTTGCGAGAATCTTTGAAGTCGTGAGTAGATTTGCGGACTAGGGAATCAAGGTATATCACATGGTTCCTGGTTGGTATAATGACTAAAAGGATCCAATGGTACCTACTCATGTATGTCGCTATAGTCATTAAACCTAAGTTCGTGCTGCGTATAAAGTACAAATAAAATTTGTATAGCAAGTAGTGACACTTACCCCTGGTTGTAGGGCACCACTATGTACTTCTTGTCATTCTGGCGAAGCAATGCCGCCGTTATGTATTCCTCAACGAAGGGCCGGTTTGTTTCGATGGTTTGCATAGATACCACGTGTGGTTCGAGAAAACCCACCGGTTCTCGCCATAACTGATCATTTTTCATCATGTATCTATACATAAGCCATGAGTTGTAATATTTATCGGTATTACGTGAATGTAGAACTTGATTGTACACACTTACAGTGTCCAACATCGTAGAAAGCGGCGTCGAGGCCATCGAGGTTGAATAGGTCATATAAGTCATAGAAGCCCACGACGAAGTTGCCCGGCCCATTGAAGAAATGCTCATCATTGTATCTGACGGTGATTCCAGTATCGCACCCCTTCTTTGCGGTCTTCCGCATGTAGCGAACATCTGGCTTTGACAAGCATATCGGCGTTAGTTATCTTGTGTCGAACTGCGGTTTTCGATGAAGAACGTCTCGGACTTCCTGGACTTCCCAGACTTGGAAGGCGCCTTAATGTTCATCGATTTCGATTTGGCTTTAACGATTGGCAGTGTCTTCCTACGAGACGACTCGGGAACCGATACGGCGGCATGTTTTTCTTGTTCCTTCGGCGTCTTCTCCACGGGAACCGATGAGGTGGCCTTCTGAGGCGAAGGATGAGGTGGAGTCATCGAGGGTCCCGTTGGAGATGAATGGTCGTGTTAAGATTGCGGCACTGCTGGGTCTAGGGCGATGTCCTTCTTGGGCCACTAGATAAAATTGTGCACGGCATCCCCTAGTGTTTTGATTTCTTCATTCGGGCGAATCTCTAGTGGGACGGCCATGAAATTATCATGTACCATATCCACCTAGACCCTGGCGTAACCCTGCGCCTACTGGGCACCGTCTTTGCCTTGCCCTTCACGGTATGGATACACCATCCCCATGACCTTAATAGAAAGGGACCCAACCATCCTCACTTGGAGCTTGTAGGGTGTCGGCCCCTACAAAACGATACGCAATTAGCTAAGGCGTCCTATAGGTCTATCTTTGGTGCATTCCATAGATGTACATTACCTTGATGTTGTCTATTGGTAATTGGGCGTCGTCATGTTCATAATTATCGTGGACACGGCGCTACTCCAATGTCGGCGGGACTAGCTCCCAAATTAACAAGGGCTGACTGCGACTAGCTCGAGAGTTGATTCATTTGATCTGCAATCTTTGCTAGCTTTCCTTCAAATTTTTCAAGTAATCATCTGTACCAACCGGTCCTCGCTCTCGACCTTGGATCTCTTCCTACTCCTATCGTCGCATGAGTCGTCCTGCAGGAATCCATGACTCCAAGATGCGTTAACCCCAAGGCCTCGTGTGCGACCAGGTGCTCCTTATTTCCCGGGGCGTAGATAGTATATCCTTCTCCCATGCCTTGGAAGGAGCCTTGGGAAGCTTGACGATCAATTCACCTTGCAAGAGGTCATCATATTATTATAAACACTATGAAGTTATGGACTTATTAACAACTAGGTAGTTCGACATATTTACCACACGTTGGGACACTTCACGGTCTCACGGTTTGTGAAAGAGATCTTTGCTGAAGATGAGACTTTGCCCTCGCTTTTAACGAGCTTAGGGAGCAGCGGGTGTGTGATATCGAAATGGCCGGTTGTGTTCTCCTCCTCCGTCGCCCATTCCTCGTATTTACCGCGTGCCAGCGATGCCAAGTTTGTCTTGAGCGAGTGTTTAGATGTCACGAGAGCTTTGTGCACCGCACTTTGCTCATAAATTCGCCATCATCTTCATAGCCACAAAGGTGTCCCATGTTTCCCGCGTCAAGAATCCATACTTCGCGAAGGGCATCTGACCCGTGTTCACGTACTTCGTGACAACAATGCTCTTAAAGGTCCTCCACGATTTATCCATCATGAGCATCGCTGTCCGTTCCACACGTGCCATGTCTGCTTCTGGGATAGTGAACTTACTTGAAAGTTCAGTCCACAGTGCGCCTCTTGCTTCTTTCGTTAGAGGCTTCCACCTTGGTGTGGTGATGGGGACCCGTTCCCTTTCAAGTATCCCACAGATGGTCTAGAATCTCGCCGCTGATCTCTTGGGACTCAGAGGGACCCCAAAGTTACTGACCTCCGTGATGACCAGTCGGCCCACAGGAATTTTCGATTTTCCTCTGCCATCTCGCTTCCGTATCATTATCGTCGACGGAAATACAAACGCATTAGGCGGCATTGGTGACGGCAGTGAAGACGACGCCTCTGCCATCTGCGGCGTTGGTGACGGCGGTGAAGATGGTGCCTCTGCCATCTCGCTTACTTGCTATCTATATAAGTTACATATACAATAAAATGGATTGCAAGTGTCCCAAATTAACATATACATATGAAGTATCTGCATATCATTTAAACTGAATAATATGCTCAACATGTGCAATATTAGCAAATAATCATAATTAATTTCAGCATAAATATGAAACAATAAAGCATTAATCAACGACATTTAAATGACCAAATTAACATATTCAAATGTAAATCATTCAAGTCATTTAAATTGATTGAAATGCTAAACATATACCACATGTATATGAATGAAATTGCATAATTAATTCCAGCATAGATAATTATGAATAGAGCATAGCTCCCTAACCAATTAAATGACACAATAGTCATAAGACTAAGAAAATCAATCAAGTCATTTAAAAGGAACAATATGCTCGTCAAACACAATAAGTGTACACTTAAAATCAGCATAAAGCTAAGATTTGATTGTATGATTATTGCTCTCAGAAAGCTAGTTGCACAAGGTTTAACCTTGGCCATCATAGCACTTATGCCCAATGTAATCATCAATTGAATATGACAATTTATAGATTAGGCCTTGAGTTCAATTTACAACTTGCTATCCAAATCAACCAGATTCAAGCAAATTTACTCAACTTAACCTATGTTGGACCACTGGAGTAGAGATCAACTAAATACACGGATAACAGAAAGAAGGCACTGAAAAGATATAGAACAGCAAGAAGAATTGAATGATAGAGCTACAGGAACAGCAGGTATAATAGGTTGAAATAAATTGCTCAAAGTTATAGGAATCACCTAGACAATCTACAACTCAAGGCTTAATCTATATACCAATTCACATTCAATTTCATTTTCTATGACAATTCATCACTGAGCAGATCAAAGAACCCACCAAAATAACATAATCAAATGTAAATCATTCAAGTCATCTAGAACAAGGAATATCTTAGTCCAAACTAAAACAATATTATGCTCAGTATTAATAGTAGGAAATCATCAATTAGCGACATAGAGCACGAGATGATTGATGATATTATGTGCTCTCGAAGGAGAGTAGCTAAAGAACAAGTCTTTGCCATCTCAATCCTATTGTCTATACTCTTCATTAAATGAATATGATAATATAAATTGAACTATGAGCTCTAAACAATACTTTGTAAGCTCATCAAATGATCTCAAGCATTAGCAACAGATTAAACTTCGATCAAGCAGACTACTAGAAGAATCACAAAGCTGGTGGTTATATTACCAACAAAAACCGAATACTCTCAATAGAACTAATCATGAAGACACATGTTCATGATAAAGTGATTAGGTGACATAAGAGTATCCACTTCAAATACTAGAGATCAAATGAACGGAAGAATCGAATAACTAGCTTCAATCGAAAGTAACCAATTAACGGTATATCATATTGACGGTAGCAAGTAATACAATAGAGCTCAAGTATGAACTAACTATCACATTCAATCTCGATATAAGGCGAGTTCATCACGAGCATGTCAACAAAGCCCAGATCAATTTGCAATATCTTGATTACTAGATTGAAATCGAGAACTAATACAAATCAAGGTATCAACTAGCTTTGCAAATATATATATGCAAAGATCAATCGAACTACCACGGAAGAGCAATACTCATAGAAAGGATCTTTGCAAGAACTCACGGTGCAAGGAGGAGGCGGTGCGAGGAGGAGGCCGATCTTGGGGAGGAGGGAGGTGCAGGGGAGGAGGATGGCACAGGGAGGAGGCTTGTGCAGAGGGAGGACGCCGACACAGGGAGGAGGATGGTGTAGCGTCGTCGATGTCGGGGGCGGCGGCGTCGAGGTCGGAGGCGGTGGCGTCAGGGCTTACGACCAAGGAGGTGAATGGACAAACCCTAGATGAGGCGAAGGAGTGCGCGAGAGCTGAGTGGGCTAAGCACTGGGGAGATGAATGGGTGGCACTGGGGAGCTGAATTGGGGCTCCGGCGGTGTCGGGGCTTACGGCCGGGGAGGTGAATGGGCGAACCCTAGAGGAGGCGAAGGAGCGCGCGGAGCTGAGCAGGCTAAGGGAGATGAATGGGCAGCACTCGGGAGATGAATGGGTGAGGGCGAGCCCTAGGGTTATGAAGGCCTATCACAGACAGTTCTATTATAGAACCGTCTGTGAAAAGCAATCACAGACGGTTCTATTAAAGAATTGTCTGTGATACGTTCCATATCACAGACGGTTCTTTAATAGAACCGCCTGTGATAAACTCATATCACAGATGGTTCCTCAATAGAACCGTCTGCGATTCCTTATCACAGACGGTTCTATTATGGAACCATCTGTGATTCATTTTCTCGCGTGAACAAGTCTCCATTTTCTCGCGTGTGTCTTTTCGTCTCACGATCGCACGGCTTCGTCTCTTCATTTTCCAACATCGTTACAGCTCCCAAATATCTCTTCGTCTCTGCTCGGCTTTAGTACTCGTTCTATAAATAGATATCCCCTTCTACAATGGATTTCACACAATCTCCTTGATCCCCTTTCTCCACAAACTCCAAATGTCTTCCCCTCTTGTGCCAGCTATATTGGCCTACATTGTGCTTCTTTACTCACACCTCTTTGGTCGCAACCTGGCCCAAGCTGCGGACAAGCCTTCCGTTCATAATGTCATCCGTTGTAGGCCCTTGATCTCTAGGAGACCATAGTGGCCATCATCTGTCGTGGAGCTCCTTCTCATACGGACCAATGCGGTCTGCGGCATCCGATGAGTAAACCTCATCGTGGAGATCGTCCTATGGAACTACTTGGTCGTCAAATCGAGGATCTGCCCGAGAGTCGAGGAGGACATCCAGATTGCGAGTCTTGGTCGACCTCGCCGAGACGGAGGAGACCAGGGCTGATGGCCTCTGGGCTATATGGGGCTTGGTTGCGAGTCCGAATGGCTACAAGCCTTGAATCAAGTGTGCAAGGTCGCGGTGGAGGCGTTTGATCGGCGATCGTGATCCGCCACCACCGAAGCCGACGAGAAGGCTTATGAAGATTTGAAGGCTAAGATAGGATCGCTAATCCTTTTTATCGTTTGTGATGTAAAAAGGATATGGTCTTTTATCATCTGCTTATTACAAGCGCATAATATTATCATTCCACATTACAATGAAGTCCACATTGACATCAAAATCGAGAGATGACAATTCCATATTGACATGTCTCATGTTATGGAATAAATTAATTACAATGGAGTAAATTCTTAATTAAAATATAGCCCTTCATGATGATCGACGCGCATATAGCTAGCTTCCTCACTTGGTTCTTCCTCGAGCTTGATGCCGTCTCTGAAAGGAGGCAACTCGTCAAATTGATTGTATTCTTCCTTGTCCACTACATTCTCAACTCCGACAATCCTCCTTTTCCATGAAGAACTTCGTGGCGCTTCTTATTTGCGGATTGGTTACATAGAAGACTTGAACAACTTGGTTAGCTTGATATGAATGGTTCATCTTTGTATCCGACACGTTCGAGGTCCACGGTAGTGACGTCGTGCTTGTCGACCTTCACCGTGGGAGATGGACCCATGACACGAAATAGGGGATCTTGAAAAGCACGTGGTCGAGCTCCCATATCTCCTCTATTTGCCCATAGTAGGAGCTCCTCGGCCCATCGGTCTTGAATGCATTTATCACGGACACCGTTGATACGGGTGTGCTCTTCCTATCCTAAGTCTGCCGTATAAAATGTGTACCCATTTATGTCGTATCCTTACCATGTGACAATTGTAAATTGTGGCCCTTTTGCCAACCATAGCAGCGTATCATCACTTGATGACCTCCCAGTGATTCACACCTTTAACCATTCGTTGAGCAAGCGGTTGTGCTCTCTCGTGATCCAAACCTCCGGCCGGTGCGGATTACTGTTGGCATACCATGTCTTTGTGCTTTCGTCGATGTCACGGCAACACTTGGGTCATGTGTTGCAAGACCGTGAAATGGGCTTGGCGTCGTATCGGATCGGGGAGTGATTGATTTCCTTCCGATGGTCACGATACCATCGATCTCCTTCGGTTGCATAACCTTCGATGATCTTGCCCTCGGTCGAGATTGATTCCGTGCGTGGGACTTGAGAATTCCCATGTACCTCTCGAGCAGTGCGTATGGCGTAGGAACACATGGCGCATATCTTTATCTCTTTCACAAGGTGAACAACGAGATGGACCATGATATCGAAAAATGACGGAGGGAAATACATCTCAAGATGACATAGAGTCGTCACCACCTCAGCCTACAGAGCATCTAGTCCTTGGGGATCGATGACCTTCTGAGCAATTGAGTTGAAGAAATAACACAGTCTCAAGATTGCCACTCGGACCTTGTTCGGCAAGATACTCCTAATTGCAACAGGAAGCATTTGTGTCATCAGCACATGACAATCATGAGACTTCATACCAATTAATTTCAAATCTTGCATAGAAACAAGTTTCTTAATGTTAGCGGAGTAACCAGACGGGACTTTCACACCATGCAAGGTCTGACGCAGTTCGTTTCTCTCGGCCTTGGATAGAGTCTAGCAAATTTGGGGAAGAATACGTTAAATCTGTATGTCGGTCTTTTTCTGTGCTAACTCGGTCCTTATATTCATATCAACCAAGTCACGTCGTGCGTTAACACCATCCTTTGTTTTGCCACTAATGTTCAGTAAGAGACCAATCAAGCTATCACATACATTCTTCTCCACATGCATGGCGTCGATGCGTTGGCGAACTTCTAAGTGCTCCCAATAAGGCAAGTCCCAAAAATTGACCGCTTCTTCGGATGTTCTTCGATGGGTTCTTAATTTCGTCCTTCCCAAGCACAACATCGATATCCTTAACCATATCATAGACCTCTTTCCCTCTAAAAGCCCTTGGAGCTGAACCGTCCTCCTTATTTCCGTCGAATTGTTTCTTCATCTTGCGGTATGGGTGACTCCTGGGAAGGAACCTACGGTGACGCATATACACAGTTTTGCGTGAGTTGTTCAGCCATACACTCTCCGTAGCATCTAAGCAGTGCGGACAGGCTTTGGCTCCTTTTGTCTTGAAGCTTGAAACGGAGTTACCAAGGCGGGAAAATCATTGATGATGCAGAACAACATGGCGCGTAAAGTGAAGTTCTCTCGTTTATGCGCATCCCATACTTGTACCCCTTTGTTCCACAGTGTCACAAGATCTTCCAGCAATGGTGCTAGGTACACATCAATATCATTCCCACGTTGCTTCGGCCCTTGGATAAGTAGTGACATCAAAATGTACTTCCGCTTCATACATAGCCAAGGAGGAAGGTTGTACATACATAGATTCCCGAGCCAGGTGCTATGTTGGATGCTCATGTTACCGAAAGGATTCATTCCATCTATACTCAACCCTAACCTTATGTTCCTCGGTTCCTCATCGAACTCTTCGAAGCTCCGATCGAAGTTTCTCCACTAGGGAGAATCAGTAGGGTGTCTTAGCTTTCCATCTCTCTTACGCTCCTCCGAGTGCCAACGCAACAATCTTGCCTCCTTTGGGTTCACAAATAAACTCTTTAAATGTGGGATCACAGGCAGATACCACAACATCTTAGCAGGAGGTCCTTGCTTCACCTTAGCAGTATTCTGATGCTTGTATTGAAATGCTTTGCACATGGGACATACATGCATGTCTGCATACTCTTTACGGTAGAGGATACAATCATTCGGACATGCATGTATTCTTTCTACTTCTATTCCCAATGGACAAATAACCTTCTTTGCTTGGTAGGTTGTGCTGAGCAACACGTTTCCCTCTGGAAGGATGTCCACTAGGAGACCTAACAACGCCGTGAAACTCTTATCGGACCAACCATTGCTTGCCTTCAATTTCAGCAGTTCAAGCACGGTTGACAACCTTGTGTATTCCGGCTTGCATCCAGGGAACAAAGGTCTCACCGAGTCCTCCATTAAGCCCTCGAATTTACAAAACTCTCTCTCATTGTAGTTCTCTTCTGCATCGCGTAGCATCTGATCCAGATTGTCATCGTGCGACCTATCCTCATCAAAAGCACAGTCCACATCTGGTATATCGTTGACTTCCTCGGCGATGCCATCATTATTAACTTCTTGTGTAAGCTGCTCTTCACCGTGACTAGTCCAACATGTATACCCTTTTTTAAAACCCCTTCAAATCAAGTGCGCTTTGATCTGCGCCGGGTTGTTAAACATTTTCAGATTACCACAATCAATGCATGGACAGTACATAAAATTTATCCCCTTCTTCAACATATCCTGCTCGGCGGCTCTTCTAAAAGCAACAACGCCATTAATGTACTCTTGACTCACACAGTTCACACCGTACATCTAGTTTCAGTCCATCTACACTACGCATGTAATAAATTAGTATCAAATTAGATTAATAAACTGTAAGTATGTACTCTTCCTATTTACCAAACATACTTAAATTGATTAGCGATTAATTTATAGCAAACATAAAGGGTTATAGATCGTTACCCTTGGAGCTCATGATAAAAATACCTAATATCTCTCGAGAATCCTCGCCTTCTCCTCCCTTCCCTCTCTATCGGCGGCGCAATGGGCTTCCTATTTACCAAAAATACTTAAATTGATTAGCGATTAATTTATAGCAACATAAGAGCATCTCAAGTGTATTGAACCGATGCCGATTCAAAGAGATGCCACGTAACCATTCAAAGAACTAGTCATTTTCCCCCCAATGTATTGATCCGATTCTTACTCTTAAGTGGAACCGATATCTTATTAAAAAAAATCAGAAAATAAATAAAATCTCTCTCAACCGCTCTCTCTCTCTCCATTTCCTTCCCCCTCACAGAACTTAATGCATATGCTAACCACCCAATAAAAAATATTATTCTATTCACTTGCATCCGGATGCAAAGTTTGCATCAGTTCCTAGAGTTTTGCTTGAATCGGCGGCTTCAACGTGTGGAATCGGTTCCTAGCATTAAATCTAGCCATTTGAACCGCTAACACGTACATTGCGAGATGCTCTAAAGGGTTATAGATTGTTACCCTCGGAGCTCACGACGAAAATACCAAATATCGCTCGAGAATCCTCTCCTTCTCCTCCCTTTCTCCTCTCCTTCTCCTCCCTTCCCTCTCTATCGTGGCGCCTCTCCCTTTCTCCTCTCCTTCCCTCCTTCCCTCTCTGTCGGCGTAGTGGGCGTTTACAGTGGCAGCTCAAATAGGAATGGGCGAGTGCAGTCGATTATTTATAGTGCAAGGATATCACAGGCGGTTCTTATTATGAACCGTCAGTGATATCTAACTATCACCGATGGTTTTTAAATAGAACCGTCGGTGATAGTTCCTGAGCGATACTGTGTTTACAACCGTCTATGATCTTTGGAGATTATCACGAGCGGTTATTTAATAGAACCGTGCGTGATAGTTCCTGAATGGTTCTATTAATGAACCGTGCGTGATAGATACCTATCCTGAGCGTTTATTAATAAGAACCGTCTGTGATAAAGCTAACAAGGCAAATGCCTCGTCTAACGGACCCAACATAGGCGGTTCCATAGGAACCGTGCGTGATAAGGCGTCTACTATAACTTGTTTTGTAGTAGTGGATGTGTCTTAAATGTTGTCTTATACTCATCTTGCTCCATCTCCACCATTCTGATTTGGTGATATCGATTTGAGATCCAATTTAGAAATACTTTGTACCAGCTAATTCATCCTATAATTCATCCACAATTGGTATAGGAAACTTACTCGTTGTAATAACATTTAACTTCTGTAATCTACAGAATAGCCATGTTCCATCCTTCTTCTTAACTAACAACACAGGGGATGCAAAGGGCTCAAGCTTGGGGTGTGATACACACTGAATCATCTCTATCACTTGCTTTTCAATCTCATCCTTTTGTAAAGGAGAATACCTGTATGGCCTAGAGTTGACAGGAGCAATTCATGGTAGCAGAGAGATAATATGATCAAATATTCTATGCGGAGGTAATTTCTTTTGGTCTTGAAAGACATCTTCAAACTTCTATAAGACTGATTGGATTTGTGTGTTCGTATATCTTCCTTGTCATCCTCCTGAGATTTTTCTAAAATTACAGCAGCCCAGATTTCATTTCCCTTATGCCATTTTTCCACCTTCTATACTGTAATTTCTTCTAACTCCTTACTCTTTTCAGAGTTTGTGACTCCTATGATTTAATTAACTTGACATTGTGTGCAAATTCCATCCACTTCTCTAGCCAGTGGCACTTCATCACTCCCCATTTCTCCCGCCAATCTGCTCCTAATATGGAATGATACCCTCCTAGTTCCAACACTTTCATATCATGCTGGAAGGTATGTCCTTGTATCCACCACCTCATTTGTGTAACCACCTTGTCACAAAGCATTACTTCTCTAGTGGCAACCTTCACAGTCATTGTATTGATCTTCTTTGGTATGTACCCGGGCCTCTCAACAAACTCAGCATTTATGAAACTATGTGAGCTACTAGAATCAATCAATATGAGCATTATTTGATTTCCCACCAAGGCTCTCACCCTTAATGTCTTAGGATGGTTTGCACCCGATATAGCATTCATTGGCAGGTGCATTTCTTCTTCTTTGTTAGCTCCAACAGCATCCAACACATCATCTGTTAAAATTTCTTACACTTGAATCACCTTAAGCTGTCCTTGAACTTGTATTTGACATTTATGGACCAGTATATATTTATCTCCACATTTGAAACACAGCCCATTCGAGCTTCTATACTCCTTCAGCTGTTTAGCCCTCCAAAACTCCCCCTTCTCCAATTTCTGGTGCTGATTATAGTCTTCTCCTTTAACATTTCCTTCAGTCTTTCCTGACCCAAAAACCATATCATGCACTTCTTCCTTTATTGGTGAAATTCCTAACTCTCTCAAGGATCCCTTCTTGAACACATGCACATATAGCTGCAGCAGTGACAGTTGTTGGCATCTGTATTTCTACCACAACTCGCAGCTCCTCTTTCAATCCCAACACAAATTTTGTCACCAACATTAATTCCCTAATTGAGTGGTCATACAACTTAATTTGGTAGACCAGTTCATCGAATTTCCTTTTGTATTCTTCCACCGACCCATTTTGCCGTAAGAGTAACAGTTCTCTCAATCTATCCCTTTGTGAATTCCCTTCAAACTCTGTTACTATAGCCTCTCTGAATTGCTCCCAATTATGCCAAATGTTGGTCATCTTGTATGCTTGATACCAATGTGCTGCACTTCCTGACATGTACATGGTTGCTGCTACCACTTTGAATCCCTTTGGAATCTTATACATTGCAAAGAATGTATGGCACTTATCAACCCATATTCTCACATCTGTTCCATCAAATCTTGAAAAATCCATCTTAGGCATCCACGATCCCCTTCCGAGTTCCTAATTTCCTTTGCTCAATTCAAGTACATCAGCGATCACAGGAGTTGGGAGTGGAAATTGTACCTATATGGTCCAGGCTGGAGGCATGTCTTGTCTAACTGTAGCTTGGTTCAAAGCCTCCCCGGGTCAAGCTGCTAGTATTCCTACTTCCTCTCTCGCCGGAATCACCAAAGAGGGTGGGGGGGGCTGCGGTTCCATTCAAGGCCTTTTTCACCATTCTTTGGTCCTGTTGAACTTGCTCGATCGAGTCGATAGACATGTTTACCTTCAACTACATCTCTTCAATCTTTGCTCCCTAGCGTTCCAACCTCTGATCTACCGCCGCCATGCCTAAACTCATCTCTTCTCGTGCAGTCTACATCTCTGCCTTCTGAAATTCCAGCAATCGCACTTCCATTCCTTCCATTGCCGCCACCACCTGACGGACTTGAATCCCTTGCTTCGCCGATGCTGTGGTGTTTGGATCTCCAAGCCGGGCGAACCTCGGTTCAGGAATTATAGCAACCACCCGAAGGCAGTCGCTCCCCTTCCCCTTGGGATTTTACCAGTTGAGGCCACGAGAAACTCCTAGACAATCCACTGGATCGACTAGGCTCTGATACCAATTTGTCATGGATTCATCAATAGCTAGGGTTGGTAGAAACAAAGAACATGCAAAGAGACAACAAAGGGAAAGGAGGAGGAAGATGACACTGTTTCTTTTCCGATAACCCCACATTACACGGTACAATACTCTTTTAACTCACATATTCTCTAACTACTACATGGGCCAGGCCCTCTCTTGATTCCTTCTCAATTCAGCTTGCAGCCCAGAAAATGCTTCACTATTACTTGTGTCCTACGAAGCCTTCCTGCGCACCTCCTCCTCAATTAGCTTGTGGCTTCTCTAGAGCTGGTGCCACCATAAGAGATGGCCCCGGTGAGGGGCACGGTGGCTTAGTTGTAGCCTCAGACGATGATTCGAGATTTGGTCACACTCACGGCTACGTGGCATCGGGAGGGAGCAGCGGTGTTCCAGCCATGGAAGCTCAACTACTCTGTCCGTGTTGATTGGTGTAAGCAAGGCTCTGTGCTTGCAGAATAACATGAAGGATATGTGGATGCAGGGAATGAGGATGATGTGGCTTAATCGGCACCAAAGAATAGAAACAACGGTCTGGATTTAGTCAAATCCATCGACACTGTAGAATAGAAACAATGGTCTCGATTTAACTCTAAGGGAGTTGTATGCTAATTCTAGGGGACCCGCACCCCCGCCAGCACCCACCCTAATTCTACTGTTGGGAACCTGAATCATAACCTGGTGAACCTGAGGTCTAACCCCTTGCAGCCAGTGAGGAAGACATCACTGAAGACAAGGAAGATGCCGCCCGATGCATGAATTGTGATGCAAATCCAAATAACAAAAATTAGGGTGATTGGTTAGATTTCATCCGGGTGATGTTTATTCAAATCGTTTGGGATCATGAATTCTAAAACCCAGACTTTATTTACATATGAATGGAGGGAGTACGAAAAAACCACCAAAAGGGAGCATGGTGCTGGTGGCTCTAAACACCCTATTATCACAGATATCTTGATCGATCCTTATTCTTGAGATAAGCGCCTGCGTGGGCGTTCGCTGTTTAGCAATCCCTGAAGCCATCGGCCTTATACATTCTCTCACATACCCCACATATCAGCATCTTAAAGAAGTATTGCTAAATTAAATCCCCGATCATTAACATGTGCTTGTTAAATTAAATCTCGGTTAAACCCTTCGTTCCCAAGTCACATGGTTGTACAAATACACACAGCCCAACTCAACTGATGATATGCTCCTGAGCTGTCTTCCCCAGCAACTCTGTTAGAGAAGAAGAACACCTATATTTAGCTCAATCTTATGGCTGCTGGCGGGAGGTTATTATAATCCCGATTGATAAACAAAGTTGCACAACTGGGTCAAGAACACAGCGATCAAATACCAACACAATATACCAGTATTTGGGATTACAATTTGGGGAATTAGAATCAAGACTAAGAAGGAGAGCAATTAGACTAGGAATATGAGAATAAGGGGGATTAGGCAATGAGAACTTAGGCGGGGAAAGAGCTAGAGTTTGGAGGTGGAGCAGATCGGGAGGAGGAAGAAGCAACTTCTGTAGTGTTTTCATCGGTGCCCTTCTAGAGTATCTGCTGCTAGCTCTTGTACTCCACAACCCGGGTTAGCCTTGCACACTTAGGCCCACGGCCCATTATGCTAGCCTTGCACAACATGACGGTTCATGACATTCCTCCCTCCTTGAATTTCGGCTTGCTCCCAAGCTGGCTCCATCAATCCACCTAAGATATGCACGAAGCCGCTTGAATCCCAAGGTACTTGCAAATTCTTGGTGTTGAATGTCAATTGAGCTTCGCCTGTACCAATGCCCCTGAGGTGGTAGTGCATTTCAAGCCTCTCCCAGAATGACCAACTTCGTAGCGCACATACCTTAATCTTCTTGTTGTGGAGAACAATCACACAGATGCTTTGTTCCCTTTGCTGGGGTAGTTGACAGGTTGCTCTAAGTATGTTGGTCAATTGTTTGTCATTAAGCTTCTTAGAGTACCTTTGCCCTTCTACAATCTTGCACACCTCCATAGGCAAATATACTGTTCGAGAATCACTTCCAGCCTGTAGGTAGGGCCAAGAAGCATACTTCAATCTGTAATTGTACCTTTCCAGAAAATACTGAACAATAGTCATCCTTGTTCCTTGATCATCAATAGGAAATATCAACTGGCTCATAGGGATAGGAGTAATCCATGTTATCTTGTATCTTGATTTGGTCCTCTGGTGGTTTGTTTCATCTGAACTCCACGTAGTGCTTTCTTTATCTTCACACGATCCTGTCCGTCGGAGGCCGTGAAGTGTTATGTAAGTTCAGGAACTCCACCACAAATTTGATCACCGTCACGAGGCTTAAAAAGGATCTTTGCGAGATATATCTATTTTGAGTGAAAGCCCCATACGTGTTGGGCGGAGGCTCTGTAGTAACCTCTCCAACACTTTAATCCCTCACCAATATCTCCTCTGTGAACAAAATCGGTAGAGAAAAAGGATCTAGATACTATGACATAATTCTAGGATGGAGACTCCCTAAGGACAACATCAAGTACTAGGATGGTTTCTTGAGGCATGTCCCTTTGTCTTCCACGCAGAAACTGCCGAAGGTGGTACAAGTATGTTCTCCTAGCAATTCGAATTGTGATCTTGTACTCCCTTTCCACCCTTTTTTATCCTTCTTTTCTAGATCAACCAGTTTAACAACAAATTCCTCTGATTCAAAAGGAAGTGAACCTGCTATGTACAGACTCTTTCTTCCATCGTAGGTAGCCAATTTGCCCCTAGAGATGTCTTCCCATGCAACTTGATAAGCTTAGTAAGTACTCTATTTGCTGATCTTGATTTTGACTCGGGATTGATAGCAACCTTAATCTTCTTTTCTTCTTGTTGGAGTACCAATACTGTAACTAGTCCATCACTGAAGGAGTAGAGTTATGCTTCCGCTGCTCCACTCTGATATTTGTAAATCTGAGAACAAGCCAGCTTGGTCTTGAGTGTCAGCGACTGGACTCCATACCACCATTCCTATGCCCAGGTGGTGTCAAAGCCTTCCATGCAACCACTGATACTGAAGGAACAACTATGTTTTGGATATTTTGCAGACGGCAATCCAAAATTGTAGGGAGATAGCACAAAACTACCACACAAGTCATCTGGCATGAACTCCAAATAGAACCAAGATTATCTTTGCATTCTTGAGTGCCTAGGTCATAAATAGAAAGCTTCAGTAACTCCCCAACTTCAGCTTCACTCGCTCCATCGATCTTTAGAACAGCAACACCACCAGAAAGCTTTGCCAATCTCTCTTGTAGCTTTTCCTTATCATAGCCAGAAGTGCTTAGCTCAATTGCAGACCTTAGCTGCTCAGTTCTCTGTTCAATGGTCTTCTTATCTCCAGCTCCATCAAGGATAACTGTGTCATCCTTAGATACTGATATAGTACCCACCTGTGCTATTTCCTCTAATGTGCTGGTCATTCTGGCCATGCCCTTCAGGTTTATCACCACAGCATCAATAGCCATTGAGATACCATGTCTCAGATCCATTGCATTCATTCCAGCTGCTACGGACTTGCAACCCTCAGCGAATTTAGCATTTATCAAAACAGTAGCATATGTTGTACCATCCCCAGCAGTGTCATTAGTCGCGTTAGCAACCTGCTTCACAAGGCTTGCACCTACATTCTTAACTCTGCCACTGAATTCAATGCTCTTAGCAACTGTCACTCCATCCTTTGTAACTTTAGGAGCACCACAGCTTTGCTCAATAACAACAGTGAGCCCCTTAGGACCCATTGTCACTTTGACAGCACCAAAGCCTTGCATTAAATCAATATTACTAGTATTGAAAGTTTCATGGTAAGCAAGTAGTCTTTTCTCTGTCCAACCCATTATCGAGCTTATAGTGGAGCTCAATACGTCACAGTAATCTGGATCATTTGTAGTTTTTGCATCTTTGACAACTTTAGTCAACTGATGTGCTGCAACAGAAAGCAACCCATCTTTTCCTTCTTCCCACTGCACTTCATCACCGCTCGCGAAGGTGGCGGCCATAGTTGCCGTTCGTCCCACTTCATTGGTGGTGGCCACAACGCCACTGTACTCATAATAAGCATTTCATCGAACAACTTGCGCGCACCCAACCGACAATAGGATAGTTTGGGGACATGCTCGTCGCCCAGGTCGATGGAGTGGACGGCGGCGCCGCTCGTTGTGGAGGTGAGGATACTGGTGCCGTCATGCACCAGAATGGTGGCGACAGACGGCTCGGGGCTGATGATGGCAACGACGAGCCAGGCAGTGGTCGAGGGAGGACCCGGGGCTGCGTCCGGCATGAAGGCAGACGTCGGTGTGGCGGTGTCGTAGTAGGAACAATTCATTGAATGCCCGGTGGGCATCAGGGCATCCAACTCGTTGATGGCAAATGACCCCATCGAGGAGGCCTACACCGGCGCGGTCATCGACTGGGGCGAGTCCCGGATTGGCGCTGTGACTTCATCAAGGCGGCCGCTCGGCCCGAGACGTTGGTTGGTAGTCCAGGAGCAGGGCGCTTCTGCGTAAAGAAGTGGGTCGACGACGACTAGCGTAGCCAGCTATGTCTCTGCTTTGACCTCCGGACGGATGGGCTTCATCTCCCCAACTGAAGCCTAGATGGCCCCGCACTGGATTTGTAGCTGCTTGATCAACTCACCTTGTGCTAAGATTGCCTGGGTTAGCTTCTCGAGTTGTTGCTCCATCTCGATTGCTGTGCGCTAGTTTGATAGCGTGTGTGCTGCGGATCGGAACAGCTCTGATACCAATTGTTACAATCCCGATTGATAAACAACGTTGCACAACCGGGTCAAGAACACAGCGATCAAATACTAACACAATATACCGATGTTGGGATTACAATTTGGGAAATAGAATCAAGACTAAGAAGGAGAGCAATTAGGTGGGAATATGAGAAGAAGGGGATTGGAAGCAGCAGAACTTAGGCGGGGAAAGAGTTAGAGTTTGGATGTGGAGCGGATCGGGAGGAGGAGGAAGCGACTTACAGAGTGTTTTCATCGATGCCCTTCTTGAGTATCTGCTTTGCTAGTTGTTGTACTCCTGGCCGACGACCTTGCACACTTAGGCCCACGGCCCATTCGCTAGCCTTGCACAACATGATGGTTCATGATGAGGCCGACCACCATGGGTGCCGTCCAGGACAGTGGCTCCGGCGGCGGTGCCGCTACCCTCAAGGTCGGGTGTGTTACTTGCTTCTATGTTATGGCTATTTTCGAATAATTTCATAGATTTTTTTGAGGAATTGTACTATTTAATGCAAAATTCATAAGTTTCAAATAGGCACTAGCATTTACCTTGCGTTAATATCTGATGGTAAGATGATGGGCGTGGGTATCTTACATAGTTAGTTGGTTTGTTCCAAGAAATAAACATCTTGTGAATAAGGATTAGAGCTTTGTGTTGGTAGGGAATTGACTTGAGGTACTTTAGGTCATTTACAAAGAGCCTGTGTCAAATTTATCTGGCCGTGGTTTAAATGCGTGGAAGTGCTGTTCCTTCGAAGAAAGATGAAGTTCTTATAAAAGTTGAAGCCGCGAGCATTAATACAGCAGATTGGAAGATTCAGAAAGGGATGCTACACCCGTTCTTCCTCAAATTTTGATATATTCTTGGTATTTACACGTTTGTGATGATCAATGGCAAAGCCAACATAAAAATAGAGTGTGGGCTCAAAGAACAAAACTAAATTGACACAAACATAGTCTTGTACTCTTGTGCAATCTAAATTCATACATGAATAATTTCAATTAAATTCTAGTCGAAGCCTCTTTGGTTGAGTTGTGCTCTCATCGGTTGGGCGAGTACTACTTGAATTGCTTGTGAAATAGTTACACAAAGTTCATTTCTCCAAATCTACGAACAAATACAAGTATACAACTATATTACTAACAAGACAATATATTATATATACAAGAGTATATGGCTATATGCTAAAGAGCAAAGTAGGAAACTAATCAACTAATCAAGAAGACAAGTAGACCTTGTCATGGGAATTGAAGAATATATACCAAATCAGTAGGCAGGCAACAGCTATCCAGGAAAATCGGCCGCGTGCTCGCGCAGCCACCCCAAGAGGCCATGCACCCAGCTTCTCCACTCGACCGTGTACCCGTGCGCCCTACTCGGCTCAGCGGCTCCCTCCTTCTCATCGCGCTGCGCCGCTGGCTGCCTAGGATTTCTTCCTCAGCTAGGCGCGCTCTCAGCTCTCCTCTTGTTCAATCGATTGACCACCAGGTGGAGTGGGAATGTGGGGTGGATCTGTGGATGTGAGGCCACAGTTGAGCTGAAACAAAGGCCCAGAAATTCATTCCCATTCCCCAACTGGCCTAGCTATTCTTTTTCTTTCTCTGTTTCTATTCTTCTCCTCTGTTTCTTCTTAGACAATCAGTCAGAGTGCCATAGAGTGGAGTTGAGGCCATGGCTGCCGGGTGGGGGGTACCAACATCGGCGTGCAGGGTAGGATTGAGCCTGGCGAAACCCCCTAGTGGATTCGCCCCTAGTGATGATCATTTATTTAGGAAAGCATTATTTTTGTTGAGTATGAGTGACTCATATCATAACCTACTAGGACTTAGAGATGTGTTCTACATAGATTCATATCATAATCCTATTAGGATTAGGATTCCTACTTCCTCTTGGAGGAGAACTAGGGGGGCACTATATAAAGCCATGCATGGTGGTCATGGAGAACACAACCCACAAACCAACTCATCCAAAGCAAGAGTCGCACAAGAGGATTAGAGGCTTGCTTATTCATTAGCACTAGATTCCTATATAGGGCAAGGATCCGAAGGTTCTAAAAGGTTTGAGAGGATTGTGAGAGAGCGACAATCCCTTGTACTCTTTTGAGGTTCTGCTTAACGAATTTGCGGTTGACTTCGCCAAATCTTTCTTTCTCATTGTGATTATTTCGTCACCATTATTCGGTTCTCTCTCACGAGATTCATCTACTTCATTCTTGATACCGTGCTGCGCTCATGTAGTTTCTCACGGACTCGATCCAATGCAGGACTACGACACATAAGAAGGGTATCATAGTATAACAAGTGGTATCAGAGCCAAGGTCAAATTAAACTGATTTGTAAGAAGGTCAACAAAGTGTCGGTGGCACAAAATCAAGATCGATTTCAACGATGTGGAATCAAGTAAAGAAATTTAACGACAAAGAAAATTTGAGTGTGTGGCAATGTGTGGTGAAGGATGTCCTTGTCTAGCAAGGGTTAATTGATGCTCTTGAAGGGGACAAACTGGAAAAATGTCCATTGAAAAATGGAAGGTGATTGAGCAGAAGACTCTCAGTACAACCCGTCTATATCTCTCTGATGAGATAAAGTATTTGGTGATTAAGGAAAATTCACCAAAGAAATTATGGAGTGACTTATAAGAATTATATATAGCAAATTCACTAACAAACCGATGGGTGCTGAAGTGGCAGTTGTATAGGTTGCGCATGGAGGAAGGCACACGGTTCGTTGACCATCCGACTAGTGTGGATAAGAAAATTTAGGAGAACAACATGGGCGTTATATTGGCATCATCTCTACCACCATCATGGGAGTAATTGATGATGAATATTCTCGTCTGGAAAAACACTCTCAACTATAGTCACACGCACTCCTGCCCTAATGAAGACTGGTATCATTGCTACCGCCTGCCTCCTCCTCCACTTCTCACTCGCACTACCGCCTGCCTCCTCCGTAGAGAAGACGGCGGCGAGATCTAGCGACGGAGGGGGGTAACTCCTCCTCCTCGGCTACTCCATGTGCGGGGCGTGCGACACCACAGCCCGATCCTGCAGCCTCACCTCCTCCACCGGGCAGCAACTCCTCCGCCTCGGTCCATCCACGCGTGGGGCGTGCGTCTCCACCCCTATCCCGCGGCCTCGCCTCCTCCGCCCAGCCTGCCGATTAGGGGCAAATCGAGCGCGACAGGCTAGCACCGAGCACCTAGGCGGTCTAGGTGGCCTCCTAGGAGAACACTGGCTGCACATAAGAAGGGGTATTAGAGTATAACAATTCTAATTACTGAAAGATCAGTACATCATATTTTATCTCTTGCAATGCAGATACTTCCCATGCAATTTATTGTAAAGGAATTAATCGTTTAGGTGCTTAGGACAATGCATAATTTGCTCCTATTTAAGCAAATGGTTCGACTTATGAAATCTTGATAACTTTTTATTACTATCAATTGCCAATCTAAACACTCCGCTCTCTACATGTGAACAATACTCGATGTTGCCGAAGAGATTATTGAGGTTGGTTCTGCAGTACATGAGTTCAATGTTGGTGATAAAGTTTTGTCCAAACTGAGCTTCTGGGTAATTGAAAACATCCTAATTTTAACCATTCATCTCACCTTTATTGAATTTTGCAAAGAACAACAACGAATTCTTTAACCCAGAAAAGATATGAACAATTGATGACAGGTAATTTGCAATGACAGAGGTGGTGTCCTCGCCGAGTACGTTACGGCATCCAAAAGCATCACCGTCACCATACTGTTGGAGTTTACGCGCCAGAAGTAGCGGTGCCATTATCGACCTCCATGACTCTTTAGACCCTAATGTCCATCGGCACCAAGTTCGATGGCATGGGTGAAAGAACCCTAAAACTTAAATTCATCTAAGCAGCAATAAGCAATAATCGGCAGACTAATTACGAACACATGGTAGAATAGTAAAATACAAGATTTCATTATCAGAGTTTACAATGGGGCTTCTAAAGCAAAAATAAAACATTAATACAAGCTCTGAGTTAATTACAAGAATTCCTTACATCTAAGCAAAAAAAAAAATACAACCATGATTAAATTAGAAAAGGAACTTGCATGCTTGGTAGCCTAAAACAATCACATTCCCTTTTCTGTGCATTGCTAGTGAATAGAGCCCCCCTGCCAACCCAAAGCCCTGTCACCATTCCATTCCTTTGTAAGCAATAGCCAAAACAACGAGAGCAAACCAAGATCAATAAAATGGAGTAAGAGGAAAGAAGTAATGTCGTTAGGTAGCGTGAAGCTCATCGAGGTTCCCAGACCGTCTAGGGCCAGTCGATGTCCTCTCACTAAGGTGGGCTTCATCATTCGGTAGTAGAAAAATCCAACGCCCACTTTTCCAACTTACCTCACCGTAGAAAATCCAAAGCACAGTGCCCTATGGACCATCGGTCCCTTCCTTTCACCCAACCGAACAACACCCACAGAGAGAAAAGAGGATAAGATGAGAGTATTTTAGGCAAGGCGCAGGAGGGAGAGAGAGAGAGACCCCAGCACAGCCTAGCCCCAGCCAACTCACCCAAAACTCCAGATAAAAGCCCATCACTCACATCCATTTTGCCACTTTGCATCCCATTGAAACCAGCCTCAAACCGAGAGAGAGCCAGCACCACTACCATCCTATGGCAAAAGCAAGAGAGCAAGCTAAAGCAAACACTATCAACCCACACAGCCCACAAAAGGGAGTAAAGGAAGGAGAGCCAGAGGTGAGACGCTTGGAAGGACGAGGAAGGCAAGATTAGTCCACGATGACCAGTTGACCGACCTCGGTGAACTAAAAACCGCAGACCGACCGCCACCGTAGAGACCACCAGAGGACCGACCAAGCCATCGACCGACCAACCATCCCGACCAAGATAAACCCACCATGTTAGCCATTCCCATACCACCCCTCTTAGCATCATCACACACAACATCCACACTGCACACGAACACAACCAACTGGGCAAGGTGACCAAGGAGGAACGCACACCATGCCTCAGTCGGCATGGCATGGATACCACACTGCCGGTGAAGAGCCTGCAAGGGTCACCATGCGCCCTCGGGGGGGGGGGGGAGCTCCCCAGCGCAAACACCCACCCCGAGTCCCTTCACGGCCACACTAACAAGCTACACCAAGCATGCATGGTACAAAGTAAAGCCAGGCAAAGTAAGCTAAGCTTGCAAAATATGAAGAGGGGAAAGGGGAAGATTTTCTGGGTTAGGGTTTGAAGTCGAGGCCGAAGCCCACCATGCCTAGGAAACCAAGCCACCGCCGAATCCTACCACGCCATCACCACTAAAGCCAAGGAACTGAGCCATCCCCAGCATGCCACCCCGGAACCGCCGGAGTAGCCGAGCAAGGTAGCAACCAAGGAGGCCGGAGGAGAGGTAGGAGCCCCAAGAAGGCAATTGGGGCGACGACATTGATCCGGAGGGGAAACGGCGAGGAAGGCGACCGAGAGCCCACCGGGAGGTGCCAGAGGTAGGTGACATAGATCCGGAGGAGAGCCGGTGAAGGGGAGTGGTAGGGGGCAAGCCACACCCGGGCGACGCCGTATCTGGATGGGAGAGGGAGAGCCACCACAGAGGAGAGATGAGAAGGAGAACCAAAGAGAAAGTGTGCATGTGTGCGTTGTGTTTTGTGTTGTGTGAGGTATGGAGTGCAGTGTTGTGTGTAGTGTTCAGTGTGTGTAGTGTTTTGTGTTGCGGGCGTGTATCGTTAGATTTGGGATAGTCTAAATTGGAAGAATTTAGGGACCCGGATAAAAGCAGCCTAGCCTTGCTGTTTTGAGCCAATCCAAGCTAGGGGTGAGCATGTGTGAGTTCAGCGACCTTAGGTTCTAGAGCTAACAGGCCGAAGGACAATAGTCGCTGGGAAGCGCTAACCTAACGGGGATCCAAAAATTTTAATTAAATTTTAATCTGCTGAAAAAGGGAGCATCGGGTTAATGTAAGCATAGTAGCACCCAAACAACTAAGTATTTTTGTTATATGCGTCTGCCATATAAATTGCAGAAGTTGAACCAGCTTAGGCAAGAGTAGCTGATCCAGGATCCGTTGACGCCAAGTTTTACTACGAGTACGCAGGCAAACCTATTTTCTTGACCATCAACCTAGTTATATTAAATGTAAAGGTTACCTTTCTGTATCATCATTATATATGTGCATTAAAACTATTTCTTAAATCAAATCGGATAAAAGAGATAAGAGAAAAGAGATGAAACATGAGAAAAGAGCAGTACAACCAAGAGGAGCAGCTGAGCTGTAAGAGTAAATACTAGGATGGTAAAGGGGGCCCTGGGTAGGAAAGAGAGGGAAGGTGGGACCCTTTACATATGGATAATACATAAGGACCAACAAAACTCTCACTTGGAAAAGAGACTGTATTTAAGTGCCAACCGTTTTCGCGTCTTCGGCGGGCAGAAATGCTACCTTGTTATGTTACTATACTCTCCACATCGAGTAAGTATTATAATGTGAGAGTAGTGGAGGAATTCAGGACCGGTAGCGCAAGTCCGGAAGTGATGGATCCAAGGCAGATATATTAGCGTAGATGGAGTGTTGGGTGAAGGGATAACTGACCCAACCAACACTATTGGTAATCGGTGGAGGACTAGGTGCACATCCTAGGACACCGACATAAAATAGATGGATAGAGACTTAATCATGTAACCTGGAAAACGTTCCGTACTCTGAACTAGACACCGCATAAAAGGAAATGCGAGAAACCAAGCTTCAAGAAGGCTCAGAGTAGCTTTGGGTACAATGGCACAAGCCTACGTAGTGCGAAATAAAATCATGAATTCATACTTGTCTCTAGGATTGGAGGCTACAGTGACCGCTAGGGGTCTATCTTCTCACTAAGTAATAAGTAGTCTTCTCAGAAATTAAAACTTGCCATTTAATTTGGTAAATTATTTTCCAGAGAAAGAGATGAGTTAGAAAATGCGATAACATAACAGAGAAGAGTCATACAGTATATCCTTGCTAATAAATGCTTGCTGAGTACACTAGTACTCATTCTTGCTATTATTTTCTTTGTTAGATCCTAGTCCAATCGGGAATTATCCCGAGTGGGATGAAGGATACACAGGTGCCGAGGAGACCGCAGGAGGCGAGGGCGCTTACTACAAGAATCAGAGTGAGGTGGACACTCTATTCGGCGAGTGGGACGAGTAGGCGTCCGGTGGAGCAGGGCAGGCAAGCACGAGGGGATCTGCCCTGTTTTGTAGTTGTAATTAAATATTTGTATTAAAGATCACAGCCTTGTGTGGCTACCCACTATAATAAAATATAGTTTATATTTTATTATTCTGCTATGTTAACTTTAATAGAACTTATTATTTGTTGGAGCGGTGTCTCTCGGGTAATGTCACGGGATGCCACCATGGGCAAGGCACCAACGTCCTGGTCACCACGGCCTCCGGTAGCGTCCGCACGTACGCCGTCCAGCTCGCCAAGCTCGGGGGCCACCATGTCACCGCCACCTGAGGCGCACGCAACCCGGAGCTAGTCCGAAGCCTCGGCGCTGACGAGGTCGTCGACTACAAGACCCCGGAAGGTGCCAGTCCGACTAACTCATCCGGCAAGAAGTATGACTACATTATCAACACTGTAGACGTTGGCAAGTGGTCGGCGTTTAAGCCTAGCCTGAGCAGCCATGGCAGAGTTATTGACATAATTCCGAACCTTTGGAACTACGTCGCGTCGATTCTGACCACGCTGGCTTTGTTGTCGGCTTGTCGCTAGGGAAGGAATACATGACGTTTCTACTGGAGCTGCTGGGGGAAGGGAAGCTGAAGACGATTGTCGACTCGCAGCAGACGAGCATGGGCGGCCATACGATGGGGAAGGTCATAGTTGAGATGTGAGTTGCATTGCATGTACGTTTCAGTGTTAATTTGTGTTGTCATCTACGTTATGAACTTATGTTGCTTGTGTAATATGTGAAGAAATGTGTGTGTATTCGTTCTTTACACAAGGGAACCTTTCTTATGAAAAGAAGATAATTATGGAAATGAGATTATGGTCCTTATGTTCTGATGGTACTCTTGTATAAAGAACTAGATTCAATATAATATGTACTTGTTAGCTGTGCAATTGAAAGATATGGTACTGTACTCCATCCTTGGAAAACTGCTGGCTAGTTGGTGCGTTGTTTATGACTGAGTTACTTAGTCATCATATAAATAGCAGGCACCTCCTTGAGGCAAAGTCTACGGGTGAGAATGGGAGAGGACGTCAAAGAGGAATTGCATGAGTTGAGCAGATGATTGTGGCTGGTTGGAATAGGAGGCACTGGGAATTTCAGTTGTCACGATTACTATACTATACATTGCGTCCATCTTTGTTTGTAGACGCTACTGACAGACAAAACTAGATATGGAACTATTCTTCGAGCTAGTCAGCAGCCTGAATTGAAGATCTCAACTTTTTTGTGTCTTCTGTTTTATATACTAGATACGAGAATACGCTATCCATGGTGATTTTATCACTGCAAAGGATGAGACGAAGATTGTGCGCTATCCATGGTTTTGCAAAGGATGAGACGAAGATTGTGTTATCGAAGGATGGAAAGCTCAAGATAGTCATTGAATTGTGCCATATGTTCATTAACATGAAGAACATAGGTGGCAAAGAAGATCATCGTTGAGATGTGAATTGAGCATCTTTTTTTCCTTATGTAAAGTGCCCTTCCTTTTCAAAACTAAACAATGGATACGAGCTATTTGTTCATCTATTTCATGGTGCTTTCTTAAAAGAGATGTATGGCTATACCATTCATGCTGTACAATTAAAATCAATGGATACGAACTATTTGTCCATCTATTTCATGGTGCTTTGTTAAAAGCGATGTATGGCTATACCATTCATGTTGTACAATTAAAAGATACTATGCTCCATCATTTAGAAGCTGTTGACTGGTTGGTGATTTTTTTTTTATCAATGAGTCTACATTTCAAGCATAAATATACACAAGGCACTCCAATGCAGAGGAATAAAAATAGAGGCACACAGTTGCTCTTCTAGTCTGCACAGGATAGAATGATGATGACTAATTGCTCCTGTTGTGTAGATGACGGTAGCTATTAAGAATGGAAAGTATTGGGAAATTCAGTTGTAGCCTGTCTTGTCTTTTGTTTTGTTCGCCTATGTTAGTATGGGTGTGGCTATTGAGGAAAAGGACCCCAACTCATATCATAAAATATTCAGTGTGTTCTGAATTGAGGTGGTCCACACAACTATCAGCCACGGTGACCTCTAACCCAACGTGCTGAAGCTGACGGCGACTTGGGATCAGGGTCTCGGTTACCGGTACGGAAAAAAATACCGGAGATGAATGTTACGAAAATCTTGGCCAAGATTTTTAAACAAATTTTGAATTCAAATTTGGTTACGGGCTGAGATCTCAGAAATCTCGGCAAAAAAATTTTGGATTAAAAAATATCGAAATTTTTTGGCCCCGAGATCTAACCAAAACCCTGCTTGGGATGCGCAAACCTATGGATGGGCGCGCAGGATCCCCATCATCCAAACACGGCCACCAGCTTTTAGTATTACGAGCCGCTACCGGCAGACGAACGCGAAGCCAACCGGTCCACGAAACCCACAGACTGGGTGATCGGATCGCACACGCCGTGCACGGTGTCGTGCGTGGAACAGGAAGCGCACAGGACAGATGGCGCCGGCCGATTTGAGGATTTAATGTACGGATTGCATCTAAAGGCATATAAAATAAGATAAACAGCAATTCTTGTCTGCAATATTTCTATATCACCTTCTGAGCGATCTTAAAGATAAATTTCACAATAGTAAACAATTTCTTGTCTTTTTAGTTGTCTTTATAAAACACACAATCTTTTAATGTTTTTCTTGTTTTTCGTGATACAGTTGACTACATGATTGTAGACATTATCTTTCTCTCTTTTTATTCTCTTTCATCCACATCGGTAAAAATCTTACGTGACAACAACTATAGACGTCTGATATAAACCCATTGTACATACTCTAACCTCACCATTCTTTGCAGGCTTAGATAAGGTAGAGATGTGTATGTAGTACTCGAAGTTCAGGAAGTGTTATTCATAACATTAATGCTTGCTTGCATGCATGCTCAGCTACTACATTTTGCACCCCATCTTAATTTACCGAACTACCTAGTCTAGCTCATTGTATAGAATCCTTGGGAATAAATCCTTCGGTATAAATGAAAGTTCAGACGCAGTTAGATGGGACACGTCGGCAAAAAAATTGGACCGCCGGATCCACGCGCTTGCTCGTCCTAGACGTCCGATTTTTTATTCGTTTTGCGTGCCTGGCCTTGCTCGCTCTCGCATGATTCTTTGGCGCATCGCTGCGGCTTTTCCGCGCGTCAAGGGTCGCTCGCCCACACATTTTTTGGCGTCGCTTGATGGCGCGGCCCCACCGGACGCGCTGCTTTTTCGGCGCGCGCAGGCCAACTAGCTGCCTTATTACTTGCGGTCGGGCTGGGCCACGCGGAACAAGCAAGTTTGGTGCTCAAGGTTCGGAATTAGTACGAGCTATTCCGGAGCCCGCATCACTGAAAAATCTGATAGTACGTACTCTCCGCACGGAATCCTTGCAAATCTGCTGGCTGGCTGGTACTGTTTATTACCGATTTTTATGGTTTGCTACTGCATAAGTAGCAGGCACCTCTTTCAGCCAGACTCAACCACAACAGCACGCCATGTGTTTTCTCGCGGAAGTGTAGGAGTGAGCGAGGATGGGAGAGCGCCATGAGGCAAATTCTAGATGATCCGTAGATACATGGAATAGAAGGTATCAGGAAATTCAGATGTATGTTGCCTGCGAAACTCTGTTCACCTGTATTTGTAAGGGCAGCGATCATTCTCAGTCAAAGTAATCTACAAAGATGAGCGAGTGACGACTCTGGTCAAAAGATTTTGAGCTACAAAACACTGTCACACTGCTAGCCAGCCAATTGTTTCAAAGCTGCTCTGATTTGTGGTATGCAATGCGTTATTGTCATTGCCTTCCAATTTACCTCTACTGTGAAGAGCAATGATCTATTTACCCCCTTTTATTTCCCAAATAAAAGAGCCTGCTGTTAGTCTGTTACACCAATCTTCCTTCTATATGTATGTAATTTGAAGTTCCACTGTTTCTTCAAATTCTTAGTCTTCTAAGTTATATTATTGTGAAACAACATTAATTCTATCAAAACCATCAACATCTGTCGCCGCCAGTATACTGTAGAACTTGTCATCTGTTACTTCGCACTTGGACTTTTTACTTCTATCCCAATAAACAGCAATAAGGTCAATGGAAACACAAGAAAAAATTACTGGATAGAGAGGTGATTGTGAAGTCATTGTGGTGCTAAAGCAAATTTATCGAAGAATAGTTCTGGATTTGATAAGATACACATAGCGTAACACATGAATCGATAAGTGCTCTTAAGGTAAGGTTACGAAACATGGTATACTACTTAATCACTTGCTACACCATATACGATGAGTACATTTTACATAGTAGTTTTTATTAGATACAAATAAAGAGAAAATTGAACTTGGAATGCCTGTACTGTTGAGCCTTTTGCAAATACCCCTGTATACTTTTAAAAGTGGTAGTTTACCGCCTACACTATCAAATTGGTGCAAATGCGTTGAAATTTAACCTTGGTTTTCAAATCATGGGTAGTAAATTTGTGTGTGAAAATATGGGTTGCAAGTTGCTAGTTTTCGGAAGTACAAGTAGCTTATTTTAGATAATAGAAGTACAACTTCTAGCCTCTGCATCAACCAGAGATGCACACAGCCATTACACCACCATCAGGTAAAAGCTTAAAACAAAAAAACGACCAAAAGCCAACAATAACAAACAAATTGTCATACAAAGGCTAGCCAAAAAAAGACCACCTAGCCCCACCTCCGAAACCAACCAAGAGATCGTCTACACGAGAACAGTAGCTGCGCAGCAAAGAGGTGATGATAGGCTAGTCTCCGTAACGATGCCTCTAAGAAGGGATACAACTCACGTCATTACCGCCGGATCCAACCAGCGAAGGTCAGATCAGAAGTTTTCACTCCGGAGCTCAGCTCAGGTACCGATTCTCCAAAGCAACGCTTTCAAAAAGTAGCTATGCATTTGTGCCTACGTGGAGAGAAATGAACAACATGAATTTTCCCCCTGTAAACTATTATTTGTTACAAAAAGAGAGAGAGAATAACGGATTTTTTTTTTTTTGCGAATCAAGAACAGCAGAAATCAAGTGCTCGTCCATTTAATAGTATTTATTTATTTTTTGTAAAAAATGTTTCAAACCACACTTGTTGTGGAACTAAAAGACACCATACTCCATCTTTTTTTTTTGTTGAGGAAAACAGTAGGAAAGTATCATACTGTAGATATAAATTAAAATTAAAGAAGAAAAGAGAGTTACAAAGTAAGTACAAAAAACGAAAAGGAATCCTTGACAAGATGCTGCCTGTTGGTTGGTGAACTATTTATGAGTGAGTTAATCTGCAGCCAGTGTACGTCGCAAATATACATAGCAAGCACAACACAATAGATCCACCGAGAGAACCACACTGCTAATTTTTTCACCTGCTTTCGCGCAGCAAAACAAAAGTTCAGTAGACTGGGCACACTTGTATCATTCATTCCTTGGATACAAAAAAAACAAAATCTGAATAAGAAACAAAGCAACGAAAAAAGAAGATTATTTGCCACTACTAAAAATATGTAATTTATGATTTGCTATGGATGTGTCTATGACACGTGGCTCTGACACTCAGATGTCATTTACACATATAGTAATAAATCTTGAAATACACGTTTTTACGGTGGCAAATAATTAATTATTCTAAAAAATGAACGCGTAAGTACTAGAAGCAGGAATTCACTCACTCGGAATTGCCAGAAGAAATCATCCAGTCACGAGACCATCCGAGAAACCAGACACCTCCTCCACCGTCCGGGGATTGTACTGCATGTCTATTTGGATTGGAACGAGAAGATTTGAACCTCGGAGAAGAGAAAAGGATGGTTTCTGAGCTGTACTTAGACATTTTTGGCCGCATCCGCTGACGCTAGAGGCGGCGGCTCATCGATGTGCTCGGTGGTGAGGCTGAGAAAGAGAGGCAACGGTGGAAGTACGAGTGTGTCTAGCAGTCTAGGACGGTGATGATAAGTATAGATCGGACGGTAGTTGACCCAAATAGGAACCGATGTATACTAAAATGCATTTTTAACAAATATCTTAACCAAACAGTGCATCGGTGAAAACTTGTTTAAGTTTTTTCTGATGCAAACAAAGTATTCTATAAATTCACCCTAACAGAGTACTCCCTCCAGTCACATAACAATATCATTTTAGACATCGATACAGTCCCCAAAAACCAAAATACAACTTTACCACTAATTACTATTATAAAAGATTTAGAGAACCAACTAAAATTATATATTTTAAAACTTCTTTTCGAGACAAAGTTATAAATAGTATTTTCATGTGTTCAATCTAAATATTAAAAAAGATATCGATACCTAAAGTTTATAAAGTTTGATTGCATGTATATGAAAACGACGTTCTTTTGTAATTGAAAGAGATTAACAACTTAGAACAAGTTTTCCTAAAAAACCCTACTAAAATCTGCTTTCTGAAAACTCATTTTAGTCCACCTGATCCAAACAACCACTACTTGTCATTTTTGCTGGACTAGATATCCCGAGGCTTTCTGCTGCGACTATTCATGACATTATAGCTGGTATAGTCGACGATTATATATGTTGCAGTTCATCTTAGTCTGCTAGTTTTCTCTGTTTTGAAGTCTGTCTAGATCATCATATCGTTGTTTTTGTACTTGGTGGAGCATATTGAATACAAATAATTTTGTTGAGATAAATAAGGATTGGGCATTGAAAGAGACAAAGCAAAATTTTAAAATGGGATGTTTGTCCATTTGATAGTACTCGCGCCATCCTTCATGCTCTCTTTGATTCGTTGGATCCTAAAAATACAAGAATAGGGAAAAAAATATGAATAGGATAGGAATGCATGTGCAAAACAAAGGTTTGGAAAATACGGGAATTTTGTAAAATTGAGTGTTTGGAACATAGGAATAGGAAACAGTGTGTTTTGCCTTGATCCTATGCGTAGCAACAAACAAGAGTTTTTGGTGGATGTTATTTTTCCTGTGGTTTTCCTTGGAATTGTCGGATATTCGGTTCCTCTATTCCTATGAATCAAAGAGATGAACGGTTACTATTCGTGAGGAATTCTTATTCCTCCATTTTTGTGTTCCTGTGAATCCAAGAGGCCCTAAAAGTCTGCTGGCTGGTCGGTGAATTGTTCAGGACAGAGTCAATTTGGCATTGCATACCCATCTTTGAGCCAGACTCGGCAGCAATAGCAAACCATGCGTTTTCAATCACGTAGAGTGATTTCGTGCTGCCTACAAGTCTAGCGTGTGTTTTTGGAGGAGCATATGCATAGGGAACTTCGTTGGTGTAGGTAACGCCGTCCACACCCAGCCGCATGCAGCACCTTCATCAACACAGAATACTCCAGAAGCCGAGCTCAGACATCCAGCCCACCGGCCGGTTAACCACGGCCGTGCAGGTAAGGCCTGCCACGCCGGTACGGTGGTGAAAAATTCATTAGTGAGGCTCGTTGATCGGATTCAAAATTACTCTATTTAAACTCATTAATGGTTAAACATTGAAATAAATCAATTTGTAATCCATCTGTAGACAGGCAACGGAATCGGCCATGTATCTTTTTGTCCGCTACCGATACACCCGTAGACTGTGGAATTCAATGGCCAACTGGCTCGGATGCCACCACTCAGACCAGCATACTTGACTGCTAGTCACAGTATTAGCGATTGGTGGTCTCAAACTAACAGTTCCACACTCATTCCAAGAAGGGCGACGGCTACGGTAGTCATCCTAACCACTTGAGAGATTTGAAAGAAACGCAACGCGAGTATTTTCCAGAATAGGTCCTTCACTCATCAGGACCTACTCGCAAAGATCAAAGAGAAAAGTAGTGCCTGGTCCATCGCGAGGGAAAGTGCTTGGAGCAATTTAATTGCCTATAATTTAAACTAAAACCATTGGGTGAGGCCTTCGCATGTTGTTCTATTTTTTCTCTTTTAATGCAATAGGCAGCCTTCTTGCATGTTTTTTTTTAATGAAATATAATGAAATTGAATTTCGCCTTAGCTCGGTTTGACTCAATTCTATAAATAAAATGATATTAAATCAAACTACGTCAATTTCAATTTCAAGATAATCTAAATTTCAAGAAAACCTTGATAAGACGAGGACTACAACCCACTTGCAATCTGCTGCCCTTTAATTTGCTGTCGCGGCGCCGCGTACTGCGTTTCTGCGTGCCGATGTGCGCGCTGGCGGACTCGCGTCCATAGGATGAGTTGACAGATCGGGATCAGATGGCCTAGCTGAGTCCGTCTCTGAGTCAGGCTTGGGTAGTTGGGTAGGAACTGGCTGGGAGTAGATTCGTCTTCCTGCGGTTCTTTCAGGAGCTCGCAGCGGCAGGCTCCGCTTCCCATCGGGCACCGGCCACCAAAGTTCACCGCCCAAGTAACTGGCACTGCCGCGCGGGTGGCGGTGGGTATCCGTACACCACGGGAATCGGGCACAACGTGACCTCGCGTATCTGAAACATCTGGCAGAAAACATAGAGTAGGTCGAACGGGCGAACCACATGAATCTCATACAACGAACTATTCAGAAAAGCCCATTAATAGTGGAAAACAATAAAAGGGTGAAGCAATAGTTCGGTGATTTAATATACAGAGTTTTGCGTGGTAGACTAGCAGATGACATGAACTCTCGCTCCGAGTTATAGCAACTCAAAGATGATAAATTAGCTGTGTTGCCTGTATCAATAGCCAAAGCTTGACGACGAGCTTGTAGCTAGCAGTGGTTGTATGTCGTAATTGGTTTCTGGAGCAGCATTGCATGACCCCGTACCTTTATTTTCCAAAAATTGTGTGGAGACCACATGGTTTGATCCTAATCTAGATGATGGATAATTGTCATTGTTATCGAGGAGTTCGAGGAGTGAACTCTCAAATTTTGCAGATTAATCGGTTTCTTTGTCGAGACTTGACCCGATTTACGGCCATGGGCAGTCTAACCGGTCATGGTGCTAGTCCTACCAGGTACATATGTACAATTAATACAAGCCAAATAATTTGGAATACTCACATGTACTCTGACGTTTGCTAAAAGCACATTGCTCAACGAATTTTAAGGCGTAAACAACACTGTTGGAAACCTTTTTTTTTGCGGAAATAATGCCTTTCACGCAGAATTAGCACAATTTGCACCAGATCCGCACTGCCACCGGCTGGACTCACTGTGGTCGCGCCATGTGGGAAAAACAGCCTGTGACCAACCAGACTTGGCTCGCGTGGCCGGCCGTTTTTTCGTGTTTTTCACCACGCTGGCAAAAACGGCCCGTTGCTAGCCGTTTTTTCACCACGTCAGAGCCATTGTAACATCCCAAACAATGGTTTGTGTTTCAAATGTATAAAAATGGGGATAAATTAAAACTTTTTATGCCTCATGATGTCATTTGAAATTTTCTGGAAACTTTCCCCGTGAATTTCCTATTTTCAAAGATCAATGTTTCAATTGATGAAAGCATAGTTCTTGAAAACTTTCAAATCAAATCTTGTGATCATCCTCTGGAAATATTTTTCCTAACTTCTAGATCATCCTAGTAACCTCCCTGAAAAATCTCATAATTTTTAGATTTTAGTTGCTATTTCTAAAGAGCTAGTCAAACCAGTTAGAACTCTGGTCAAACCCCTAGGGCAGCCTCTTGTGAATTTTGTAGAGAGCAATGCAATGCATGACAATTCCTAGAAAAATTATGCAAGGTTGTCCTCAGATCCAGCAAGCTTCCATAAAAATTTCAGAATTTTTGGAGCTCCGGAGCTACCTCTAAAAATTCCCTATCTTCTCAGCCTTTTAGATCAAAATCAGAAATCACTATTCCTCGGACTCAGACTCGAGTCAGACTCCGACCCGAGCCTCTTGACTCAGTCCAACCAGCTAATCGCACCTCGCATCAACTGTCCGATCGTGCATCGATGGCTCTAATCGCATATCGCTTCGCTGGTATGAAAGTCCTCGCGAATATCGACCATTTGATCTCAATTCAACGGCCCGTCTTGAGCCCTTTCGCTCGATCTCTCACGCCATTGAGTCATCGATGCCGCAGGCCCCACCGGTCACCAAGCGTCTTCCACCTCTGGCGCCAGCGCGAAGCCTCGCGCCCGCGCCACGCCGCCTCGCGCTTGCTCGTCTGCGCCCGAAGAACGGCGTCAATCCACCGCCCGATCGGCCACTCCAGGGCTTCGCCATTCCGCCGCCTCTGCTCGTCGCAACCCGAGGATAATACCCCGCTCGCCCGTTGGAGGTCATTCCTCCTCTCGGTGGCTGAGGAGGGCGACACTCATTCGAGCTGCCCTCTAGGGTGAGCTTCCTCCGCGTGGTTCCCCCTTCTTCCTCTTCCTTCACCGCCCCCTTGTGTGCCGGTTTGAGCACTGGTCTTTGCGTGCAGGCCCTGGAACACGAGCAGTGCCCCCATCTTCTCCGGAGCACGTCCAGAGCGTGTACCCAACGCCACCGCCGTGCCATCTTCGCTCTCGGTGAGCCTTTCTCCCTTCTAACTGTGTCACGACGTGTGCCTAAGCATGATTAAGTTTTCCCCTCAACCAATTTTAACCTTCGGTCACAGGAATCGTCGGAATCGAACTTTTCCCTATTTTTGGCCGCAAGGGCCATTTTCTTCCCTGACGACGGCACGATGAGTCCCGGTTCAATTCTCCGCTTGTACACCATCTGTGGACCCCACTTATACTCTTCCTACCTTCCTTTCCCTTCCTCTGTCCTCAAGTTGAGCTCTCCTCGGTGAAGTGCCGCCGCCGCCTCGGTTTCTCGTCGTCGGCTCAACTCCGACCACCCCTGTCCCTCCGTGTCACTCAGGTAGCATCCCTGAGCCTCCCTTTTGCTCATGCGCGTGTTGAATCGCCTCGGGCGCCATCGCTTTGCGCATTGGCTTGTAGCCGAGCACCACCGCCGCCTTAGCACGCCGCGCCACCGCGTCGGACCACCGTTGTCCTCGCCGCTGGTGCCGTCGAGTGCGCGAGGATACGGGCTGTCCATTTTGAGCACTCACCCGCGCCGCTGTGCTCTGGTTCATCGGCGTTTCGCCAGAGAAACTCGCGGCTGCACGCGCGCCCTACGTGGCACTTCCAAACAGCCACTATAGCGCCGTCATTAGCTTTAATTGTTGATGATTAGCATTTAAACCTCAATATTTGTCAGAAAAACCGGGATTAGCCGCGTTAAGTAATAACTAGCAGTGGATGACAGGTGGGCCCGAGCCACTTTAGTGCGCTGTGCACTAAGCTCATACACCGGTGGACCACATTCACGAGTATGAGTCTGTGACCAGCAGACCCCTCCTGTCAGTTCGGTTAATCCATAGGTTAAATAGAAAATGGCACTATTCATTAGTCTGGGTATAAAAGTGTTTTATGTTTATATGAAATCCGGAATGCTTTATTTATGAGCTGAAAATTAGTTAAACTTCAAAATTGCATAACTAATTCATTTTGGCTCCAAAATTAATGATTCAAATTTTGTTAGTTTCCTTTTAAATGTAATTTAATATAAAAATGGGTTGAATCATGTTACTGTTACAGAAAACACTTTTGGCAAAATTACTTTAGGATTAGTAATATTGTTGCATTACAAATTACTTTAACTTCAAAAAATGCATAAGTATTTCTCTGTAACTCCAAATGGAGTGAACTCAACCTTGTTGGAATCCTCTGTTAGTGTAGTTTATTTTAGAATAGGTTTTGAGCATGTTGCTGTTACTAAAAATCTCATCTTACAAATGTTTTGTACACTACTTTCATGACTTTGAAAAATCATAGAAAATTCATCTTAGCTCCAAATGAGGTGAATCAAATTCCATTGTTCATCTCATGTGGTGCTCTGCCTACCATAAAAATTTCAAGTACACCACCTCTCTGGAAATTTTCACCAAAATATTTAATTCGGATGAACGATGTAGGTAGCAATTTATTTGGATTTTCGGAAAACTGACCTTCAAACTACCAAAACTTTTGCATAGAGCATCCAAATCAATTGATTCTTATTGATAAATTCACCTAAACTCATGCTCTACCTTATGTGAATTTTTCATGATTTTTGGATGGCTTTGAATTTTTGGGTCTTTCCTAGTATTATTCGTTTTATTGTACTTTCGACTCTTTCCGTAGGTTCCGGCGATTCTATTGTATCTGAGTGATCCTCTGCAGCAAGAAAGTCATCCCCAGCAAGGCAAGTAGTTTGATCAAAAATATCCCATTACTTTACAAGTCTAATACTTTGTTTACAAATTATGCGTATGCATGCTTTTGTGTCAAAGTTTATTTTCCGATTAGAGGAAGTTATTCCTATTGCATGGTTGCCCTTAAATTATTATCCCTTACATGAACATAAGGTATTAATCTACTTGCCATGAATTAGTGCCCGTGGTTGAATTATGCTCTTTTATTGTCTTTACGATGTCATGCTTAGAAATGCTTAGCTCTTAGGTAGAATTGGCGGTTATCGACTTAGTCGATAACTTTGATCACACAAACTTATTATTATCATTATGCTCGGCACTTTGTGCTTTGTTACTTTGTAAAGTCAAAAACTGAAACTGAAAATGAAATGTTTGAGACTTGGGCACAATGGTTGATGGTGTGATCTTATGGTGTGACTGGAATGGTGCCCAAGTCAATCAAGGACCGAGTTACTTGCGCCACCGTCATCGAGCAATTTGCGTGCTAACCACATGAGAGGGATACGGGACCTCTCTTGACTTAGTACTTTGCGTGTGTTAGCTCCGGGTCGCAGGAGGTTGTGTTGTGTTGAAAAAGGACTTATTCCATGTGTGTGTTGGACATGACGGGATGGGTTTGGTATTAAGTCCATGTTCCCTACCCCGAGGAGCATCGGTAAGTTCTCTCTCTGCCGATGACTCCGTCTAGCGTATGGGGTTTCCATTCCGATATGGGCGACTCGTAGGTAATACACAATATTGGAAAACGCGTCTCGTGGGACTTAGCCTTGCCAAAGACACCTTCGAAGTGTGCTTAATCTAGTGGCAAAAGAGGCGCGGCATGTGGGTATATTGGTACACCCTGCAGGCTTCAACTATTGAATAGCCTCGTCCTAGGTTATGGACACGATTGGATACGCCCCGTGAGAACTAGACTATAACATTTAATTAAAACTTGATGTGGGTGGTATGAATGGGGAATTCATGCTATTGTTGTGGTGGCTATTGGGTTAGCTACTTCCAGGATGTCTTGTTGTTATTGTTACTTGTATCTCGCTGTTTTTGTCAAATAAAAACAGATTGTAAAACTGCTTTAAATCTATTACATTATTGCAAATGAAAACTTGCTTTATGCTAAAAATGAGTCTAGAGCCTCCTCCACTTAAATAAGCTTGCATGTAGCATATGTATAGGCTTGTTACACTACACGTAAGTCTTGCGAGTACATTTTTGTACTCATTTGCTTTGCTTAACTAATTGTTGCAGAGGCGGAAGCTGATCCCCAAGGGAACCACTTTTGTGAGATGTGCGGCGGGTTTGATGACTAGGTTGGTGGCCCGGTTGGTTGCCTTGTGGGTTAAAGGCACACTAATTGGATCTTGTTATTGCCATCTTATGGTTTTTGTTTCCGCTGTTTATTTAACTCTTTAGTTGTCATTTGGCCGGTCGGCCCCTTTTGTAATAACTCTATTTTGTATGTCTTTTGAATTGCTTAGTCGTGTTTCGGTTCTATGTGTTGAATGGAATTGATGCATAATTTTTGTATGGGGTATGTGTCTTGCAATGCAGGAAGTACATATCTGTAGAGTGTCGAGATATTTGATTTGTAATGCTAGAACCATCTTGATGGTTAAGTATTACAAGTTAAATACCCCGGGTTCTCACAGCCACGTCCGGCCCGTGGCCAGACAGACACGCCGCTCCACCGACTACACCCACACGCCCCATCACCCCTTCCATCACCTCCATCACCTCATCCCATCACCTCTGTCCATATGCAAGCATGCATGGATGATTTTTGTGTGGGAGGGAATCTGATTCCCTCTCACGCTGGCTATTTAATCGCAGGAGAGTGTGATTTCAGTTTGCACTCTCACTGCTCTCGCTCGTACTCTCGCTCGCTCTCCCGCTTTCTTGTTCCTTCGGTTTCTATTCTGCGGACGCTTAAGTATTATTTGTAGCCATCATTAGCAGTCATATCAGCAGGTTAGTTTCTCCTCGTACGTTATTAATTTTTCAATTTTGTGGTTAGTAAATTAGTCGTAGCGAAATTAATATTACTTAATTTATTAGTCGTAAGTTCATTGTTTTACTCAAATAATTAGTCCGAAATAGTTAGTTGGAATTAATCTTAAAACATTTGTAGTCATTAATTAGTAAATGCGTGATTAATTTCACGGCCTTAATTAGTGCTAATAAATTTGGCATAATTATTTTAGTGATATTTTGGCCATCATAATTAATTCAATTTGTGACTAATGTAGATGTCATTACGTAACACACGTTCTCTGTATTTATGCATAATTTATAATTTCTAGTAATCTATCGTCATCATCAAATTTTTCACTAATAGTCTGTCTCTTCCATGTCTTGCAAGCCATGCCTCTACCGAAGCTTCTGGAACCGTCTACGACGAGAATCACCATTGCAAGTCGTGGATCGCTGCGGACACGGATGGCCCTCCACCCGTAGCACTTCGAGCCGAGAGGGATTGTTCAGAGCTGGACATTCGCTACGTCCATATCCTCCAGGATACGGGCTTGTTGCCGTTCACAAGGCTGGTCTCCGTCGGACGCTAGTTCACCCTAGACGGCAGCCTGCTATCAACACTTATCGACCGATGGAGGCCTGAGACGAACATGTTCCACTTTCAGTGGGGTGGGATGATGGTCACCTTGTAGGACGTCTCATTCCTGACTGGGCTCCCGATCCAGGGTTAGCCACTTGTTCCAGGCCATCCACCCACAGACTGGATGGCTAGGCTGGGGAATAGGTGCAGCATACCTGTGCAGGACAGTGCTCGTGGAGTCCCTCGGACTTGGCTGGGGCTTTTCAACCAATGCCTGGAGGATGCACCCGATGTGGTTGTTCGGACGCACCTCGTCGCTTGCCTTCTATATCTCTTTGGTTCAGTCATGTTTCCCATGTCATAGGGCGATTAGGTGTACCCCAGCTTCGTCCGCATCACCGAGTCTTTGGCTAACGTGGAGGCTGGGGTGATGCCTGAGTATAGCTGGGGATCAGCCAACCTTTGCGCCACATACAGGGGGCTGTGTGATGCTTCGAGGCGCGACATCGGTGTTAAACCCAGTCTTGCATGTTTCTACCTGCTCCTGCAGCTGTGGAGTTGTGAGCATTTCCCTGTTAGGTGGCTATCCTTCCACAGAGCAGTGCACCCGTACCCCGAGTTGCAGGACCCGATAAACATGCCCACCATGGACTACCGGTGGGCTGGCGTGCGGCTTCTTGGGCAAAGGACAGACGGCGAGATGCTACTCATTGTTCCTAGCGAGTTTGATTTATTGCACGACAATGATATCATCTGGGCTCCATGGGCCCCAAACTGTGGGCTCGGTGGCGCCACATGGGCTATCCTTGCAATGCACACAGGGCGCTAGATTATGGGCGATGACAAGCCACCTGGTCTTTGCACATATTGTGGAGCCTTACGCGCCACATCACGTAATGCGATAGTTTGATTTGTACCAGGTCGTGCCCCTTCGGTGGCGGGATCTTTGCACCAAGTCGTCCACTTGTGAGTCCAACTCCCATCCGAATAATGTTTGCACTTCATACCTATATCCTCTATTCTAGCATAAATCCTTTCGGAATGTAGGCAATCGAAGTCGGGCCGACATGCTACGGACTAGCAAGCAGTCCAGCACGAGTGGATTATGGCATGGACGGAGCCGGTGCACGTCGTGATCTTGCTGGAGCAGCGATCGTATGACGTACGGACATACCATGAGTACATGCAGTGGTATGTACCGGAGCATGTGATGCACCAGGAGAGCCTCGGCCACTCATTCGACTGAGACAGCACTTCACGGCGTGATGACACCGTGAGACACTTACAACCGATTATTTCATTAATGATATTTGTACTCTTTGTTCTTGAACATGTTTTGTCTCTTACTTGATTGGAGCGGTTGAAGTGTATCGCAAGCGCGCCGAGATCACCATCCGCAACCCACACACGCATGCGGGGCTATTGAGCACGTTAAAGTACATCTTCGCGAGTCGAAGATCATAATAAAGAACATGAGCTGCGGTCGTTCAATGGACAACGTCCTGCACATTGGGTAGCAAGAAGGGGGACCGTGCTCACCTGCCAGGTCATCACGACCCAGCGAGACCGTCCGATGTGGTAGTGCTCCTGTCGGTCATCCATAAGCTTTGGTCTTGGGGAGGCAACTTATGTACAAATCTACGTTCTATTTTTTGGTTATGCCTTATGTTCCGCTAACATCATGTCGTTCTCCTGCCGCAGGTCCGTCGAGATGCATCACTTCTACCGTTCGCACCCCGTACATAAACTAGTATTCCCCCTCGGTCATCTGCACTGCACATCCGGGAGGTACGAGATTCTCAGTTTATGTCCAGAGTATTTATTTTGACTAACATCATTTCGTCTTGCGACCTTGATTGACCGTGGGGTGACGGCCAATTTATGCCCACCGATGAGGATACGGGCCTCCCGGCTCTGCCAGTAGTACAAAAGCCGAGGTTTGGACCATGGCACCCAAGGTTTGGAGCGTATGCAGGGCAGAGCTCCTCTAGGCTTGCTTGCACATCGTATGTTCAAGGCGAGCTCCTCCGGGTTATTTGGCACACCGTATGTCCAAGGCGAGCTCCTCCGGTTTCTTTGGCACACCGTACATCTAAGGCGAGCTCCTCCACACGCCGGAGTTGTAGACATCGTACCTTGGGGCAAACAATTGGGAGTGGATTTATCTGATCCCTCGTTCATGACTTCATTGTAGGTGGCCCCTAGTTTGGCATGTCTCGGCGAGGATGACATCGGCGCTTATCGAGACTCGGCTTCTTTCGACTCGACTTCTTGGTGCACCTCCGCCCACTCAAGCGGACTCAACGGTCTCTGTACCCCCTTGATGCAACAAATGCTCTCTAGACCGGTGGCGTATCCCACGAGACATGCTCGACACAAAACAGGGCGTGCGAAGGCGTTGGCGCAAGCGAGAGCGATGGCTCGGATGAGTAAGCCATATTGTATCCGTGTTCTGCGATTTTGTTTTGCTACTTTTGTATGCACATTTTGTATGCTATGTGTGTCTTTGTTGCGCTATATGCACATGAAAACAGAGAACAAGGAGTGTCAACATTTCCAATGGAGATGCAATGTAACTTTTCATACATAAAATTGTTGGCATTTGAAGCGTTACAAGCTTCGTTAATTTATCAATTTAATGTGGATGATATTCTTTAATACTGTATTGTACCACATGCTAGATAAGCTTGTACATGAACCAACTAAAGGAAATGATTGGCATGCATATCATATAACATTACTAGTAGGATGCCCGTGCGTTGCAACGGAACACCAAACTTTACATAAACAATATTTCCCTTCAACCAATCAAAATATAGTGATATATATATATATCTACAAATATCATATTAGTGCAACATGATTGAACAAACACAACATATCAAAAACATTCTCAATGCACAACATATCACTGAACAATGCCAAGGAATTTTATACATCACAAAACTGTAGTTTTAAATTCCACATCTTGAACCTATTTTGGTTGATATAACTCTTGACTCAAAAGGTAAAATTCGGGGTTCAAAATTACATTTTGGGCCATATCCCCTTTCGAGGATGAGTGATCATTTAAATTAAAATACAATAGATCCTACACAAAATTGCCAAAGAAATGCTTCTTAAAACAGTTTATGCCCCCATGTCCCTCTCTTACCAATATCTAGATAGCGAGAAAATGAAAAAACATGTTACATTACATCCATTGATAAACAAGTATGCGGTTTCTAGTATCAAAATAAGTCAATTCATCTAGTAAGATGAAATAGTTGCACCGGATGCCTACCCTTAATAAAAAAACAAAGTACATAGGAGCAACCTTCCTCATTTGAAATTTTGAACACACTTCTAAAAAAATTGAGTGTCCCATAAAAAAATGAACTAACCCTTGATCAACAAATTTCCAAAATATGTGTATCAATATCTAAATAGTTGTAATTTGTTAGTACTTAAACCTGGTTGTTTCCTTTCTAGAAGCATCAACATTGTTGTCTCCTCCGACATCTCAAGAATCTTGGAGCAATGATGTAACAACCGCTATACTCATTTAAAGGAGTGCCTGAAGTAACCGAATAAGCGTCGGCTTTAACTTTTGGAAGATAGACCTATTACCTTCTCTACATGTCCAAAAGATTTTGGAAGAGTTTCCTAGAAAGACGAAGTTGAAAAAGTTTAGTGAAGGCGATAATAACTATATTGCTAATGCGAGCAGTTGTATGTATAAAATTACTTTTTTTCCTTTTTAATGTTACAAGCGGGCATGATGCGGATCTGGATGGACAGCTCACTCTCCTCAATTACAAACATCATTATACTTTCCATAGAGGTGATGACATTTTTATTGATGTGTTGGGCTGAATGAAATTTAAAAAGTAAATGAATGAGGTCTTGAAACAAAAATCGCTTTACAAAATTAACATGACATACACAGAACGCACCCATGCACACGCATATGGAGGAACATACAGGAAAACACAAATGCACACACAAAATAGAGGATGTACGGAAACTCATACTTTGCACCAAAAATTATATGCGATGTACACTAATCGTGTCTAAAGCAAACTATTCACTTTACATCATATGTTATACTCATTTGCAAACATAACGACAGAGTTCCAATCATCATAAAATAGGAGCACCTTGAATGATAATAGTAGTGCAATTTTGTGCACATGCTTTCCATACTTTGAGGGCGGTGTTTCTTTGAGGCCATAATACTTAGCGACCAACATCCCAACTGTTAACCGATTTATTTTCCCAAACTTTTTTAAAAAAATCAACCATTCATTGGTTGACAATTTTGACGAGCTACTAATTAAGCGACATAACATGTAAGTATATCCTAATGACATCCTATAATTTTATCCGGTGGATGCTTAATAAAAGTTGACAATTACATCTTGATACATTGGATGTCATGCTAATGAAAAGGCATGCATTATAGTCAAGGCATGCATGACCGCGTGCAATGAGGTGAACATGTCTTCCATAATGAGTCTCAGTATGTTACATAGATCATGATTTGGGTTAATGCATGCACAAAGCATGCAAATATCCACATTATAAATAACTGAATTGAGAAACATGACAGGATGGGCATATGACTTACTATCCGACTTACAACAAATGACTTCATCCAAAATCCTTTTGTTAGCTCACAGACAAATTCACCACGATGATTACGATGTAGCACAACATTCAATGGTGTAGCTTTTCTGCATGCTCTACTCTCGCAACCATTGTTTCCAATAAAAACAAAATCATCGAGCTAAGAATAAAAATAATGAGTCGATTTTTAACCCAAAAAGGACACAAGAATATTTCTTGAATACGAGAACTTTCTAATAACTATTAAGTCCAAAAAACACAACCCTTTTATCACGAGACGAAGGGAACATGGTAATGGAGCAGGCGAGAATAAGGCATCAACATCATTAGGAATCAATGCAAAATTGGACACTCAATTAGCTTCCAAGCGTAAAGTATCCGCTTGGTCTAACATAGTGGTCCATGCCATGGTGGCTCCTTGTTTTGTCGATGATGAATCTAGGTATAAACCAAAAAGAAACTAACATAATAGGCGGCAAACAAATTGCACAACCTTTGCAAAATTTGGTGAAGGATTGCCAGGTCGAATATAGCTTTTCCACTTGTTGGGCACAATGCAAAGTATTCATGTGGTTTTATGCAATGGCAAGCTAATATCCAAAGCAAACATAAAATACATTGGAATATTTGAGCAAGCAACCCATTTTGATCTTTGAAGTGCTCTGAGCAAGCTCGATTAGTCGATCTAGGAAAAGAAGTTATCCGTGCAGAGGCTTCACACAACTATAGGGTATGGACAGAGAAGTGCTCCAATCACCATATAGAAAAGTCAGGAATACAATGACAACTGAATCTGCATAACAATGGTTTTAAGAGAAATAAGAAAAAAAGGTGTTTGATCGCATGCAAATCACGTCCTGAAGCCCGCAATGATGGCAAGAAAGACCTGATACAATCCTTCATAAAACCCCTAAAAGCATGAAAACATAAGCTGAGGGAGGGGCTGTGCTAGGCTACATAATATATAATTCTAAATTGATTAGTGAATGGATAACACTCACCAGTCACAACTGACTCTTTGTACTCTGCTGTATACAATGAAGTTAATTATATACATTCATCTATTGCAACTATATTGTATTATGTAACATAAGGTAGGGAGCACGCAACAAGTACTTATAAAATAACCAATGGAAACAAAAAGATAGGGCGTGACTCACATTTCAGATTGTATTTCTCGGTGAATTCTGTCTCCCAATGCTTCCATTTTCTTATCTATAAAATTTTACCCGAGTAAGTTTATCTTCCACAAACATGGTCATATGTAGCGAAATTTATCTTCTGAGATATACCTTCGCTACACCAAGTAATATTGTTGTAGCATAGAAAACAACATGGACCAAACCAAGTACAAATATGAAGATGTGCAGATGGTTCAATGCCTCTAGTGATAGTAAGGGAACATAACCCTGAAACAAAGCAAGCCTATTTTTTATAATGATCATTCTCGAAAACATTTCTGCACAACACAAGTTCTCAGCATAGAAGCATTTGTATCTCACCCTAACCTTCTTGCAAAGTTTGTCACCTTCTTCCACAACTCTTTGGTTCTCTTTCTTGCATGGAAGCATGAAATGTGTAGCGGTTTCGAGAATGCAAATGTGAATAATAAAACCACGAGAGAGGCTCGAGAAGAAGGAAATGAATCCAAGAAGCATCAACTCTACATGTGAAGACATCAAACCAGATAAGACATAAAAAGAAAAAAATGTTGAATATCATACACCAAGCTGTGTAAAATATTTGACAACCCTTTGTCTTATTCGGAGTATTTATCAATTGTATCACGCTAACGTGCTCCTCTGACTATGTACCTGTTCCATTTTTTTACAATCAACTAATAACTTTTTAAAACATGTATACGGTAAAGCTTTTATATAACGTAGAGCTATTAATAAGAGGTCAAAACAAATGATCCAGGCATGAACATATGCAGATTGATAAATGTTCACGAAATTGTAGATATCCCCGAATATTACCTTCTTTTAGTCTCTCTAGAGCTGAATATAGTGTTTTCTGCTTCTTATTGGTGATGTGAGAAGAAGGTGAGGATAGTAGATGGGCGCCATCGGTCACAAAATGCACCAGCTCCTCGTCGGCGTCGGCGTCGTCGTCGTCCCAAAGCGGCGCCGTTGAGCATCGGCCGCTTCGCCCGCCTCCGCTCGGACCGGGCGAGTCCTCGGGGCAAACTTCTTCTCACATCACCAATAGCTAACTAACACACATGTAACCATGAAAATCTGAGAAAATTCCTATATAAGACATTACTTGAGAAGATCTTCTACAAAAGTGTAATGCATACTCAAGGTCATGACCGCAAGGACCAGCGACAGTAGAGACCGGGCTTATACGCAATCCCGAACTACCGTGTTCTAGTAGTAACTTAATCGACCTCGGTAATCCAGAGCGCATGGCAACACATTGTCCATGTTAAAACCTAACTTATCCAACAAAACAATCAAATAACAACATCAATCGGCGATAGGTTCCTAGTGGTTAGCAAATCGGCATACCATATCTTTCATAAGAAAATATTATGCAAGTCATCATCCGTCGATTAGGCGAGAAGTCCATATGAGGCGACGATTACACGCAGAAAGCACAATTAAGCCTTGATAATCAGCAGAGGATTATCAACAAGGCAATGTATAGCTTCGAGCAATAATCAATTTGCAACTAATCCAATTTGCAACAAAGCTATATATTGCTTCAGCAATAAAGCAATGTGATGAGACAAATTGAAAATAAGAACAAAATTTAACGAAGATCATCTCGGCAAAATGATTTGTCCTCGATTGGATAGAGTATTGCCTTTGCATCATGGTCCATATTGCACTTGCCTACCAACTTGAGATTTCTAACTCGACCTACAAAATGATGAGACATAAGCACATCATATGCAATGCAAGTGCAATTTCAGTTTTCATAATCTTTAGAATGTTGATTCCTTTATCGGTTTAGGTTCTTACATATTTCTTTTCGTAATCTGTTAGATCAATGCAAAACTTTTCTTGCAAAACTTTTAGACCAATTCAACCACACACAAGGAAGCATATACCCACCATGAGATCAATGCAAAACTTTTCTTGCCGAGCTCCATCGGATGCCGACTCACCGAAAAAAAATTGTTCACGCCGCTATTCCTCATACCAACTGGTTTATGAGAGGCACAATAGACACGAGAGGAGAAAAAATCAGCAAAGAGCAAGAGGTGAAGATAGGAGATGGGCGTCGTCGGTCACAAAATGCACCAGCTCCTCGTCGGCGTCGGCGTCGTCCCTGTGGCGCCGCCGTTGAGCATCATTGCTCACCCCGCCTCCTCTCGGACCGGCGAGTCCTCGGGGCCCACCCGTTGCTCTAAGCTTATTGCATCACTCTCGGCCGCCGTGGTGGTGGTGGTTGTTGTAAACCCGCCGCCGCCATCGCTTCCATCGCTATGAGACGCTGCGAGCTCCTCGTCGATCGGCGTCGTCGTCGCCAAGGCCCTCATCGAAGGTCTCGTCGCCGTCGTCCCGGTATTGCAGATTGACACGGTGGGTAGAGGTGGGTGACGCAGGGGGAGGGAGGTCGGTGAGGGTCAATTCGGCGCATAGGGCGTGGGCGGCTTGGATGGGGAGAGATGAGCGTCTTGGTCGATCCAGCGTCGTGACACTTGCAATGGCGGCATCGGCGAGGTCGGCGAACGACATCGAGCTTCTTGGTGGGCACCGTGAGAGAGGAGAGGGGAGGAGGGCGGTGCGAGAATGGGAGGCGGCGGTCAACAAGTGAGCGGGCGGCGCGGTGGGAGGCGGCGTGAGGCGGTTTGCGCAGGGGTGAGGAGGTGGGGGTGGTGATGGTGGGGTGGCGATCGCCCGCTGCGCGGGGTGGGAGGTGGGACGACGCGGGGACGGTTTTTTTTTGCGTGCGTCGCTTCAGACGCTCTCGGTGGACGATTCTTCCCGTGCGCAGACTAAACTCGAAATTATAGTAGTAGAGATATCGTAGCCTCCGACTCGTGTGCATCTCGAAGGCTATGGTATATTGTTATATGACCTGCATACCACGTATTTCCCTCAGTTAGTTCATGGACAAGCTTATCTAGCATGTGGTACAATATAGTGTTAAAGAATATCGTCCACATTAAACCAACAAATTAACAAAGAATATCCTATTTAACAAAAAAGGAGGATGAAAATTAGTCTTGGCGGCACATCAGTCCCTTCCCCTTGTCTCTTGACTGCCCGTGATAGCGGCCAGTCTCGAAGGAAGCCCTGTTCTGCGAGACAGGCTGGAAGATTGAATGATGTTTGCAGAACATAAGGCAAAATCAATAATTAGCACTACCAAGTTTTGCATGTCCAAAATTACCTATAGCCACGACAACTAGATGATATAACAAACATGGTTTGTAGTTACCACAAATTAATTAGCAACCAATTGAATAGTTGTCTCGAAAATACTAACGAGTTATGCATTACTAGTGTAATTAGCACTGATAAACCACGACTCAAACAAAGACGATTTATTAATTACGACTGATTAATTACGACTATTTAATTTGCGCTAGATTAATTATGCCTAACTAATTACGACTAGCTAAGTAAGAATATAAGCTACATTAATTGCGACTAGCTAAGTAAGACTAATTAACTATGACAATGGTAATAACGACAACTGTAGTGGACAAAAAATTACCTACCCTACGGGGGAACGGTTCAAAAGTGGTACGGTCGTAACAACTGCTTCGAACTATACTCCCCATTTTTTTAATTATGTTCTATATGTCCTCAGTGAGGAGCGCGAAAATGAGAACGCAGTTACGAGAGTCTTGGATGAGCGAGTGCGAGGGTCTGGAATTTATAGCCAGAAGGAGGGAGGAAAAGTGCCTAGTCCAGCCGGCCATGGGCCGGACAAAGGTCACTCATGCACGGACAAGGATGTGATGGACGTGACGGATTAGAGGGGACGAGTGGTGATGGGGGCGTGTGGGTTTGGTCAGGTGGGGTGATGTGTCCAACCAGCCATGGGCCAGACGTGGCTGACGTGGCTAAGTCCAGCCAACCATGGGCCGAACGTGGCTGAGGGGGAGGGCGTCCGGCCTCCCATGGGCCGTTTTTGCCGACGTGGTGAATAAACGGCCGGCCATGGGCCGGACGAGCCAAGTCCGGTGGTCATGGGCTGTTTTCACCACATGGCATGACCACAACGTTTGGCTAGTGGCGGTCTGATCTGGTGCCAATTTTGCAAATTCTGCGGAGAGGCGCTATTTACGCAAAAAAAAGGTTTCAATAGTGCTATTTATGCCAAGAGCCCTTGCTCAACTATGTTTTCTTAGTATAATACATAGACAAGTCTTTGTGGATATCACGGGGATATACTCATGATCTTAGGATGATGATACAATTGGCAATGGTGATGAGGGTTTATCGAAACACCCGTTTTCAATAAAATTCAGATGTTGTCAGGTTGTAGGCAGTCAGACCGGCCTAGGGGATGGTCAGACTGGCCTAGCTAGCAGTTTGATCGGCCACCACTGGCGGTCAGACCAACCTTTGGGCAGGTCAAGTGGCTGACGGCCAGACCGGTTGTGGGAGACAGTCTGATCGGCCATAAAGGTGATTTTTGAATTATAGGCCGGGCAAAAAATAGAGGGTGTATGCAAGAGAGAGGATTCTTCTACACTTGGTCTCACAATTTTTGGAGCTTCGAGTCAAAAGTTCTATTCATTTTGAATTTCCAGAGAGGGTTCAGATTTTTAGGGTGAAAATCCGGCTTAGTCAATGTGTTGGTAATCAGACTGGCCATGGGTGGCAGTCTGACCGAATTTGCCCTGTTCGTTGGCTGGCAAACAGCAATGCTCATTGATTAGGTCAAATTCATGGATCCCAGTACATATATGTTGTATGATGCATGTTTTGACTAACATGGGTCAAGCTGCGAAGAACTTGTGCCCAAAATCGATTTCTTAGTCTATTATTGTGCAGGAAGCTTGGTGGTCAACAACGGTCAACGGCGAGGATGATCGGGACTAAAATTGGAGAGCTGAGGTCCAGAACGATTGAGGATGCTAGGTGAAGTCAGTGGACTCAAGCATAGCATAAAATGGACAAGGATGAACAAATAGAAAGTTTGGTGTGACGGGTTACATCAAGTGGTGTGTGTGGGGGGGGGGGGTAAGTGGGAGCCGGATGTGAGAGACTTGCATACATGAAGAGAGTTATTGATCAACCTACACGTGGCGAAGTATGAGATTGCTTCATAAATATTGGACTCGGTCTTTAGAGAAGGATCGAGAAGGGGTATATTGGTAACTTCACCAAAATACCGTCTTGGTGACCTTTGGCTAAATCGTAGTGCAATACGGCGCAAGGAGAGACGGTTTAGGTCAAGAGAAGACAAAGATCACGAAGAAACAGATTCGAAAAGCCTGGTTCTTCATCCACTTTGAGAAGCATGCGTGAGTGTAGACCCGTTTGTATATGGGCTTAATAGGTGCCCGTTAGGGTCTTCTCTCTCAGCTTGGCCTCCACTATAAAAGGGAATGCTCAGATGTGGAGTTCATAAGTCCTTCCATGAGAAAAACCATAATTTGTGATTTAGGGATTTTGGAGTAGTTGAGGCTAAGGTTTGTGAGAGATGAATTGATTGTGTACTCAAATGTTGAGCTTTTGTCCTCCATGGTGGAGTGAGTGGTTGTAAACCAATATCTATCTCAAATCAATTCAAGCAAGATGGCTTCAAGATGAGTCTCTTCTTGTTCTTGCTTTCTTTTTGGTGACTTTTGGGATTTTGGTGATCCTTTGGTTTCTTACTATGATCTTACTTGCTGTGACATGTGGGAATGCATCTAAGATCATCTTTTACCGACGAGCAAGTTTTAGGATTAAAGTTTGATTTTCTAGGTTCTTGTGCCCTCCTTCCTCATCTTTGAAATTCATGGAACTTTGGCCTTGATCTTACCGATCATCAATTGGAATAGTTTCTTGACCTTATTGATGAGCTATGATTAAAATTTGAGGATTTGGATCACCGAATCAAAAGTTAGTCGATTTGCGATTTTGACCTTGTCTGATTTCATTATACATCGTCTTTGGAGGTCGGACCGCCAAGCCATCTGTCGATTGCTCATCCTCGAGGCCTAACTACCCAACTCTTTTTGTTTTGAATTTTTGGTGTTTTAGTCTTAGGGTTTTGATTGGATTCAATACAAGACTTCTACAATGCTCGTTCATTCAATTTTCATAGCTTTCATGACTATTGGAGCAAGAATGAAGTTGATTCGATCTAGGTGAAAAAAAGTAGTGCTCCTATTCACCCCCTCTAGTCATCATTTCAGTCCAACAAGTGGTATCGAGCCGGTTAGTTCACTCTTGATCTTAGCTGGTCATTGTACTTGGTGGCGATGGAGAATACTCCACCAAGTCGCGCATGTATTCGATGCGCTCGACTATGCCTTTTGAAAGAATTGCATGCATGTCTACATTCAAAGTGAAGGACAAGTCATATGGGAGGTTGTTTGAGCTCCAGTCATCTTGCCCGAGGTTGCTACACGGGCTTCTACGGCCCTTTTGGCTAACAACCACAAGGAAAAGAATCTCCTATATGTCGAGCTTGGTGGATAGAAGTATGATAGGATTTGTCACCTTAAGACTGCGTACGAGATTTGGCACACCCTTGAGACCTACCATGAGCATTCGTCCCAAATCAAGCAAGTACATCAAACGGTCTTCAAGCGAGAATACAACAAGTTCGAGATACGTCCTGCAGAGAGCATCGATGATGTATTCACTCGCTTCAACACGGTGCTCAATCAGTTGAGAGCGGTCGACATCAAGTATTCTTAGTCCGAGAATGCTACTCATCTCTTTGCTACAATCAACACCAACGAGTGGGAGATGAAGGCTACTATCATTGAAGAGAATGTCAATCTCTCTAATCTCACTTTGGAGCTGCTCTATAACAAGCTCAATACACATGAGATCAAGAGGGTTGATCATCCTAAGAAGGAGAACATGACCTTGGTAGCTGACCCTGTCAAGAGTTCTCTTGATGGCTCTTTCGACACTTTGGGTTTCTCTCTTACATGTCTTTCTACAATCAATGAAGAAGACCTTGAGTCCATCCCTGAGCATGAGTTAGCCCTTCTAGCCAAAAAGTTTACATGGGTCTACAACAATGTGAGGAACAAGAAGAGATGAGGTCCAGTGACTTGTTATGAATGTGGTGAGCTTTACCATATTCGGCCAAACTGCCACATGCTCAAAGGGAACGGCAACCACAAGAAGGAGAAGCCCGCCTAGAGGAAGCCTCAAGGGAGCAAGGTGAAGCTCGATGTCGTGAAGCTTGTGAAGGCCACTCACCGGGTCCTTACTGCTTTTGGAGATCACTCCTTGAGCGATGTGGACTCTGGTAGTGGGGAGGACAAGGAGGAGGAGATCCCTCGAGAGAAGGACAAGGGAAAGGGATAGGGCAAGGTCAAGGACTTCACCGGCATGTGCTTCATGGTTGACTCTGTCCACGATGTCGGCGATACCGATGAGGCACCTCCTTCCTATGAAGTCCTTTCTATGCGATGTTGCCGACTAGCCTAGCCAAGCCACGCAGCATGTCGCCGCCGGCCATCGACCGGTGGGCAGCGTCCGTGAGTCGTGGACCGGTGTGGCCGCCGCTTGTTGTTCGCCGTCTTCATCCGGACTCCTTCTCCCTCTTTCCTTCACTTTGCCGCCGTCGTGTACTTCGTGGACTCCGCGCCTCTAGGGGTATTTAAGGCCCCGAGGGCCTTCATCCTCGCACCGTCTTGCCCGCCCGCCGCAACCCTAACTACCACCCTTGATTCGTCGCCTGGAGCCCTAGCCGCCGTCGTCGTCTTCAGCACCGGCCGAGAAGATCCCATCGCCGTCGTCGCCGCTTCAGTGGTCCTCGTCGCCGTTGGAGGCCACCATCAAGATCGTCGCAGCGCCCGCACCTCGAAGCCGCCGTCGCTTTCGCCGGAGAACCCCTCTAGCACCCTAACGTGATCCCCACGTCCTCCTCTACCTCCCGGTACCCCTTGCCACCATCGGGTCGTCACCGTTCATCGGATCCCTTGGGATCAATGCGCTGCCGCCCTCGCCGTCAAGCCACACCAGCGCCACCTCATCGCCGCGTTAGCCCCAACACCTCTGTGGCGCTCGCGTGGCAGCCACGGCAGCGTTGCCACGTGGCAGTCCAGATCCAAACCGTGAGTCCACTGTGAACCAAGAGGCTGACGTGTGGGCCCCACACATTAGTAATTTCTTTTTCTTTTTCTTAATTCCAAAATTCCTTCGCTGACGTCATAAATCCGATTTTTCTTTTAAAGAATAATTAAGGTAATTCCAAAATTAGGGTTTCTTTTAGATTCAAACTTCCAAAGCCCATATCTTTTGCATCCGAACTCCGATTGAGCTCATTCAAATTTCTAAATTCATCTAAATTCAAGATCTATTTAGCTAGGATTTTTATTTAATTTTTGGAGTTTGTTTTGCCTCTGATATTTATTTGTTTTATTTGCTTGATTCGTTTGCGAGTAGATGTTGATACTTCGGGAAGATTTGAAGAAGAAGAAGCACCTCAAGAGCAAGATCAGTACCTAGACCTATTCCAAGGCAAGTTATACCTTTGATCATATTGAATCCAGTTTTCAAAAGTTATATTGATTCAAATTATTGCATCTACTTTAAGTATTTATTTAAATGCTTTTGGGCATAGTTATTAATCCAATTTGTTATATCCACCTTGTCTATTGTTATGTAATAATCTTTTGTCACCCTAGATTGGTTCATTATTTAGTTGGTATTATCGTAGCACCAACGTGGGTTGGTTAGATACGATTAGTCTGCTTAGCCATGGCACGAGTCATCATTTCATGTAAGTTGTAATTATAAACTTGACTAAGTAATTATGGAACTAAGTGGTGAATCTATGTGTAAAATGTGCTATCACTCGTTGATGGTATGTGTTGCACTTAACCAATAGAGTGGAAAAGGATTTGGACGGAGGCAAGTGGTACTGTGTGCTACTTTTGGTGGAGCTGTGTGCATGGGATTAAAACACTGTGTGCATAGGGATTTGTAGTTATATTGAAAGTCATGCCTTGGTCAATTAAGGACTTAACTTTGTGCGCCATTGAATTGAGCCTTAATGTACGACCACATGCTTGGTATGCGATGGGCCTAACTTAGTAAGTTATGGATTCTTGACATTGCTACTCAGGTAGTAGGTTAGACTGTGTTGATTGGGTGGAGGTGTGCTACCAAGTAGTTACATCACGGGGCTGTTCGCCGTGTCCCTATCCAACGGTGTGTGTCGTACCATCCACTGTGTATAGTTTGGTATGACGGTTTGTAAGCACACTAGGAGTGGCAATGCTTGGGATGAAGTCTCTGAAACGTTTTGTTATGATTAGTACTTGCAACACTAGTTGTATCTTGTGGGTAAAGTGTACAAACTCTACAGAGTGTTAAATCAATCTATTCGAATAGCCGCGTCCGCGGTCATGGACATGCTCAGGAATTTTACACGAGGGGTAGATTTTCATAAAAACCTTGGGAAGGGAGCTATGTGATCTAAGTCATATGGCTATGTGAATAACTTGTTTAGGCTATGTGTCTTTGTGAAATCAAACTGTTGAATTATTATTGTTATTTGTTTTACTTTATGCTTTCAATCTATTATTCGTATTCAAATTGCAAATGTTGCATTTCTGCAAAAGAACCATAGAAGCCATTCCTTTGGAATAAGCCACCATGTATAAATTGCATTCTGTGGTATAACTTGCGAGTACGGTTGTGTATTCATGCTTGCTAAATCAAATCAATAGAAGAGGAGGAGTCATCGCTTGCTTTTGAGGAGGAGTTCATCGAAGGTGCTTGATTGTAGGTTCTTGATCCCAGTCGGTTGCCTGCGGTGAATTGATGGGATTTCGCTGAAGATTTCTGTTCCGCTACTATTCAATTCTCTGTCAGCCCTGCGTGGCTTAATAAATGTAAACCCGACCATAAGGTCAAAACCCTTATCTGTTAATCAAATTACTCATTTATGCTATTAATTGTCTTTTGTGGATCGATATTCATCTATGTTGAGATTGTGTGCACTAGCGTGATCCTGGACTAGTGTATTATACAAGAGAGTCCAGAATTGCATTTTTGGGTCCCAACATGCCACACCCGTGAAGCTCCTAGCCGCCATTATCGCCGCCGTCGATTTAACCGCCACCACCTCGCCGAGCCACCGCCACCTGTGAGCTTACTCATGCCCGTGGTGTTCGTTTTTGCACTTGGCGGACTTCCTCGCCATGTTCGCCATGGATGCCGCCACCAAGCCACGACCATCTTTTTGTTCTCTCTCGCCACCTCGGCGCCATGTAGTCACGACCTCGGTTGTGCAACTCATGTGTCAATGCCATGTGTCAACTTTGAGCTAGAAAGCCGTAGAGACCAGTCTACCATAAACCCGATCACTTACATGTGGGTCCCAAGTGTAAGGTTTTCTTTAATTCTTTCTCTCTCCTCAACTTGACCCCACCGCCATTCTCTAATTCTTTTTCCAGATTTTACTTTAATTTGGAAATTCAAAATCGATGAGGTCCACATCGGCCCTTTAGGGTTTTTATTTAATTAAATCTGAGGAATATTCTCTAGATATTCTTTTTTCTCTCATTTTTCTTTTCCAGCAAATCTTCCGAGAGTCCTTTCTCCTTCGTTCGAGCTCCGATTCAGTCCGTTCAAATTCCTGAATTCATTAAAAATCGAACCATTTCTTTTAGAGCTGGTTTTAATGTTTTTGTATTTTATTTGATTTTCTTTTGAATTTATTTGTGCTTCGCCTGTTGTTTTCTCTCTCGTTAGATGATCTGTTTCACGGAGCAGGAGCAAAAGCAAACTTTAAAGATCCAAGTGTGGTAACTGAGCAGAGCCAAAGCCAGGGCAAGTCACAATCCTTTAATCATATTGAACCTATGATTCCAAAAGTATATTGCTTTATATCAATTGCATGCTATCTTTATATCAACTGTTTTGGGATTAGTTAATCACCTATTTGTCATTATGCCTCCATTGAATACTTGAATACCATGAATCATTTGTCACCATAGGATGGTTAAATTTTGTTGGACATAATTGTATCACCAATATGGGTATCATACAGATGCTTAGTCATGCTTAGTTATGATGGGTTTATGATCACATGTATAATAATGATTAATTTTGACTTAATGAGATATGGAATCATGGCGGTTAGCCACTATTGTTAAAATTTGTGTACCATGATAGGGTATGTCATTGGTCTTGGTTGAACTAAATGATTTTCGCTCGGATAAGCGGTTGTGAAGAGAGGGTGTGGTTATAACACGTTGTGGGTTTGTGGTAGACTCGCCTAAGTAACTTGTCAATGACTTAATCTTGTGCGTCATTGAACTGGGCCTTTTCGTGCAACCACATGCTTGGTATGGGACATGTCTAACTTAGTAAGTTGTAGAGTTTTGGCATTGACTACTCAGGTAGTATATGGGTGGATGTGTGTACCCTTTCTAAGGTCACATTAATGGTCGGTTTGTCGCTTCTATGTCCAACAGTATGCGTCAAACCAACGGTGAGGTTGGGGTGACAATATGCACTGTGGGAGAGTCAATTGTTGAGATGAAATTTCGAAATGTTTTTGTTATGATTGGTGCTAGCTACCTGGTTGTATCTTGTGGATAAAGTGTACAACCTCTCTGAGTGTTAATTAATCTATTGAATAGCGCATCCACGCTTATGGACATGTCGAGGATTTCACATGAGAGGTAGAGTTTCTTCATAAAATGTGTTGGAGTGTGGATGTGAAGTTCACTTGATGAATATAATGTTCGATTGGTGAATGGGTAATTCACTTGGTGGTTTGTGTTGGGAAGTTCCTTTGGTTGATTTAAAAAATTGCTTACTTACTTTATTTATTGTTTCTTTTAAATTATGCAATTCAATCTATTTATTGTATTTATCGTCATCTTGCTTTTGCAAAAGAACCATACAACTAACCTTTGTTCAAGCCTTGCATGAATATTAAATGCATCTTGTTTCCCCTACGACTTGTTGAGTACTTTATGTGCTCACGACTTCAAACTTTTACCTTTCGGTTGAAAAATATCAAGCTACTCAAAAGTTCTTTGAGAATGAGTACTATGCAGACTTTGCGAATTAGGAGGCATTCTCCACTCGATTGCCTATGGGCATGTTGATTGGCCTTTCCAAATTTTTTTGTTCCGCTGCAAGAGTTTATTTGTTTCTTTAGCCCTGCGTGGTAAGTTAAGTAAACATTGACCATAAGGTCCACTGATTATTACTATTTGTTATTTTGAGATCTTTTTAGTTAAATCAATAAATGGATGGTATTTCATCGATGTTTCCTGTGTGAGCTAGCTGTTGGTCTGGGACTAGTTCAGAATACACAGAGGGTTTCAGATGTATAAATCTGGGTCCCTCAATACTGTTGGCCCTGCTAGGGTTCAGTCAGCCAGTAGAAAATGGTACATTCTTATTATAGTCGATGATTTCTCGAGATACTCTTGATTGTTCTTTCTTGCTTCGAAGGATGAAGCTTTCGATCATTTTCATGATCTTGTTCTTCACTTGGCTTCTGAACTCCCCGGTGCATTGAGATAAATCCGTAGTGACAATGACACGAAGTTCAAGAACACCTCATTTACCTCTTTCTGCGTTGAGCATGGTGTTTAGCATCAATTATCCTCTACACACGCCCCTCGACAAAATGGCATGGTGGAAAGAAAGAACCAGACCTTGGTCGAGATGGCCAAGATGATGCAAGATGACGTACAGTTCTCCGAGGAGGTTCTAGTCTGAAGCTATTGCTAGAACTTGTCATATTGCTAGTCGTGTCTTCTTGAGACCGTCTTTGGGCAAGACACCATATGAGCTTCGGTTTGGAAGACCATCAAAGCCCAAGCCACGCGCAGTGATCTTTGAGTGGAAGTCAAGTGTTAGTCACGTGTCATCCACGCCATCGCCACCTCGACCGTGTACACATGTGGGCCATGTGTGCCATGTCATCTCTACCAGTTAAAACCCTAAACCAAAGTCAGCATGGACATGGTCCACGGTAGACCCACCCATTGACATGTGGACCCCACATGTTAGGCTCACTTTTACATGCACTCGTGAGCCATAGACTAGTAGACTAGAGCAATCGACCCGGTACATAGACCGAGGATCCCACATGTTAGCCTCAGTTCTTTATTTCCTGGATTTTCTCTTAATTCTGAAATTTATTGCTGACATCATGCTGATGCAATATTTTAGAATTTCTTTTAGAAAGAAAATTATGGAAATTCGAAATAGTGTTTTCTTTCTCGTTTTCTTAGATTTAAATCTTCCGAGAGCCCGTTCTTCCTCATATGAACTCCGATTGAACCTATTTAAGTTTCTAAATTCATATAAATTCAAGCCCTATCTTCCTATGATTTTTATTTATTTTTTGGAGTTTATTTTTTGCTCTTTTTTGTATTTATTTGGGTTTTTCGCTTTCGTTTGCGAGTAGACGTTGTTATTTCGGGAGCTTTTGAGGAAGGATGAATTGGTCAAGCTCAAGACCAATACCAAGACTTGTTTCAACACAAGTTGTACCTTTGACCATGTTCAACCCAGTTTTTCGAAACTACTTATATTGAAATTATTGCATGTTACTTCAATTATTTAATTCTTTAAATGTTTTGGGATTAGCTGTACACCCATTTGATTATATCCACTTTGCTCATTGTATTACCCTGATATTTTATCACCCTAGCTTGTTTAATTATTAGTTGGTATTATTATAGCACGAACGTGGGTTGGTTAGACACGAATAGTCTGGTTAGCCATGCAACGGGTTATTGATATCATTTTGAGATGCAAATCTAAACTTGACTAAGTGATTATGGATCTTTGAGTAAAAGCTTTGTGTTGTATGTTGTTACTCATTGACAGTATGTGATGCATTTAACCAATAGGGTGTGAAAAGATTTAGACTAAGGCGAGCGGAAAGAATTGTGATATGGTGGAACTTCGTGTTTGGGAAAATATGAATCTTGGTAATTTAATTAGAAATTGGGCAGTCTCGCCTTAGTCAATTAAGTACTTAACTTTGTGCACCATTAAACTGAACCAAAACTATACGACCATATGTCTAGTATGAGACATGTCTAACTTAATAAGCTACGAAATCTTGGCATTGACTACTCAGGCATGTAGGTTAGACTCTGTGCCAGGGTGGAGGTGTGTAGTATTGTGGGCTGGTCACACTTATGAACGGTTCGCCATCTCCAAGTCCAACGATGTGCGTCAGACCAAAGCACTGCGTCAGGGTTGGTAGGACGGTATGCACATCGGGAGGGTCAATTGTTAAGATGAAATTTCGGAAAGGTTTTGTTATGATTGATGCTAGCTACACTGGTTATTTCTTGTGGGTAAAGTGTACAAACCTCTAGAGAGTGTTAATCAATCTATTCGAATAGCTGCGCCCGCGGTCATGGACATACTCAAGGATTTCACACGAGGGGTAGATTTTCATAAAACAATTGGGAAGGGCCAGTTGTGTGATTTAATCTCATATGGATATGTGAAAGAATTTAATTAGGCTTCATATCCTTTGTGAAAATAATTGTTAAACTATTATTGTTTATTCATATTAAATTACACTTTCAATCTATTATTTGTATTCAATTGCAAATGTTGTTTTTTGCAAAATAACCATAGATGCCATTTCCTTTGGAATAAGCCATCATCTATAATTACATTATATGGTACAACTTGTTGAGTACTTGGAGTACTCATTCTTACTATAATCATTCAGCTAAAGTGGAAGAATCTTTGCCTACTTTCGAGGAGTTTAACCAGGAGGGTGATTGCTGGGTCTTGATCCCAGTTTGTTGCCCGTGGCAAGTCGATGGGTTCCCGCTGGAGTTGCTTCCATCTATTTATTTAGTGTCAGCCCTGCGTGGCTTAATAAGTTTAAACTTGACCATAAGGTCACAACCGTTATTTATTAATCAAATTAGTCGTTTATTCTTATTTTCGTCTTGTGTGCAATGATATTCATCTATGTTGACACTGTATGCTCTAGCGTGATCTTCGACTAGTGCATTATACACAGAGAGTCCATATTTGCATATTTTGGTCCTGACATTATCCTGCACATTCGAGGGGTTTTCAAGTTCTTAATCTTGAAACTAACGTGATCATGGAGTAATGCGATGTCACCTTTGATGAGACTAGCCCTGGAGCTAGATCAGACATTTCAGGTGACTCACAGGTGGTGGAGAGCATCTTTGTGTAGGAAGATGAAGGCGAAGCTGATGATTGTTTCCCGCCTGCTGCTGCTACTACTCCTGATCTAGTTGAAGAACCTCCTATTGCATCTTCATCATCAGCAATACCTACGTAGGTCGAAGAGGTGCTATCTCCCCTAAGCGCTCCACTTCACATTCAGAGGCGTCATCCTCTAGATTAGATGATTGGTCATCTTTATGAGGGAGTCACTCGCTGCAGGTATCATGATCCAAGTCTCTACTTCCATTCTACATTTGTTGCTTCCTTTGAGCCCCGCGATATGTCACAAGCATTATCTGATGCTAGCTGGGTCAATGCCATGCATGAGGAGTTAGAGAACTTTGAGAGGAACAAGGTCTAGAACCTAGTAGAGCCCCCTAGTGGTCATAATGTGATAGGAACCCGTTGGGTGTCCAAAAATAAACAAAGTGAGGATGGCCTAGTGGTGAGAAACAAAGCTAGGTTGGTAGCTCATGGCTTTAGTCAAGTTGAGGGGTTAGACTTTGATGAGACATTCGCTCCTTTTGCTAGATTAGAGGTCATTCGCATTCGGCTTGCATTTGCTACATCTAAGGGCATTAGACTATATCAGACGGATGTTAAGAGTGCATTTCTCAATGGGTATAGAGAGGAGGAATTATATGTTAGACAACCTCCGGGCTTTGAGGCTCCCAAACATCCACATCATGTCTTTAAGCTATCCAAAACCTTGTATGGTCTTAAGCAAGTCTCTAGAACTTGGTATGATATGCTCAAGACCTTCTTACTTAAGAATAACTTTGAGATGGGTAAGGTAGACAAGACATTGTTTATTCTTAGGCATGGCAATGACTTCCTCCTTGCTCAGATCTATGCAGATGATATTATCTTCGATGGTTCTTCTCATGCTCTTGTTTCTAGTTTTTCTGTGACCATGTCTAGGGAATTTGAGATCAGTATGACGAGAGAGCTCAACTACTTTTCGGGGCTTCAAATCAAGAAATGCAAGGAAGGAATCTTCATCCATCAAACAAAGTATACCAAGGATCTGCTCAAGCGCTTCGAGATGGGTGACTACACGCCGATCATCACTCCCATGGCGACTTCGACTACTTTGGATCCAGACAAGGAAGGAGAATCCGTGGATCAACGTGAGTACCGCAACATGATCGGCTCCCTCCTCTACCTAATAGCCTCAAGACCGAACATCCACTTCGCGATCTGTCTCAGTGCGAGGTTTTAGGCATCTCTAAGGACTTCCCATCTCCAAGCCGTCAAGTGCATCTTCACGTATCTCTAGTCTACCATCCAATATGGCAATTGGTATTCCTGCTCATCTTCCTAGTCTATTGGGGGGTTTTTATATTCTGATTTTGCGGGCTGTAGGCTAGATAGGAAGAGCACCTTAGGCACTTGTCACTTTTTAGGCACTTCTCTTGTTTCTTGGTCTTCTAGGAAGCAGTCTTCTGTTGCACTATCCACGACCGAGGCCGAGTACGTAGCTGCTGCTAGCTGCTATAGTCAGATCCTATGGATGGTGTCCACTCTTAAGGACTACGAGTTATCTTTTGATAGTGTTCCACTTCTTTGTGACAGCCCTAGCGCCATTAACATAGCCAAGAACCCAGTGCAGCATTTGAGGACGAAGCATATTAACATTCGCTATCACTTTTTTAGAGACCATGTAGAGAAGAGTGACATCATGCTAGAGTTTGTGGAGTCTGAGGCTCAGTTAGCTAACATTCTCACCAAGCCATTAGACCCAATTGGGTTTGCCACCTTGAGGAGTGAGTTAGAGGTAATTTATCCCTATGTGTTGGCTTGAGAGGTGTAACACCGGCTATTCTAAGCCAAGATGTCACCTAAATAATCAAACAAACAACCTTAATGCGGAAGAATTAGAACACCATCACATCTAATGACATAAAGAGATCACAAGTGCTATTGAATCAACCATAACATAGTAAAATGCATCATTCATCATCTAAATTTATCTATTACAGTTCATCAATAACGAATGAAAGATAGAACTAAATCATAATCTTGAACTTGAATAGGGTGATGTGAATAAGTAGTGCGTATCTACTCCCTTCCAATTGAGCCAACATCGATTACCTAAAATAAACAACAACACAAGAATGAGTCCAAGACTCAGCAAGTATAGTGAGTAAATGAAACATACAACAAACATGATCAAGCCAACATCATTGAATAATATGAAGAAATCACATAACGAACATTTGAATGAATGAAATGAATGGATTGAATGAAATGAAGGGACTACACACATGCATATACCGGTATTGCTAGTGACACACCCGTCGGTGTTCACTTAAGCCCGCATCTTAACAAAAATGCGGGCATCCAAGTCTCGTATGAAGAACATTTCATACGGGTGTCCCAAAACGCCCACATTGGAATGGTGGGGCCCACATTGGAATGGTGGGTCTTACGTGCCCATCCCGGAATTGATGGGTCTTTTAGTCCACTCCGTGGATGTAACATGAATGATAAATGCATGGTATGAAATATGAACAATGAACGCATCATCTCTAACCATAGAAATATCACATATGAAAGGAACATAATAATTGAATACCATCATGAATAATAGAAAACACAATATGAACATCAAGCATTCAATCATTCACAATTCTTAAGAACATCACAGTACTTGCCTTCCGCGATGTGACGCATTAGGAGGCAATGGCGGTGCTCCTAAACCTGAAGCCTCCCCGCCTACACAATATATACTTGAAATAAGAACAACGGATAACAGGACGCTTCCATTAACGTTCTACAACGCCTTCCCAACAACCCACACTTAACTAACTAGATCTAATCCAAAGCGCATAATACGACCTGAAACTGATTCTGGACAGCAGCACAGAAACACTCATATTTAACGATCTGGGGCTCGGAACGAGGTGAGCCCAGATCCTGTAGAAACGTAACGAACATATCTACGAAAACCTAGTTGGTGAGATCACCCAATTCGGTCAAAATAAATATACTACAGGCAGATGAACTTGGAAGACAGAATCTGTTCTGATGAAACGGGCAGCAGTAAAGAAATTAACACAACTATTGATCTACAACTCCGATTAAGGAGTTCTTTAACATTTTGGAAAGGTTACGAACTTTTCTAAAGGAAATTAGTTGGGTGAGAACCCTGAATTTGCCTCTAACATGAACATATTTTAAAAGACAAAACGACAGATTAATCTAGTCAGAAATCTGGACAACAAGAAAGAAACTAACATAACTTTTGATACAAATGTCGGAATTATGTGTTCTTGGCGGCCATGGAAACATAAGACAATAAACTACAGATTTCATAATAGGGAGGATTCCTGATTCGGACCTTAACAATGCTCAATTTGCTACGCAAAGTGACTGCTGGTAATTAATCGATGTTCTGGACAGTGGTACATAAATGGCCATATCTTTCAAACCATAACTCGGATTTAGGTGAACTCAGAGGCCATGGAAACCTGACGAAACACCCCACAACTCTCTAGGAGATCCCAAATTCTAATTCGGCGTTAATCTATACGAAACCTGACGCACAACAGGGAACAGAAATCTGATTCTACTCGCAGCAGGATTAACGACTCTAATTACGAAATTAATCCATAGGGAATGATTGAATTAGACTACAAGGACTCGAGATTACCCTTGAAGACTCTCATGAACACGCTGAAAAAACCCCACGAGGAAACTTCTCCTCTTCCTCCTCTTTCTTCTTCTTCTCTCTTCTTCTTCTCTTCTACCATGGCCGACAGCACATAGGCTTCTTCCTCCTTCCTTTGGCTGACATCAATGGAGGGGAGACCACCCATGGATGGAGATGGACAGCAAGGGGACGTGCTGGACAGGGGGAGGCGCAAGGGAGAATGGGGGAAGGGGGTGGTGGCCAAGGGGAGGAAAGGGGGAGGGAGTGCTTAGGGGGGTTAGGGTTAGAGGGGAGGGGGTCGATTTGGGCTTAGGCCCATGGCGCCTCCCTCTCTTGGGCCCTGGTGGCCAGCCACAAGATGGCTCTAGGTTGGGTCGGAGGCCCAGGTTCCAAAATTCCCCCCAAAAAACTTAAATTTCAATTAATTCTCTCACCCGATTAAATTCTCTCTCTATGCTGAGAACAGGGTATTACAGAGGGAGTTGGTTCTTTTCTGAATTTTCCTTGTTCATCTGATTTTTCTTTGATCTTATTATGAACTTTCTAATCTTTTGATGTTTTAGGCTTTTGAGCTTTTCTTGCATCTCATTGTACCATATTGCATTCATATGAAAATCACAGAAAGATGCATTATAATATAAGCTTTACAGCTTGTTTTTAAAATTGATGAAGCTTTGCTTATTACCCTTTCGAGCTTTAGTGTTTCAATTCTTGCTCAATGTCATGTCTAGTTCATTGAGTTGATAGAATTATCATGGTTTCATATGTGTAGCTTAGTCTTTGCTTGATGAGCTAGAACTTTAAGACAACTTAAACTAAAAATTTCAATTTGTGGATCTTTTAGCTGGTTGCACAATTAGTGATCTTTTGTGACACTTGCCATGTCAAAATTATTTTGTTAGCTTTTGAATCTAGGATTGAACATCAATTGAGCTTCTTGTTCCTTTCTGAATCTAAAATTGCTCTTGTGCAAAATGAAAAATCAAGTTTTAAGGTTCTCACGTGGTTAAATAGTGCCAAACTATTATCACGAGACTGCATGTCAAAGACATGAACTTGAAGATAGTTTGATGATCCAGACGATCTCACGGAGACTGCTTGTCAAACTTCACATAAACCTTAAGATATGTCACCCCGGTTGAAGCTTAAGAAGAGTTTGTAGATGACTCCTAGTCCAGGATCTTCTTCACTAAGATAGACATTTAATCTACGTCAACATTCATTGCAAATAAAAACTGTCACATCCCCACGTTAATAAAAGATATTTAGAATGCATCTCATCAGCATGCATCATGTTTTGAAGTTTTGCATAATTTATTGCACTTGGAATATCTTGTTCAAACTTTTGAATCCACACTTAAGGAAGTAAACTCAAAAAGAAAAATTAAACAAATGCTACTAAAGTTCCTCTAGAAATAATTTATTAAAATACTATAATAATTATCTTGAATTAATATAATTTTTCCCAAATTTTTGGGAAAGGTTTTGACCCTCACAAAATTCAAACACAATCCAATAACCTATTTCGTTTTGGATTTAAACTGAACAAAATATATCTTGAACAGTAGGGTTTAATAATTTTTGTAGACACTAAACCTTCCCAGGAACACCTCTAAATTATTTCAGATTTTTAGGATTTTTTCCTATTTTTAGTGGCCTGGTCAAAGTGGAATGGTTTGAATTTAAATCACCAAACCCTAAACCCTAACCGCCGCTCTCGTTTCTCGCTCGAGTCCGACCTAGCCACGGACTCAACCCAACCACCTATATGCACCGCGTGTGAGCATTCGATTAGAAATCAACAGCCCAGATCGCATACCCTTTTGGTCCGGTCCGAACATTCGCGCGTAGTGTCGACCGTGCAATCAAGATCCAATGGTCCACGAAGACCCACTTAACTCAGCCTCACACGCGTGTGTTAAGTCGCTGACGAGGTGGGCCCGACCTGTCAGATCCATCTCCCACCTCTCGCTGCCGTCTCAGGCATCCTGTGCCACGCGGCCGCGAGCGCCTGCACAGCTCCATCGATGCCGTGACCGCACCGCCTCTCCTGACCTATCCTGGTGCTTCTCCACTTCACGCAGCCTCTGTTGCCGTTAACACCCGAGGATAATGCCCTCTCCACACCTCTCATTCCCTCACTTCTCTTCTTTTTGGCAGAAGAGGAGGATGCCTTTACTTGCTCCTTGCTCGGGTAAGCTTCACCCGCATGGTCCTCCTCTCTTGTACCTTCAACGCCCTCTCCATTTTTGCTAATGCGAGTTTCTCTCGTGGCTTGTAGCCCCCAGTACATCTTCGTGCTCTCACTGTTCTCCAGAGCGCGCTCCGACGGGCACTGTCGTGTCTTCTCCATGTCCGGGAGGTATTATCCTCAACTGAGCGCTTCACATTGTGTCTTAGGACATCATCAAGCTTTCCCCTCAACTAATTTCAACAATGCACGACAGGATCTTGTTGATTTGAAGTTTGGACCCTTTTCGGCCGAAGAGCAAACTCTTCATCTCCCACTTAATCCGGTAAAGCCCTCATCGATTCCTTGCTGTCATAGCATGTTTATACGGTCCTTAACGTATCCCGACCATTCACTGTCTGTAGGTTGTCGCAGGGACTTCTCTCCTCGCGAAGCCGCGCCGCCGTCATTTTCTTCTCCGGTGCCAACACAGCTCCAACCTCTCCCAAGCTTCCCCGAGCTTCCTCGTTGCTCAGGTAGCTAACTAATAGTCCTTAGAAGCTTGGGCACCCGCTTGATTGATGCTGCGGAACTGTATTTGCTGTATGCATGTCGGCCGTGAGAACGCAGCCGCTCAACTCTGGCTAGCTGTCGGTGTAGGCCACCTCAGATGCTGTAACCACTTCCACTAGGTGCGCAGCACTATTGCGCATCTAACCCAGTCGTTGGCCAGCTCCACCGTGGCGCATAGCGTCGCTGGGTAAGCGCGCGGAACGGGAGTTCCCGTTGTCGTACACGCACATACACTGTATCAAAATGATTAGGAGTTAAGCTGTAATCATTAGCATTTAACTGTTGTCTTAAAGATTGAACGAGTCACTTACAAGTGGGCTCATGCACGTAAAACGGTGGGGTTAAACAAAAACAAAGAGAGATCGACTTGTGGGCCCAAGGTCAGAACACTGTGGCGCTACGCACGCTGCTGGTGGACCAAGCTCATTGGACCGTGTCACTAACACGGGGCCCCACCTATCGCTTTGGAATTTAAAATCAGAGTTAAAACGAAAATGGCACAATTTTCAGGACCCCACCAGTCAGCGGCTATGGCTAGCACAGCGCCCGATGTAAAAAGTAGTAAATGCTTTATGAAATTCGAAATCCAATTGTTTACACGCTAAAAAAATATGAATAACTTCAAAAGTACATAACTAATTCATCTCAACTCCAAAATGGTTGAAACCAGTTTTGATAATTTTTATTTTTAACGAACATTATTACAAAATTGGTTCCAAACTTGTTGTTGCAACAGAAATTATTATTTTGGAGAATGATCCATAAAACTATTATTTTTGCAATAGAAAAGGGTCGATAACTTTAAAATGCATAACTAATTCATAAAAACTCCAAATGAGATGAACCCAGATGTTTGAAGTTGTAATAATATTCTCTATTTATCTATATAATCCTTGTATCCCCTTTGCTCTACAAATTGTGGCTAAATAATTAAATTACTTGAACTAAGGCTTATTGAAATCAAATTCAAATTGGTATAACTTTCACACACTAACTCCAAATAGAATAATTCTTTCACCTAAAATCATATAAAATAATACACTATCCACTGTAGAAAAATCATGTATTTTTGATTATTTTGATTTTTGAGGTATTTCTCGGTGATTATCGATATCGTTATTTCTCTAGATTCCGGAGAGATTGATATTGACTCCTACGCTATTGAGAGTGAGCAATTGATCTACCAGCAAGGCAAGCATCATTTTAACTTTCTTTTGCATCATATTTGATCCCAGTTTTGTTAAATTAGTGCAATGATAATTGCTTGCATGCTATTTTGATTATGTCGCTATTTTTGTGATGAGTAGTTAGATATATCCTATTCATTGAGGTTATCCTTGAATTGTTCTAGTACAACATGCTTAAGATAGGTTGTATAAATTATTGTATGTTTATGCTTAGCCATGCAAGTCTAGAACAGTAGTTGATTGTCGAGATTAACCCGACAATTATGGGAGAAACATACTTTCTCATATTCTTTTTATTCCAGATCTTCGTATCTATTTTATAAGTTCAATTTTTTCATTATAAATGAGTTTTGGGGTCTAGACAAGTTTTGGCTAGTGAGGGTGCCTTCGTGCATGAGATCGGGTATGTGGATGTCTTGTCCGGGCCATTAAGGACCGAACTTTGGTAATATCGTTAATTCAAGTACACTCGTGCTACCACACGCGAGATATGGGTACTGTATGGTTAAGTAGGGGGAGGGTTTTATTGTGTTATGTTCCATGGTAGTGTGAGGGCACTTATGTTGATCATTTGTCCGTAGAAGCCAATGTAATTTTCTATAGTGTGCAAGTGAGCACCAATTTTTAATCTGTGCATTGCATCGGTATTTCCAATACAACTTGTGAGCCGCTTAGCAAGTGCTATCAGTCGCTTGTACTAAGTAAGGGAACATCTTACAAGGGGGACTTATCCCAATAGGATCTTCTTGCTAAAACAACGGTATCTCGATTCTCCCCGGCCGGTATACCAAAGGAAGTGTGCTATTTTCGGAGGCATCTGGAGACTTATGAGCTAATCGAGTCGTGTGGGTAAAGTATTACACCTCTACAGAGATAAATCTATCCGAATATCCGTGTCCGCGATTATGGACGAACGCTTGAGTTCGGTAGTTACTATTGTTAGACTTTGAACTATTTTGTGGGTACAATTTGGTATTCGGTATGAACAGATGTTCATGCACGTATATCAAACTGGGCTGCCACTATGATGTTTGTTTGATTCATTTGTTCACCTTTGTACTACTTTATCACATGATTTACTTCTACTTCAAATCTGTTTTTAAAATGGCAATTGATAAAACTAGTATGTGTAGGATGGAAAATTGTTTCGTTTTTCGCAAAACTAAAGCCACTAATGCCACCCTTGGAACAACCTCTATGCATAACTAATTTTTATTTGTGTAAGACTTGAGAGTACCTTTGTACTCAATCCGGTTGCTGTAATTTTAGGTATAGAAGATTGTGAGCCCGATGAGCTCGTTAGCGCCGATTTAGGCAACGGTAACGAGTAGTGCCATCAGTTAACTCTCAGTCGGTTGCCGATGGGTTATAGGGCATACAATGCTGGAATTTTGGTTTATTTACTTGCTTCCACTGTTACTTTAAGTTCTTATTTGAATTTGGCCAGTCCGCTACTTGTAATAGTCGTAGACTTGAACTACTTGATGTATGCCTTTTGAATTATTAATGTATGATTTTTGTATAGATGTGATCAATGTTGTATGTGAGTTTGGGTTTGTTGGTCGCTGATTTTGGGAGCCAACATGACTCCATGCTCACTGTTCATGGATTCCATTTTAACTCACTAAGTGTGGTCTTTGATTGTTTAGAGAACTGATAATCATGCAGTGCTTGTAGAGGAGCTATACGCATGATCATCGAGGCTCTAGTTTCAACAAAGAACTCTCATTTAGATGGAGTTAGCTTAGAATCCATTAACTTGGAAGCCTAGAGTTATCTCCTTAAGGTCGGGCGGGTCTTGGTATTACGGAAATAACCCGGGGGCTCCCACAAAAACTGTTGTAAAATGGGTGATTGAGTTACTTCGAGCAAAATGATTCACTTTGGGACTTGTTGTCTCTAGAATGGTTTTTGTTAGCTTCTTGATCTCACATTGACATTCTGACATGACCATTATTATTCTATGATCCCTTTTGATGAACTTGATAATTTTTTACACTTTGCTTAACTTTTGAAAAATCCACCACTTCATCTTGACCTTTCTCGCTTAGCTTTCATATATATGTCTTAATATAATCTTGATAGCACTTTCATACTTGATGTGTCTTGAGTAATAGTAGAAATACTAGTTTGTTCTTTTGGGTAATCTCCAAAGCTTCTTGTACTAACAAAAAAAATGAAAATCTAAAAATGAAGTCACTCCATTGCATTTCATGCATGCTCGTTTGTAACGTCCCGTTTGCCCTGAGTTTTTGAAAATTTTCAAATTAGAAAGAACCATTTGGTTTTGATGAGAGGTTAAAGCTTAACTTGAGATTTTAAAAGAACTTTAAATGACAAAACAAAACTTCAACTAAATCGGTTCGGTTTCTTTTGGAGTTTGCTGGAGTTTTTCCTTTTATCTGTTTGCTCCGTGCTTTCCCTCGCCCAGTTCTATCTTTCTTCTTGGGAAGACCTCCTTCGCTTTGGATCCGAGGGTCCAGATCTCCCTTGTGCTTGGATCTCCCTCTAGTTCAGACCTCCTCTTAACCTATGTGGACCTCCCCTTGTACCATTTTCTTCGACTTTCCTTTAGTCCAAATCTCTTCAGACCTCTTTGTTGGTTTGAATCTCTTTTCGGGGTTTAGACTTCCTTTTGATCTAAACCACCTCTTCTGTTTGAACATTCCTTCGGTTTTGACGTCTCCTTTAGGTCACGATCACCCCCGAGGTGTTCCAAGCTCTAAGTTTGTGTTTCAAACATCCTTGAACTTCAAATTCTAAATTCAGTTGATTTCTCCTTTCTCTCGGACCTCCTCGTGTTCATTTGAACGTCCTCGCTTAATTGGACCTCCCTTAACCGCTGAGATCTCCTTTGCTTCATCTTGGCCGTTGAGACCTCCTCTCGTATTGGTCTTAACCGCTGAGATCTCCTTTTGCTTCATCTTGGTCGTTATGACTTCCCCTTGTTAGATCTTAACCGCCGATATCCCTTGTGTTTATCCTGACTGTTGGGACCTCCCTCGCGTCCTTTCGAGCCTTCCGCTTGATCCAGACCTTTATCGCTTTTGTACCATTCGATCTATGATGGACGGCCCAATCGCTTTGCCACGTTCGATCGAGATTTGATGTTTCAAATTTCCCCGCTTATTCCTTGTTATCGCCTCCGCCCTTGGTTTTGATCTCGACTGTCAGACCTCCTTGGTTTTGATCTAACCGTCAGACCTCCTTTGGTTTTGATCTAACCGCAGACCTCCTCGCTTGATCTAGACCGCTCAGACCTCCCTTTGGATCTCCTCCGTTGATCTCCTTTTGGGTTCGGACCTCCTTTCCTTCATGTGGTCCGAACCACCTCGCGCTCTTCCCACTCGTGGACTATCCGATCCTTTCTGATGGCCCGATCGAGATGTAGGTTCGGTACGTCCGGACGTTCCACTTCCTTGTGGACCGCCTCGATTCAAATTGACGCCTCGCTTCGCCAGCCTTTGTTCGTTCCTCGACCTCTCCGTCTCAAGATCTATTGGTCTTTTTTGCAAAGACCACCTCCCGGCCATGACCACCCCTTGTGGTCGATCTCCCTTGAGGCCGCGACCTCCCTTTTTGTCGCTTTGACGCGATCTTTCCTCTTGGTATTTTTGCAAATACCACACTCGTGGTCGATCTCCTCCCGACCTCGCTGACCTCCTCCCAACGAGTCGAGCCTCTCTTGAGAACCCGCTTTGTTGTTTATCCTCGTTTTTGCTGGTTGTCCCAAGTTGGTTTTATTTGAAGTTGCTTGAGCTTTGTGTTGTTTCTCCCTTCTCGCTTGTCCTGTTTCCTCGACTCGCCTCCTTTCTCGTTTAGACTTCCTTTGACGCCTAGATCTCCTTTGTGGTTTAGACCTCTCCTTCGAGGTTCGGGATCTCCTTTAAAGTTTGGATCCTTTTCGAAGTTTAGACCTCTCTCGCTTGAGGTTTAGACCTTCCTTTTAGGATAAGACCTCCTCTTGGTCTTGACTTTCCTTTGTCAGACCCCTTGTCCTCCTGACCTCCCTTGAGCCTCTTTGTCCTCAGACCTCCCGTGGTCTTTTGTAAAGACCACCTTCTCGTTGAGATCGCCTCGTGGTCACAACCTCCCGGTCGCGCCACGCTGCTTGATCGAAATGTTCACCGAGGTTGATCGGACCACTTGTCACCCCTATCAAGAACTTTTCTACCTCTTGTCGATTATTTCTAATGTAAAAGTTTGTGTGCATTAAATGTGCACACCTCCACCTTGACTTTCCCTTCTCTTGTCTTCTCCTTTACCCGCCTAGTCCTTTTGGTACTTGCTAGCAATGTGCCTTTGCCTTGTTACCTTGAATCTGGTCGCCCATCTAGGTGATGTTCTTTACCCTTCTTCAATAAATAGAGCATCGGGGCACCACTTCCTCCTTGTTCTTCACTCAAAACCTCCCCTCGCATCTCTCTCTTTGTTCTGGAGAGCTCTCTTGGCTCCTCTGGTTGGACCTCCCCTTGTTGGACCTCCCTTCCAGTGGACCTCTTCTCTTTTTGGTTTTATTAAGTTCTTTTCGGTTTTGTCTTGAAGTTGCTTTATTCATTTGGTTTCTTTGCGAACATGTAGATTTTGGCTTCGCTGAGGAGTTCGTGGATCCAGCTACCCCAACTGAAGCACATTAATTCATCGCCGAAGGCAAGTCATGGGACATTTGATCATCTTGAACCTATTTCTGCAAAAGTATTTCGTTTTAATATAACTTGCATTGCTAGTTGTATAAAACTGGTTTTTGGGCATAGTTACTTCCCTACTTGAGTTTATGGCCCCTTGAATATTTGTGCTAGACATGTTGACATGTTTCCCTTCGACACCTTAGGATGGGTACTATTAGTTGGTCTCTTTTTGATATTGCCAACCTGGGTATCGTTTTATGCTTAGACATGCTTTAGTAGACGTTGGTCACACCAAGTGTCATCAATGTTAGTTTACCCCCAGCGCACTGGTTGTGGCTTGTGTAGTAACGGCCAGTGTAGCTGATTAAAATGAAGTTTGGCCCTGTGTGAGACCACGACATTTGTTGTCGCTTTAACTAAAACTTTGTTGTGCCAAGGATCGGTGGTCCTCCGCCGATTGAACCCAACAATGATAATTTTGTTAATGAGCTATGGAACTGCGGGCAATGCCATCGCTGTTAAAAGATGTGTGCCCGGACTAGGGTGGTCCTTGGGATGGTTGAACACAAACCGCTTTTATGCTCTCTAAAGAAGCTAAGGTGGAATTTGAGTAGTGGGTGCTTTATGCACTGGGTTGTGGTCGACTACCGAGCGCCCAATTAAGGACTTAACCTTGTGAGTCATTAATCTGGGCCTTGCCGTGCAACCACATGTCTAGGATGTGGTGGACCTAGTCAACTAATTAGCAATGTGATGGATTGGTTCTGTTTTTGAGGAGCATGCTGATTCGCAAGGTGCAAGAGGGGGCCACTGGGTGCTATACGCACACTAGTATGGCTGAAACCTTAGCGAGCGTAATCGATCCTAATGTAGCTTTTAAAGGCCTTGTGATAATCTCTTAGTCGCACACCTCGTAGTGTGTGAGAGGACAAGGTAAGATGATTATCTCATGTTGGTAAAGCTGCATAACCTATGCAGAGTGTAAATCTATTCAATAGCCAGGCCCCTGGTCATGGACACACTCTGAGATTTCAACGAGGGGTGGACTTTCAAAAGAGGTCTTGTGAGCCCTAGAGTGGTCCAGGAGCTCTAGAGTGGGTGCTCGGGGTTGTCTTGGAGCTCTAGGGTGGTTCAGGAGCTCGGAGTGGGTGCTCCAGAGGTCTTGGTTGGTGCCGGGAGAGGTCCCTGGCCTGGGTGCTACCAGTGTCCTCAGAGTGGTCTTGGGAGTGAGCCGGTGCTCACGACCTCCTTTGAAAGCAAATGTACTTATGTATTATCTTTCAACTTGTGCCTTGCAATCTATTAAGTGTATTTCCAATAAATATTGCTTTCTCGCGAACTAACTCATACTTCTCAATTGTCAAGCCGCATAAATATTAATTGCATGCATTTTCCCCACGGCTTGCTGAGTACATTCAAAAAGTACTCATGGCTTGTGCCCTCTGTTTTAATCAGCAGAGGAGGGAGCTCCAGGAAGCGTTGAGCTCTTTGAAGGGGAGCTCTTTCGAAGACCTTGCGTGCTAGGACGTCCTCCACTCGGTAGCTTGTAGGCTTGCCGAATGGCCTTCACATGTTTTTGTTTCCAATATGTGTTAATTTGTCTGCTTCATCTTTTGTGTTTGTGGTATGGAATTGATTACACCAATTGATGAGTGTGCGAGCTAGCCAATTTGATCCTGGGACTAGCTCATGGTGCACAGAGGCTGGGACCCTTGGGCGGTCTTGGGGACCTCCCGTGATCTTGAGTTCACTCGGGAGGTCCTAGAGACCTCCTCGTGGTCCTGGGAGACCTCCTCGGGTGGTCTTGGAGGACCTCCCAGACCTCCAGGTGATCCTATCGGATCTCCTAGAAGGTCCTGGGAGAGCTCTACAGGAACTCCCGAGACAGGTCCTCACAAAGGTGGTATCAGAGCTTCATACCGACTATAGGATGTAACCTTAGTTAGCATGGTCATTTCGACAAGATCTCAAAATTTATTTTCGAAATCAAACCAATTGATTAATTTGAGTAGATATTCTTCTCTCATCTTATTCTCTTCTTCGATCATCTTGTCTTGATCTTCACTTATCTCAATCCATTCTTTCTTGTCTCATTCTCAAGTTCTTACATCTCACCTCTTCTGGAACTTTGTTTTCAAATTTAAATCGACCTCCTTATCTCAGTAATCTCTATAGGACCAAGCCTTATTCTAGTTGACCTTCCCCCTAAGTTAAGCTAGAGGTGCTCTAGTAGAGTGGTCCTCCTCGCTGTCAGATCGTTAGCTCGCGGCAATAAGACTCCAGCTTGGAGGTCCTATTGCATCTTTTTTGCTCTTTTGCCTCTCTACCACTTGCTCTTTCGGGTTTAATCTACTCTTCCCCAACTAGGTCGCTCCATCTTCCTCCCCTGCTCTACTCCTATGATGCTTTTCCTCTCACCTAATTCTCCTCATCTATTAAGCCTGAGAAGTTTGTGCAGACGGTTCAGACCCGGCACTCGGCAAGTCAAGATGAGCCAATGGATCCCTTTTTGACACCACCACCTCCTCCGGCAGCCCCCGCAGATCAAAACTGGAGTAAGTTTATGGCAGCCCAAGCTCAGATGATGAATGCCATGATGCAGAACATGAATCAAATAATGGCTCAGCAGAACTAGACAGCTGCCGCCTTGCTCTCAATGTTGAACTGCATCACCAAGCCGCCTTGCCGCCACCTCCACCAGCTTTTCATCACCCGTTGGCGAGTTTATGAGGACTCGACCTCTTACATTCTCCGGCTCCTCCGAGCCATTGGATGCTGATGATTGGCTGCACTCGAGAGAGAAGAAGCTTGCTATCATCCGGTGTAACGACCGAGAAAGAGTTCTCTATGCATCGCACCAACTTGAAGGCACAGCTGCAGAATGGTTGGAGAACTACTGTGCAGCCCATGCAGATCCCTAGAGCATCACTTGGACTGAATTCTCTGAAGCCTTCCATCACTATCATAGTCCAGATAGGAAGGTGGAAATGAAGAAGAATGAGTTTCACGAGCTGAAGCAAGGAAGCATGTCAGTAGGAGAATACCTCAACCAGTTCATTCGGCTTGCCCGTTATGCCCCAGAGGATGTTGCCACCGGTGAAGCTAGGTAGAAGCGGTTCAAGCGAGGACTCAACCCAAGCTTGAAGGTCCAGGTCATTGGCAATGACTATGCAGATTTTTGGCATCTTGTGAACAAAGCCATGCTGATTGAAGAATCTCATTGTGTGCTTGTAGAGTCATACAAGAGGAAGATGTCACACCGTGCTCATCAAGGACACCTCACGAGCCAAGACGTTCAGGCAAAGACCAAAGACCACTAAGACCTCCCTGGTGCCCTTAGTACCTCTCAAGAAGAAGACTTAATCTTGCTTCTCAGGAGCTCGCACTTTGGACAACAAAGAACAAAGAAATTTCAAAAGTGTCAAGTTTGTTGAAGGTATCCAAAGGCTTCAACCGCCATCATTAGGCCATTTCGCCAACAATCGCCTCTACGCCACCCACGGAAGCAAGTCCCTCCCCAAGTTTCAAGTCAAGTCGCCAGACTCCAGCCTTCAAGAAGAGGCCAAGTCAACTGTTGTCAGGAGCAAGCCCACCACTGTAACTCCAATCTTGGTAAGTGTGTAGTGTTTGTTGTGGTTTTGCCTCACTCAAAAGAGGAAGTAGTTGGAAGAGTGAGCAAAACCCGTGTTCCCCAACCTACTTCTAGTCACCTTAATCTCGGGTCGAGATTCCCTTTATGGGGAGTAGGTTTATAACGCCCCGCTTGCCTCGAAGTTTTGAAAATTTTCAAATTAACAAGAACCATTTGGTTTTACTGAGAGTTCAAAGCTTAACTTGAGATTTTAAAAGAATTTTAATGACTAAACCAAACTTCAACTAAATCGGTTCGGTTTCTTTTGGAGTTTGTCGGAGTTTTTCTTTTCTCCGCTTGTCTCGGCTTTCCTTGGCCCAGCTTCTATCTTTCTTCTTGGGAAGACCTCCTTTGTTTGGATCTAAGGGTCCAGATCTCCTTGTGCTTGGATCTCCTCTAGTTCGACCTCCTCTTAACCTCTCTCGACCTCCCTTGTACCATTTGCTTCGACTTTCCTTTAGTCCAAATCTCTTCGCATCTTTGTTGGTTTGACTCTCTTTCGGGGTTTAGACTTCCTTTTGATCTAAACCACCTCCTCTGTTTGAAACTTCCTTCGGTTTTGACCTCTCCTTTGGGTCACGATCACCCCCGAGGTGTTCCAAGCTCGGGTTTGTGTTCCAAACATCCTTGAACTTCGAAATTCTAAATTCAGGTTGATTTCCCCTTTCTCTAGGACCTCCTCGTGTTCATTTGAACGTCCTTGTGCTTAATTGGACCTCCTCAGAATCGCCTGAGATCTCTTTGGCTTCATCTTGGCCGTTGAGACCTCCTCTCGTGTTGGTCTTAACCATTGAGATCTCCTTTGGCTTCATCTTGGCCGTTGAGACCTCCTCTCGTGTTGGTCTTAACTGCTGAGATCCGTTCGGCTTCATCTTGGCCGCTCACACCTCCCTTGTTAGATCTTAACTGTCGGATCTCCCTTGTGTTTATCCCGAGCGTTGGGACCTCCTCGCATCCTTTCGAGCCTTCCGCTGATCCGACCTTTATCGCTTTGGTACCATTCGATCCGTGATGGACGGCCCAATCGCTTTGCCACGCTCGATCGAGATCCGACAAATTTCAAATTTTCCTCAAGAGCCTTTTTGCTATCGCCCGCGCCCTTGGTTTTGAACCGACCGTCAGACGCCCCTTGGTTTTGATCTCGACCGCCAGACCTCCCTCGCTTGATCTTGACCGCTCAGACCTCCCTTTTGATCTCCTCCGTGGATCTCCTTTCGGTTCGACCTCCTTTCCTTCACGTGGTCCGAACCAAATTTCACGCTCTTCCCACTCGTGGACCGTCCAATCTTTTTGATGGCTCGACGAGATGTAGGCTCGGTTGTCCGAACGCTCCACTTCCTTGTGGACCGCCTGATTCAAGTCGGACGTCTCGCTTCACGCCTTTGTACGGTTCCTTGGGGCCTCCCCGCCCTTAGGATCTGCTGGTATTTTTGCAAAGACCACCCTCCCGTTATGACCACCCCTTTGTGGTCGACCTCCTTGAGGCCGCGACTCTCCTTTTTTGTCGCTTTTGACGTGATCTTTCCTCCCGGTCTTTTTGCAAAGACCACCTCGTGGGTGGATCTCCTCCCGACCCGCTGACCTCCTCCCAATGAGTCGAGCCTCTCTTGAGAACCCATTTCTTTTTGTTTATCCCTGTTCTTTGCTGGTTGTCCCAAGTTGGTTTTTTTTGAAGTTGCTTGAGCTTTGGTGTTGTTTCTCCCCTTCTCTGCTTGTCCCGTGTTTCCCGTCGACTCTGCTCCTTTCTGGTTTAGACCTCCTTTGACGTCTAGATTTCCTTTGTGGTTTAGACCTCTCCTTCGAGGTTCAGATCTCCTTTAAAGTTTGGATCCTTTTGAGTTTAGACCTCTCTGCTTGAGGTTTAGACCTTTCCTTTTGGGGATAAGATAATAAGGCCAAGAAGTCCAAGAACAAGATCAAGGGCCAGAAGCCTCAGGTCGACCATTCCAAGGAAGTATTGGTCGTAAGTAATAAGAAAACTCACGGCTCCAAGCTATACTCTGATCGAGGTATGGACAAGCGCCCCGAAAGGAAGAACAACAAGGCTAGGTGGTGCCCTTTCCATAAAAAGGAAGGACATGACCTTCGCAATTGTCGGGTTTTCCAATGAAAACTTGAGGATTATTACAACGGCAAAGGACCACTTCCTACTCTCGAGGAGGTAGGGCAAGCGAGTGCTCGTAAGTTGGACGATGACGAGGAGATACCATTCCAAGATCCTAAGCATACCATCGAGCATATCTATGGGGGATCGTCGGCATACGAGTCAAAACAACAGCTTAAGGCTGTCGAACGTGAGGTAAACTCTATTGACCCTCCTCTTGTCAATAAATTGCCGAAGTGATCAAAAGTCACCATCTCTTTCGAGAAGAGTGACTGCCCGATCCCTTCTACTTGACCAGGTTGATTTCTGATCGTTGTCGAGCCCACCATCAAAAACTATCGAGTAAATCGAGTATTGGTTGATGGTAGCAGCTTGTTAAACATCTTGTTTACGAGTACCCTGGATGAGATGCAAGTACCTAGGACCAAGGTAAGACCGATACGATACTCTTATCATGGTATTGTACTGGGGTCTTCGGCCAAACCTATTGGCTAAGTTTCTCTTCCTTTAACATTTGGTTCTCCAAGCAATTTCAGGCAAGAGAAAATCTCCTTTGATGTGGTTGATTTCGATACGGTATATAATGCCATACTCGGACGACCAACTTTAGCAAAATTCTTAATGGCTACTCATTATGGGTATCAATGTCTTAAGATGCTAGGTCCCAAAGGAGTAATCACAATTCACTGTGATAAAAAGATGGCGCATACGTGTGACCGTCGATCTCTCGAGATGGTTGGCCAGATACGAACTCGAGAAGAAAGCAAAGAGCAGCCTTCGACTAAGTAGTTGAAGCCTAAAGTTGCACCAAAGCCGAACAACCAGGTCAAAGAGGTTCCTTTCAATCCAAAGGAGCCCTCGAAGAATGTTCGTATCGGGGATACTTCCGACCCCAAATAGGAAGACGTCTTCGTCACTTTCCTCCGAGCTAACGCAGATGTCTTCGTATGGCAAGCATTCGACATGCCCGGAGTCCCTAGGAAGGTGATCTAGCACAGACTAGCTTTACGGCCTGACAAGACACCCGTAAAACAAAAATTACAGAGATTTGCACCTGATTGACAAGATGTTATCAAATCAGAATTGGACAAGCTACATAAAGTAGGTTTTATAAGAGAAGTCGACCACCCAGAGTGGTTGGCCAACCCTGTAATGGTTAGGAAGTCTAATGGCAAGTAGCGTGATGTGTAAACTTCAATCGATCTCAATAAAACTTGTCCAAAAGATGATTTTCCTTTACCCTCAGACGATCGCCTAGTTGATTCTACTACCGTTGCCAGAAACATTAAGTTTTCTAGATGCATATTCGTTACCATCGATTAATATGTGTCTAGAAGATGAAGAAAAGACCGATTTAGTACTCTATTTGGAATATTTTGTTATGTCAAAATGTCATTTGGCTCTAAAAATGCTAGCGCTTTCTTCAACGCTTGATACATCGATTTTTTCACCTCAACCAAAGCAAATTTGGAAGCCTATGTTAACGATATAGTCTTAAAATGCATCAAGTGACTTAATCATGTTTCCGACTTGCAAGAAACATTCAACAACCTCAGAAAACACCGCCTAAAACTTAATCCTGAGAAGTGTGTGTTTGGAGTCTCTTTAGGAAAATTGTTTGGATTCCTTGTCTCTGCACGAGGAGTCAAGCAAATCCTCAAAAGATAAAGGCCATCGTAAATGCGCCTCCACCACTAAGAAAGAAGTCCAAACTCACAGGTGCATGGCGGCCTTAAGTCGTTTATCGCATGACCGAGAGAAAATGACTACCTTTCTTCAAACTTTTAAGGAAGCACGAGGGTTTCGAGTGGTCAAGAGGCAAACGCTGTTTTGAGAATGTCAAGAGGTATCTTACGTGTGCTCCTATTTTGGTTTCTCCAAAACCGTAAGAGACGCTTTCATTTATCTAGCTGCCACACACACAGTAGTGGAGCGCAGATCGGGTCGAGAACGTGAAAATGTCCAACGACCGATTTATTACGTAAGTGAAGTTTTGCACTGCCTAGGAGCTACCCCTAGGTCCAAAACTTCTATATGCCCTCCTCATGTCTTCGAGGACGCCCTGAAGTTTCACTTAGGAGTGATCCTCCATAACAGGGAAGCAGCGGGACACATGGCAAAATGGCCAGTAGAACTTGGGGAGTTTGACCTCCATTTCGTGTCTCGAACGGCCATTAAATCCCAAATCTTGGCAGACTTCGTCACCGAATAAACAAATCTTGAACCTATTCAGGATCCCCAGTACGATACCTACGACCAGTGGACGATGTACTTTAACGAGTCACTTACTTTAAGTGGCTCAGGGGCTGGGGTGGTCCTAGAATCTTCTACCAGAGAGACCTTAAAGTACGCCATTCAATTAAACTTTCAAGCCACTAACAACATGGCAGAATACAAATGTTTACTAGCTAGCATACGAGACGCGAAAGTGCTGCGATTCAATGACTACCGTGAGAGGAGACTCTCAACTAGTCGTGAATCGTGACTTTAAAAGAGTACTAAAGGTTTCTAACCCACCATGTCTCTTTGCATTTATCGGAAGTTCGAAAGCTTGAAAAGCATTTTTTTTCAGTTTCGAGATACAATTTATCCCTCGAAAGGATAATTTTCTCGCAGATCAGCTTGCTCTAATGGCTTCTTCCCGATCACAAGTACCAAAAGGAGTCTTCTTGGAGCAGCTCTAGAAGCCGTCTCTGGTCGAAACAGCAGAGAGAACTCCTTTTGAGATAGCCTCTCTAGAATACGAGGATACTGGATAAATCCCATCTCACGAGTATCTTCGACGGGTACAATATCCGATGATGATCTCGAGGCGTATCGCTTATCACGAAGGCCAAAATGTATACTTTGGTCGAAGGAGTTCTCTATAAACGAGGCACTCAAGGGTATTCATGCGATGTATATCGAGAGAGAGGATTAAACCTCCTTCACGACATACACGGGGTATCGGTGGAACTTATGCTTTCAACGTAACATTGGTTGAAAAGCCTTTTGACAAGGTTTCTCATCGCCAATAGCTCTCTATGATGCCAAAGTGGTCAAGTTAAGAAGTGTGTACAATGCTAGTTTCATAGCAGTAAATACACCAACCGTTCGTGCATTACAAATAATTCCTCTATCTTGGCCTTTTGCAACCTGGGGTCTTGATATCCTAGGACCATTCCCAAAAGCTCTAGGTGGCTTCGAGTTCCTTTTTGTGGCTATTGATATGTTCACAAAGTGGACTGATGCCGAACCTGTGACTGGGATAACAATAGAAGCCGCAAAACGGTTCATGATGAGAAACATGATTACTCAGTTTGGGGTTCCAAGTCAAATAATCACAGATAATGGTAAGAAATTTTCGAGTAGTTGGGTACCAAATTGTGTTACGCTTCTGTTGTCCATCCTCAAAGCAATGGGGTAGTCGAAAGAGCGAATGGCCAAATAATGCAAGAAATCAAAACTTAAGTCTTCGACTAGCTTGTCAAGCGCTCGGGGGCTTGGGTACAAGAATTACCCTCAGTATTATGGGCAGTTCGTACGACTGCTAGTTGGGCTACAGGTGAAACACCATTTTTCCTAATTTTTGGTGCTGAAACTATGCTTCCACCAAAACTAAAGATTAGGTCGACAAGGGTCAAAACTTTTAACTACTCTACCCAGGCACAACTTCGAGCAGATGACATCAACCTACTCGAAGAGAAGACAAATCAAGCCTTAATCGTTCAAGCAGCCTACCAACAAGCCCTACACAAATACTATGATCGAAGGTTCAACCTCACAGCCTTTGTCAGAGGGTGACTTGGTATTGAAGAAGATTCAATCTTAGTCTAATCGAACAAACTTTCCCCAAGTAGGAAGGTCCACACAAAGGGTCGGGTTACGCCACTGTGTTCGGTATGACTTGCAATGGAAGACGACCAGATTCACTCCAATTCTTGGAATATCGACCAGTTACGTAAATTTTTTGTATAACCAATCAACCCTACAATAAAGCATCAGGATCTTTCTATCTTTATTGTCTTACTTTGAGTAGCACTTTGATAATTTTTCGACCATTTCCTGGTCGTAAGTACTTCTACAATCAGTACCCAGTCTTTCTTTACACTGGTTGAAATGATGGTAACATCACCTAGTCGAAGTCTTTTGTCGGGACCCCGGGTGATGCAACCCCGAGACCTTATGTGCATTCTTTAACTAGTCCTATGATCAAGAGTTAGCTCAATGCAGTTGCAACATTGGTGTAATCATAACCATACAACTAATCGAAGAAGAAGCAAACAAATTAATATTAATAGAAGCAAAGACCTCACGTCAAGTCTTACAAAGCCTACGTGCATGGCTTACAAAAAAAAGATTGAAGCGGAAAACAAAACCACTATGGAAGCTATTCGACATGCCCACAAAGCTATCGAGAGGAGGAGAGTTGGCCCAAGGAGAAAACGAACTAACAGAGAAAAGGGATCTTCACACACAGAGAACCCAAAGAAACTCAAAATAAACCAAACTCTAATTAATTGAAGTTTGATTAATTCATAATAAATTGCTTTTAGCTTCCAAAATTTCAAGTTGCTTTTAGAAATTCAACAAAACCAAATGGTTTTTATAAAATTTTGAAAATTTTCAAAAAGCCCAGAAAATTGGGATGTTAAAAACCTACACCCCTTAAAGGTAATCTTGACCCCGAGATTCGGGCTAACTAGAGAATAGGTTTGAGAACTCGAGCTTTGCTCACTCTTCCAATCGACTTTCTTTCGAAAGTTAAAACCAAAACCGCAATCGTGTCGCATTGGCTTAGCACTTACCAGGAACGACGTGTTGAACTAGCTCGACGGTGACTTGATTCACTCGACCTCTCGCAGAAGGAACTGGAGTCCTGGCTCGGCGCTTTCAGGCAACAGGAGCATAATGATCTATCTCGTGGCATCTGATTCTGTAACGACCCAACTCTAGGGCACCCGAGAGGTCCTCCAAGACCTCTAGGAAGTCCATCAAGACCTCCCAGAGGCCTCAAAGCGACCTCTCTGACAAGCTCACTAAGACCTCCCAGAGGTCCAAGAGACCTCCCTAGAGGTCTAGGAGAACATGACCCGAGAGGGTCATGGAGCCAGGGAGCACCCACGGACCTGCCACGGCCACAACCAGAGGAAACGAGGAGGTCTGAGAGCATCCCAAGACCACCCGCAACCCTCCAGAGGAGGTCATGGAGGTCTGGGACCACCTCAGAACCCCACATGTTTATCCCATAGTGAGGACATACAAGTCCGAGCTTGTTCTGTGGTTCCTCGTGAATCTTTAACTAGTCCCAAGGATCATGGCTAGTTCTTCACAGAATAATACAATGGTGGTGATATCCAGAACACATCTTTATTAAAGTAAAGTATTTACAGAGTTGTTTACAAGGTGGCCTTAGACCCAACATGAACACAAAAGAGCAAAAGAGCAACAGTTCCATCAGCACGCCACAGGCAACTGACTGGAAGGCACAACCTATTCGCTGGTCTTTCATCCGCCAAGGTCTTCTCCCGCAAAGATTTCAATGAGCAAGAGCGAGCACAACAACCGTGTTCGCAAGTTACACCGTGGGTTAGCAAATGGCATGCATATACGGATAATCAAAGGATGGCATATTATGGTTAATTTGCACAAAGCCAATTTTCTTTCAAATGCCATTACTCGCTTGATAACATTCATCAACAAGTTGGTGAAGGATACCTCCCGACACTGCCCTCGCCCAAACCCATGGGATAAAATCCCAAAAACAGATTTGATAAACCTTTCGAAAATCCCAAAAACAACATCTAACTTCCGAGTAGCCTTTGCCAAGACGCCCATGACCGTGGACACGCTATTCAATAGGTTTAACTCGCAGAGGTTGTGCACTTTACCCACACGACATGATATCTCTAGTTTATCCTAAGATCCGCTAATGCCACCTCTCACTACTCAAGGTAAGAGGTCTAGAGTTCATGACAAGGCCTTTACAATGCATTACTCCACCACAGCCTTTCCTTGCTAAGGTTTCACTCCCTATGGAAAAGAATCCGCATGGAAAGCCCCCTCTTGCACCGGTGGGAACAGTAGGTTATAAAAAAACCATTGGCCACACAAGACCTCCCACACCTCCAATGGAGCAAAGATATGATGCGCTTTTGCAAATTACTCACCAGTCCCACGCCCCATTCTCGAGACATGTGGTTGCACGATTGTGGCATAGCCCATTATAGGCATGGCATTGGTCGCCAAAGACCGTCCTCAAAAGACTAGGGCGACTTCACAAACCCCGGACCTCCACCTTAGCTGCAGATAGAGTCCAGGCACAAACATTGCACCAACCAAGCATACCATTTCGCCTAAATCCAAATCCAATTTCATTTTCTTTGCTTCCCAAAGAACATTTTCATATTCCCATGACAAACCCAATGTCATGGTCAACACATTTTAAGCAATATTTGGTCATGTTGGTAAAGATTTCCCAAATCAATACTTTTGGTCTAAGCTTGACTAAGCACAAGTTTTTCAAATGGTCTTGGCTCACACTCACCGCATGACCCAAGTTTGATCTAAAGGTGACAATGAGTTCATTCCAAAGTCAATAAAGGGCTATACAAAGGAAGTAGGCATAACTACAAATTTAAAACAGGTATTGAAATAACTTGGTAGAGATAGGCATGCATTAAACTTTGAAACTGAACATAAATAGATTGAATTATTGGGTGCAATATGATCAAGAGTGTAACTTGCCTTGCTCACTATCCTGAGATTCTTCCTCTTCAGAACCCTCAGACTCCCCGGAGTCTTCGCAATCTACACGTGTAAAAGAGCAAATTCAAAGAAGACTCAAATAAAGATCCAACTGAGATCAACAAGAAAACCGAGGGGACCCCAAAGGGGGTCCAAAACTTAACCAACAGGAGAGGTCCATATTTTAGAACAGGTTCTTATAGAAGAGGTCTAAGCTTACCAGAGAAGGGTGGTCTTTAACAAAAGACCCCAAGGGAGTGACTTAAGCAATAGACAAAGAAGTCCTGAGCAATGGTTCTTGCGCAAAGACTAGGGAGGAGGTTCTCAAATAAAGGCCATAGAAGTCCAGAAGGAGTCCATCAGAGGAGGTCCTGAGATGGACACGACCAGCTCAGTGCAGTGGCAAAAACAAGAGCGGAGGAGATCGCCAAGGGACTTACCAGGGAAAAGAAGGAACAATGGATGAAGGGGAGGTCGTGAGCAGCAAGGTCTTCCCTGGAGAGCCACTGATCGTGAGCTAAGATAACAGAGTGTGGAGAAAGGTGATGTGGTAGAATTTCTTAGTCTAATTGTAGTCAAGGTGGTGAAGAAAACTAGAAATATACATGTCAGGGATAAGTATAGAAATAGGTCAAAGGTAGTAGAGAGCGCGAGCAGTGTCACTACCACCCCAGGTAAAAAGTACTAGGAAGGATAGCTTATGTTGCTGCGGGAAGGACAAAGAAAATGTCACAGTACGTACATTAAGTGACCAATTCAAAGTAAATACCACGATGTGGATGCATTTAATGTGACAAGACATGCATTAAATGCCCAAGATATTTTCGTATGGCGAGAAATGAGAATGACTAAGTCCGGCAAGTGGAGCCAATCAATTTAGAAACAGTCGGGTCAAAAGGGGAGGTCTTGCCCCGCAGAGGAGGTCCTTGAGGAGGTCCGAGAGCTAAGAGGTCCTGATATACACAAAGGAGGTCCGAACATGGGGAGGTCCAAATATACATGGAGGAGGTCCACGTGACTAAGGTTCGGACAACCAGGACTTCATCAAAGGAGGTCCCGCGGCTCGAGGAGGTCTGAAGGTTGAGGAGGTCCAGACATACGGAGGAGGTCTGGACATGCGGAGGTCTCGATGGTCAGGATCAGCAAAAGGAGGTCCTGACGGCTGGGATCTCATCAAGGGAGGTTGGGTGAAGAGGTCCAGAGCCAAATGTAAAAGGCCACGGAGAGGTCTTGGACAAGAGGTCCAAAGAATTACAACAAGGTCCTGCGGTTGAGATTAAAGGCAAGTTGAGGTCCGGGCGGTTGGATCTCCGAGAGGGAGGTCCAACAGCCAAGATCAAACGTGCAGGGGAGGTCTGGACCTCCAGATCAAATGAAAAGAGGTCCATGCTGAGGGATTCCAAGAAAGAGAGGTCCTAGGGAAGATATCCACGACAGGTGGTCCAACAGGAGTTCGCAAGGATTAAAACAACCCTAGGGAGGTCTAGGCCACAGAGAAGGTCTAAACCTACACATCCAAAGGAGATATACCAAAGGAAAGTCTACTGAGCATACCAAAAGGAGGTATGAATAACTCAAACCTCTCCAACCAAACCAAACTTGAATTCTCATTAAAATAAAATAGTTTTAATTTATTTTACACATTTAAAAGGATTTAGAAAATCGAGAATGTTACAAACCTAACCCCTTAAGGGAATTCGACCCGAGATTCAAAAAATGTAATCAAAGAAAGAGGTAGGGTAGTTAGTCTTGAGGTCTTCTTTTTTTCCCATGTAGCTTCACTTTCTCGGATGATGACTAATCGCACCTTGTATGACTTGATAATTTCGCTTCTCCGGTAACTCGCCTCGCAACATCCGTAACTTAATTGGTTGCTCCACATATGTGAGGTCTTCCCAGTAAGTCTATGTCCTCTACTAATGTGTGATCTTCAGAAACCGAAGGCACTTCCTTAATTGTGATACATGAAAATGTTGTGCACTGCCAACAAGGACTCTGGAAGTTCCAGTTTATAAGCTACTTCACCTTGTCTTGCTAAAATCTTGTAGGGTCCTACAGATCTTGGAGCTAGCTTTCCTCTAATCCGAAATCTTCTAACTCCCCGAATTGGTGTTACTCTGAGGTAGACAAAGTCTCCAACTTCAAAAGATAGATCTCTGCGCCTGGTGTCAGCATAGCTCTTTTGTCAAGATTGAGCCACTCTCAATCATTCTTTAATCAATTTCACCTTGCTTTCGGCATCTTTGATCAAGTCCGCCCATAAAGTTGATGCTCTCCAACTTCATCCTGCAGAAGAGGTGTTCTACAAGGTCTACTATACAAAGCCCTCAAATGGGGACATTTGTAGGCTAGCTTGATAGCTATTATTATAGGAGAATTCAAGATAGGGTAAGTTCTTGTCTGGCTTCTCCCAAAATCCAGGCACATGCCCTGAGCATGTCTTCCAAGATTTGGTTTACTCTCTCTCTTTGCCCATCCGCTTGAGGATGATAAAGTCGTACTAAAGTTGAGTTTAGTACCTAGAGCTTCATGCAAACTTTGCAAAAACCTTGAGGTAAATTGAGATCCTCTCGCTTCGACACACTATTCTTTTGGGCACTCCATGTAAACAAACAATTCTTGCCATGTATAAGTCTCACAAAACATTACTAGTATAGGTGGTCTTAACTGGTATGAAATGTGCTACTTTAGTTAACCTATCAACCACCACCCATATGGAATCATACCCAGATTGGGTCCCGGCAATCCAGCTTATAAAATCCATGCCCACATGCTCCCATTTCCATTCGGTATTGGCAAGGTTGTAGCAAACCCGCTGGTTTTTGGTGTAGGGCCTTAACTCTCATACACACATCACAATCGGGCTACATACTTAGCAACATCTTGCTTCATACTAGTCCACTAGTATCTCTTTCGTGTCTTGATACATTTTGGTGTCAGCTCGGTGATATAGTACGGTGACCAGGAGCTTCTACCGTAATGAGCCGCTTAATCTCTTGGTTATTTGGCACATAAACTCGGCCGCCAAACCATACTACTCCTTGCTCATCCTAGAGAAACTCGGGCTTTACCCCTTCTCATATTTTTCTTAATTTCTGAATCATCTTCTATCCTGCTTTTGTTGTCCCTTAATTTGATCCAGACTGTCTGTGTACCTCCGTGGTGTTCACACATCCATGCTGTACTATCTCCAAGTTGAGGGACTTCAACTCTCATAAAGTGTTGGTTGTTGTTCTTGAACCAATAAGGTAACGCAATAACCTCTTCTACCAAGGCATCTGCCACTATGTTGGCTTTGCCAGGGTGATAATGTATCCCAAGGTCATAGTCTTTAATTAATTCTAACCACCTCCTTTGTCTCAAGTTAAGCTCGTTGTGTGAAGATGTATTTCAAACTTTTGTGGTCCGTGTATACCTCTACAACGTTGCTCAATAAGGTAGTGTCGCCAAATTTTCAAAGCATGCACAATGGTCGCCAGCTCAAGATCATGTGTTGGGTAGTTCTTCATGAGGTCTCAACTGCTTAGATGCATATGCCACTACTCTTTCCATCTTGCATTAATACACATCCAAGACCTTGGAACAAGCCTTTCCTTCAATTCTGGAAGTTTTGCTCCACAGGCTTTGGTCCATTCAAATTTCTTCTCCTTTTTCAAGAAGGGTGAGAGGTCTAGCAATCTTGGAAAAACCTTCAATAAATCTTCTATAATAGCCCGCTAGACCAAGAAAGCTTCTTACCTCGATCCTTTGTCTTGGAGGTCTCCATTCGGGCAGCTTCCACCTTAGAGGATCTCTGACTACCTTTGGCGAAATAATGTGTCCAAGAAAGGCTACTTGACTTAGCCAAAACTCACATTTACTAAATTTGGCATAGAAACTCTTTCTATAAGTCTTCCCAATACCATTCTAAATTGGTCTTCATGTTACATTTCACTTTTAGAATAGATGAGAATATCATCAATAAACACCACTACAAATTTGTCAAGGAAGTCCATGAATACTTTGTTCATCATGCTCAAAAATAGGCGGGGCATTTGTGGAGTCAAATGACATCACGTTGAACTCATATAGTCCATACCTTGTGGTAAAAGCGGTTTTGGGGATATCCTCTGGTCTTATTTTTAATTGGTGATAACAGACCTTAGGTCTATTTTGGAGAACACACTTGCCCCTTTAGTTGGTCAAAGGGTCATCTATTCTTGGCAATGGATATTTGTTCTTAATGGTGACCTCATTAAGCGATCTATAGTCTACACACAACCTCGGGCTATTGTCCTTCTTTTTGACAAATATACGAGTGCTCCCGTGGTGAAAGAGCTTGGTCTAATAAATCCTTTCTCTTTGGTTCTTGGATGCACGCTTCTTTAACTCCATTAACTCATTTCACGGGCATCTGTAAGGTCTTTTTGATATGGGTGTAGTCCCGGGGACCAAGTCAATTAGGAAGAAATGTCCTATCGGGTGGCATACGGGGGAGTTCCTCGGGAACACATCCAAGTATTCAGCGACCCTTTGGGAGTCTTCGCTTCACCACTTCCTTTACATTGGTTAGACAAGGTCTGTCTTAAGGGAGGTCTTGGCTTAAACTCCTCGGACTCCGATCATTGGTAAGTGTTACAAACTTGGTATACCAGTCGTCTGCCCTTTATTCTTGGCCAGCAATTCATTCCAGGATCACATCTAACCCTTGAGTTGGCAAGACTATCAAATGCTGTGAAATAGAACCCAAGATCTCTAAGGTGAGATTTGGGCGAGAGGTATTAGTCCTCATATCTATACACAGGACATGTATTAGCATAGGGTTAACCAAAGGGACTATAGATAACCCACACTTTCCCACAAATTTGAAACAAAAGAATGGGACCCCAGAGTCAAATAAAGACTGGTACAGAATTCACGAAGCGTCTGAGGGACTACATGGACATCGTGCACCTCTTTGTGACATGTGTGACCTGACCCTTGATAACTTTAGTTGCTAGCTTAACACTCGAGAGCACTACCAGTAGGCACTCCTTCCTTGATCGGGTTGGAGCGAGACTTGTTGCTTCTTTGGGCACCTACTAGCATAGTGCCTCAATCCTAAAAAAAGCAGTCCTCGGTCAGAGGAGGTCATGGAGGGTTTCTTTTAATGACTTCGGAGGAGGCTTGTCTTCTTCAGTGCGTTGCTCGGGCCAGATGCCCTTGAGGAGGGAGTCAGCTTCTTTGGGAGGTGCGAGGCCAGGAGATCCTAGACTTAGGAAATCCTCGAGTTAAACCTCTGTGACCTTCCTCCTTTTTGACCCTCCATCTTTTGGGCTTATCTTCTGTGAATGGCCTTACTCACAAGTTCTTGAAAGTCGGTATGCTCTGAAACAAGGTGGTGAAATCTCATCATTGACCCTCAAAAGTGTTCTTGCTTGCTTTCGCCGATGTAACATCTCTGGAGCATATCTTGCTAGTTGGTTGAACTTATGCATATACTCATTGTGATCTGATTGCCTTGCTTCAAGGTCGAAATTATCCTCTTTAATGATATCATCTTGGGGTGGGAGATGAGCACGATGAAAGGCTTGCTTGAACTCATCCCATGTGATGGCTGAGATCGACATGAGATTGACTAAATTGTCCCACATTTGTGCCATTTGGTGTGAAACAAAAACACTCTTTCATAGTGCATACCTTTGCACCATGTCCAATTTCAGTCCTTTTGCCCTTAACGGTCGTCGACTTCCATTGGCTCGGCCTTGCTTGAAAAGGTTGGGCAACCTCATAAATTCTGCAATGCTAGACCTTGGTGGAGGTGGAACTTGGGCTTGAGTTGGAGTGGGCTGTTGGCTGCAAGGCTGGGTGTTAGCCATGAATTTGTAGTAGGTTTATTAAGTGAGCTTGATTGGCCATAATTTGAGTCCAAGTGGGACCTTCAAGCTGGAGGTGGGGTGGGCTGTGATGTTGGTTGTCCTTGCCACCCTCAACTCCTCTATTACGATTGGTCCCAAAACGGTTCTTCCTCGGCAGCCAGTTGTGATGGCTTGAAGCCCCTTTGCCATTTCTAGAGGTGGCCATAATGTCCAAGCACGGAAATGAGAAAAGAAGAAGAAAGGCTAAGAAAACTAGTCAAACCAACCACTCGGCAAAATCAATACAAAAGCAATGACAAAAACTTTTTCAAAGTTTATAATAACCAACATTATTCTACTCGTTTCTTACCATTTTGAGGAGGTCTTAAGCACGGCCTACCTAAAAGACCTCTAATAGAATGTTATAAGGGTAAGGAGGTCCGATTAATGTTATGTAGCAGGTGCATAGGAAGAAACAAGATAAGGTGAGGTTAAGGTAAGAAAAAGCACGGAAGAAAGGTAAGAGTGAAAATACTTCCGGATAAGAAAGAACATTTTATTCTTCTTTTGTTATAAAAATTTTGAAATTCTACAACCATGCTACTAGGTTGCGACTTGGTCGATGCTCATTTTGCCTGTAGCTACAGGGGTCCTCCAGACCTCAGGAAGTCCATCGAGACCTCGGGAGGCCACAAGGACCTCTCGGCCAGTCCACAAGACCTCCCGGGAGGTCAGCCCGGGACCTCACAGGAGGTCGAGAGGCTATGACAGAGGTCATGGAGCCGAGGCACCCGCGGACTGCCACGCCACTGACCGGAGAAGCGAGGAGGTGCGAGGCATCCCAAGACCACCCAAGCCCTCGGAGGAGGTCATGGAGATGCAGGACCACCTCGAGACCACGTTTATCCCATAGTGAGGACATCTGGTCAGAGCTTGCTCGAGGTTCCTGAATCTCGAATTAGTCCCAAGGATCATGGCTAGTTCTTCGAGAATAATATAATAGTGGTGATATCCGAGCATCTTTATTAAAGTAAAGTATTCTGAGTTGTTTACAAGGTGGCCTTAGACCCAACATGAACACAAAAGAGCAAAAGAACAGCAGTTCCATCGTGCGCCACGAACTGGCAGGCATTTGACCTATTAAGCTTTGGTCTTCTTCCTTTGCCAAAGGTCTTCCCTTGCAAAGATTTCAATGAGCAAGTGAAAACAACAGTAGTGCTCGCAAAGTTACACCGTGGGTTAGCAAAATGGCATGCATATCACGGATAATCAAGGATGGCATATTATGGTTAATTTGCACAAAGAAGCCAATTTTCTTTCAAATACCATTACTAAGTTCCAGGTCTTTGATAACTTAAATTCATTTTAGCAAAGCAATTTTTGATTGGATAACATTCATCAACAAGTTGGTGAAGGATACCCTCGACACACGGCTCCTTGCCCAAACCCATGAGGGTAAAATCCTAAAACAGATTTGATAAACCTTTACGGAAAATCCCAAAAACAACATCTAACTCTGAAGTAGCCTTTGCACGCGTCCATGGCCGTGAACACGGCTATTCGAATAGGTTTAACTTCTGCGAGAGGTTGTGCACTTTACCTACGACATGATATCTCTAGTTTGTCCAATCAGTCAATGCCACCTCTCGCTCTAAGGTAAGAGGTCTAGAGTTCATGACAAGGGCACAATGCATTACTCCGCCTGACCTTTCCTTGCTAAGGTTTCACTCCCTACATGGATGACAATCCGTGAGAAAGCCCCTCTTGCACGGTGGGAGCATGGGTTATAAAAAACCGTTGGCCACAAGACCTCCCCACCTCCAATGGGCTGACATATGATCACGGTTTGCAAATTACTGCCCGGGTCCATGATACGGAGACATGTGGTTGCACGATTGTGGCATAGCCCATTATAGGCATGGCATTGGTGGCTCAAAGACCGGTCCTCAAAGACTAGGCGACTTCCACAAACCCTGGACCTCCATGCCAGGGATAGAGTCCATGCACAAACATTACCAACCAAGCATACCATTTAGCCCAGTCCAAATCAATTTCATTTCTTTGCTTCCCCGACACTTTCATATTCCCTGACAACCCAATGTCATGGTCAACACATCTTAAGCAATATTTGGTCATGTTGGTAAAGATTTCCCCAAATCAATACTTTTGGTCTAAGCTTGACTAAGCACAAGTTTTTCAAATGGTCTTGGCTCACACTCCTTGCTTGACCCAGTTTGATCTAAAGGTGACAATGAGTTAGATCCAAAGTCAGCGGTGGCCATACAAAGGAAGTGAGGCATAACTACAAATTTAAATCGGTATTGAAATAACTTGGTAGAGATAGGCATGCATTAAACTTTGAAAGCGAACATAAATAGATTGAATTATTGGGTGCAATATGATCAAGAGTGTAACTTGCCTTGCTCGCTATCACGAGATTCTTCCTCTTGAACCCTCGGACTCCGGTCTTCGCAATCTACGTGTAAAAGAGCAAATTCAAAGAAGACTCAAATAAAGATCCACGAGATCAACAAGAAAACGAGGGACCCCAAAGGGGTCAAAACTTAACCAACGAGAGGTCCATATTTTAGAAACGGGTTCTTATAGAAGTCTAAGCTTACGGAGAAGGGTGGTCTTTAACAAAAGACCTAAAGGGAGTGACTTAAGCAATAGACAAAGAAGTCACGAGCAATGGTTCTTGCATAAAAGACTAGGAGGAGGTTCTCAAAAAAAGGCCATAGAAGTCGAAGGAGTCCATCGAGAGGTCTGAGATGGACCGACCGGCTAGTCTGATGGCAAAAACAAAAGGCGGAGGAGATGGAGGACTTACCAAAGAAAAGAAGGAACAATGGATGAAGGTGAGAATTAGTGGCGGCAAGGTCTTCCTGGAGAGCCAGCGATGTCGTGAGCTAAGATAAGAGTGTGGAGAAAGGTGATGTGGTAGAATTTCTTAGTCTAATTGTAGTCAAGGTGGTGAAGAAAACTAGAAATATACATATGGGGATAAGTATAGAAATAGGTCAAAAGGTAGGTGAGTGGCGGGCGGGTGTCACTACCCCTACAGGTAAAAAGTACTAGGAAGGATAGCTTATGTTTGCTACAGGAAGGGACAAAGAAAAATGTCGGTGTAATACTGTTAAGTGACCCAATTCAAAGTAAATACCGCGTATGTGGATGCATTTAATGTGACAAGACATGCATTAAATGCCCAAGATATTTAAATGGCCGGAGAAATGAGAATGACTAGAAATGCGGCAAGTGGGGCGATCAATTTAAGCTTGATCGGGTCAAAAGGGAGGTCTTGCCAGGAGAGTCCTTGAGGAGGTCAGAGAGCTAAGAGGTCCTAATATACACAAAGGAGGTCGAACATGGGAGGTCCAAATACACATGGAGGAGGTCACGTGACTAAGGTTAGGACAACTAGGACTTCATCAAAGGAAGTCCACGTGGCTCGAGGAAGTCGAAGGTTGAAGAGTCGGACATCGGAGGAGAATGCGGACATCACGAGGTCTCGATGGTAGGATCAGCCAAAGGAGGTCACAGCCAGTGAATCTCATCAAGGGAGGTTGGTGAAGAGGTCGAGCCAAATGTAAAGGCCACGGAGGAGGTCTTGGACAAGAGAGTCAAGAATTACAAGTCCTGCGGTTGAGATTAAAGGCAAGTTGAGGTCAGGGCGGTTGGATCTCCGAGGGAGTCCAACGGCCAAGATCAAACGTCTTGAGGAAGTCTGAACCTCGAGATCAAATGAAAAGAGGTCCATCTTTGAGGATTCCAAGAAAGAGGTCTAGGGAAGATATCCTGACGGGTGGTCAACGAGGAGTTAGCAAGGATCAAAACAACCTAGGGAGGTCTAGGCTATAGAAGGTCTAAACCTACATCAAGGAGATACCAAAGGAAAGTCTCTTGAGCATACCAAAAGGAGGTATGAATAACTCAAACCTCGACCAAACCAAACTTGAATTCTCATTAAAATAAAATAGTTTTAATTTATTTTACACATTTAAAAAGGATTTAGAAAATCGAGAATGTTATAGATTCATATTCGCATCATTGCATTCATCAATTGCGTTTGGGCTGCCATGGTGACCCATACCACGATTGCGAAATTGCCGGAGGTGGGTGTTTGTGTAAAGGGATCCTTGGTTCATCTTGACTTGCCAAGTTGGTTACGAACCATACATAAATCTTTAGGGTTTAATAGATGAGAAGAAGAAAGCATAATAGGTGAGAGGAAAAAGCATGAAGGCGGCGAGAATAAAGGGAGAAAACGGGGACAACCCTAATTGGGGAAGGTCGGTATAACCCAGAACAAATAGTAGGAAAGCTATTAGAGGCAACAAAACTCGAGTAGAAGATCCTATATATATGGACTAGCGATCTTTGAAACTTAGAAGGGTAACTTAGGTACAACACTACTAATCTACCTTATTGGGATGGTTGACTTAAAGCAAAGCTCGATTCTATAAGGGATTCTTGAGATGAGAGGGTCACTTTACATTCAAAAACAAAGTTTAGAAAAGATAAGAAGTCGGACTCGAGAATGAAATGAGGAAGATTAGCATAAGATGAGGAGGAATAGAGTAAGATGAAAAAAGAATACTATTCAAGTTAATTGTTGGTTTGATTTAGAAAATAAATTTTGAGACTTTCGACTCAAACGACCATGCTACAACTAAGGTTACATCCTATAGCCGATATGGCTCACGATACCACATTGTCGGGAACCAATTGATGCAGCAGAGCACCTCATGCATTCTAAACTAGTA